>VSDK01023020.1:329140-351316 GCA_009767595.1 Symbiodinium kawagutii
AGGTCAGCTATGAAAGCCCTCCCCTTGGCAGTCAAACGGGCAGCCAACCCCGCCAAAAAAAAGCTGCTATGGCGACCTCAGCAGCTTGCAAGCCCACCCCTGCCATGGTGCCCCAGCCGACCACAGGACGCCTTGGAGAAGGTTTGGGATTTGGTGCAGCCTGGTGGCCTCGTGGTGATCGATGACTTCTTCCACAAAGTGCAGGGCCCTGCGCGTGCCACTACGAGACATGGGGAGCTGGGTGGTGGGGCGGCACTGGTTGTTGTGTTTACCACGGGCCATCACCTTGAACTATGGCTGGTGCAACAAAATGTCATCCCCTTGGGCAATGTTTGATGGCCAGCAAACCCAAGAATCAAGATTGGCTTGTGGAATTGCCCATGGATTCGCGAATCTACTTCTCAGATTTTCTGAGGGCTCTGGATCATCCTCCACCCCCTTCCGATACCTAATGCAGGGAGCTATAACCTAGCCCACCTCTAGTATCCATATGTTTGTTTCATGTTCATTTAGTTTCTATTTGTGAAGCGTCATTTCTACCCACCAAGAACTACAACATGATTACCGTATTGACCTCTAATCTTGTGCATTAATGACGGAAGCCGCGAGTGTGGTGACCATCACCAATCATTTGACCATTGTTGACGGCTACCCATCACCAAAACATGACCAAGCACAATCAAAGCATAACCAAGCATACTTTGAGGCATAATCGAACCTTAATCAACCACAATCAAACCAACAACCAACCATCTCGCAACAAATGATGCAGTACCATCACTATCCATCACTTAAACCAACAATCAAACCTTAACCAACCAAACCTTAACGAACCACAAGAATTAAGCACAACAGAGCTTGACACACCCTTGACTTTTGACAGTACTGACATCCATCGCTCGCCGGCGATGAGGTGCGGTTGCCGACTTCTTCCGGTCTAGGCAGGGAACCCAACGCTGGGTCTATCCATTTCTGAACAATGACATGACTGCACCCCACTGGTCGTTCACAGTTGGCTGGCTGGACAATCATTATATTTTGTGGAGGAACCTTGGAAAACAATCAATTGGGTAGATTTTTCCATTTATTTAGATTACCAGAGGGCAACCAGTTGAGAACCATTTTATATATAACCACTTTGAACCATGATCACTAACCACTACGAACCATTCTGACCCCAATTGCCTACAACCGCTTTTTGAAGCAATCACTGGCAATCATTATCCGTTTGACCATCATCAACCATCCTTTCCCATCATCCTTCGCCATTTTCTTCTAACAGATCAAATTTCCTGCAAAATCCACCAGCAGAATCCACCAAAAACATCCACCACTAAAATCCGCCCAAAAAATCGAACCAAAAGAATCCAACAAGAAATCCATCAGCAAAAATCCACCCAAAAAATCAACCAAGACAAAATCAGAATCTCTCCATGGCGATGCCAGGCACCTGGCGCCCACGATGCACGTGGTCCCCGCCTATGCCGTGCTCATCGTCAAAGACTCCGAGAGCTGCGTGGGGCCCAGAGCCCTAGAGCCTCGGCCACCTCGGCCAGTCGTATCCCGTTCCCTTTAACGGGGGAGGCGAGGCCAGGAGCGGCCCCCAGGATTGGTGCAACCAGATGGTAGTAAGATGTAGTAAGTAGACACGATTTCTTAGGACAGTGTAGCTAAACTGGGGGCCGCTCGTGGCCTCAGGTAGTAGGAAAGCAGGACCGGTGTTCATAGCAAAACGAACTCTTTGTTGATGTTTTTCTAAACATGTTTAAGAGATTGTAATGTCATAATCTAAACGACCCGGCTGAGTACTGGAAGTTGCTTGCTTGTGGGTTCCTTTTTGTCCTTTTTGGTGCTCGTTTTTGGAGAAAGGCATCCACGGCAGGGAAGTAGACTTGAAAGACTTGAGGATTGGTACCTGTTTCGGGTCATCCCTGGTAGCTCCGGGGAAGGGGGTGAGTGGTTGATCCATAGGTCAACCCCACCAGCCATCATTGAACATGTTTGTTTTCAGTCCATAGATGTTGGGGGTAGACCATGTCACAGCACACATGTCATTGTAGAATCCTCCCCAGGTTAAGGTACTCCTACGGGTCTTAGTTTGCTACTGGGCGGATTCTTCCAGAGAGTCCCATGGTTGCCTTCCAGATGTTTCTGGCGTCATCAACCACTCCTGAGCCCAAAGAAAGCCCAAAAAGATCACCTGCCCAAACTGCGGCTCAGTGATTTCGTCAGGGATTCCACTAGCAGTGGCTGCCAAGGATGGAAACTTCTATTCCTTCGAACTCGTTCGGACCTTTGAGCCATTCGCCTGGGCACTCAGTTGCCTGCAATTGATGCGTGTTCCTAGCTGAGGCATGCCGCTGCAGCAGATAGCCCGATGACGTAGGTGCGGTAAGCTCGGTGTTTGATTTGTTTGGAATGTTTTACGGTGAATTGGATGATGTTGGATGAATGATTCAATTTTGGTAATTTATTAGCTTTTAGTTAATTGGATTATTAATCATTCTTGGATGATTGGTAATTCTGGGGAACTATCCGGAATAGCAATTGGGTGTGTGTTGGGTGATAGGGTGAGACTCCATGGAGAATGATATTCGGCTTTCACCATTCGATAGTTCCTGGCGACATATTTTTCATATATAGATCGTATGGTTTTCTTTACCAGTGGCCATTTTTCTGTTGGCGACCCACGTAGTTCTCCTTTTCATTCCGTAATGGTCCGTACACAATCAAGAAAAACACATTTAGCAGCCATTCTCATGGATCATCAGTATCCACTAATTAACAAATATTGTGAACAATAATTGAAGATTATCAAGCGATTTTGCCATGATTGACCATTGTTAATTAAGTGATTCATCATTGTGAATAATCACCAATTCGAACCACCCTTATCATTGTTTTTCATCGACTTTCGACCCTGTGCCTTCAGAAACAAAACATTGTTGTTTTTTTCTCACCATGGAACTATATAATCATTATATGGATCATTAATCATCAATAGCCACAAAGTGAACCACAATAATCAATCATTATTCATGAGCCGTGAAATAAATTAATCACTATTCGTTTTTCCTAATCACATGAATGGCACTATTAATCAACATTATCGATCACTATCTGATTATCAATCACTGTTCGAAACTATTCGTTGTTACTATATGAACGGCCCGTTATTAATCCACATATAGTAACTATTCGCCCGTTATTATCACTAACTGATTCTCATCATTCTGCGAACATTCTGGTTTCACCACGGCCATCATTCACCCACCATTCTCCAGTCGAGCCTTCGAAGCCCAGATCCAAGCCGTCGAGAGCTCGCTGATGCGCAGCCCGGAGGGTCGAGCACGTGCCTGCTCCCAGTTGGGTCATGGCGACTGTCTCAGGGAGGTCCCGGGGTCATCAGTGATGAGTGATGACCCGTGATGATGCTCAATGGTCATTATGACAATGATTGAAATGGCTTCAACTGAAGGATGAGATCGTTGAGTGTAACAATGGATTTATTGGTTAAATGATGGCCAATGACAATGGCCAGAATGGCTGCAAATAGTGTAAAAGTATGGTTAGCAATGATGGTCAAGGATTGTTAGTGATGTTCAATGATCCTTGATGGTGATTCATGATAGTTTCCGGTGTTTCTGATGGTACTGGCCAGTGGCCAGTGATTGCTAGATGATACTGATGGCTTAATTGTTTCTTGATTGCCACGGTAAATGATAATCACAATCACAATAGCAGTTAATGACGATTGATGACAATTATGACCAATAACAATGTGTTGAACGGTTGGTCATCAGCGATTTGAGAATACTCCACAATGCTTGATGGTTAGCAATTGGGAAGGTGTTGGATGGTGGTAGATGCCGTGGACGATGGGTCATGACAATAATTGCTACGACAAAGTTAAAGCCTGGCTAGATTTGTTTTGATGATGTTCCGAGGCTACTTTACCAGCAAGCTAGTAGTGATATGTGGTTCTCACCACCAACACTGGCAATGAGGGCATCCAAAAAAGGTGAACGCCTATAGTGGTTGATCATGAGCTGACCGTAGGCATGCCAGGTATTGGATGCCGCCATGTGCTACCAGCCAAAAGTATCAACCAGAGCTGCTTAGCCCACTTGTGTGCCTGATCAGAACAAGCTGGCGACACCAGCACTGACATCATCAACTAACCAAAGGCTGCTTCGGATGCATAAATGGTTGGTGGTTTCAAACATTTTTTCCCTAGTAATTTCTAACAAATAGTTGGTTAACTAGCATATTTCATAAAGGTTGAAACCACCACCCAGGTTCTGTGATGGATGTGCCCAAGGACCAGCAACCATGGGCTGGTTCCAGTTGCGTGCGCAGCTGCCTTGGATCTCCCGAGGGGACAACGCTGCTGCCTTTCTCGACTTCCTTCGGTACCCGTTGGATGCGGTCCGAGAGCCCAGAGGTAGCAGCATCTCATGGCTGCTTGCGCCATGGGGCCCCCCTTCCCCTTGTTTGCTGTGCAGATCACAGGGAATCCAGCTGTGGATTTGGAGCACCAACAGCAGCAGCATGCAGCAGCTATGAAAGATTGGCACAGCTGGAAGTGGTTCCTTGGATACTATTGTCGGCTAATGGTGTGATCCTTGGGATTCCTTGGTAACAGATCCATTTGCTCATGGATTTGCTGCAAGTTTCGATTGATCGCCCCTTGCCCAGCTAACCTCCTTGTGAAGGCCATGAGAAGAACATTAAGAATGGGTCTTTGGGTGTTTTATGGAGTTTGAGTAGCTATTTGGACCACGCATGATTTAACAAGCACCGCGCCCTCTTTTCTTCGGTTGATGACATGAGGCTGTCAGCGGGGCAGACATCTTCAGGAGCAGCGGAGTGGCGGGGGGGGGGGGGTGCAGCCATGGGGGCCCCCTAGCCCCGTGCCACTCATGTTGCTGGTGAATTATCCAAATTGGCTGGGAATGGCTCATATTCGGTTTGATGTTGCGATCAATGATTATTGATGATTGTGGATCATGCTCAACCATGATGAAGCTTCTGATCGTAGGGGATGATGAAGTATGAATTTGTATGTCATGATCAAAGATTATGAAGTCGATGCGATAAAAACAAGGTCAATGAAAAATTGAATAATCATGTTCATGGTTAATTTCATCAAATCAAACGCATCATCAATTTCACTCATCATATGTCAATGTCAATGTCAATGGGTAGTTCGTTGATCATCGATGCCATTAACCATTCACCATATTAACCGCTCCATTAGTGATAAATGAAATCAACTATATTTCATAAACCTTGATGACCACTAATCATTCATTAATCAATTTCATTAACGGCAACCAGTAACCACTATTAATGATAGTGATCCTTCTCCCTGACCCAATGGTAACGCTGACCGCAGATACCTGGCGCCCCTGGAAGATCTGCTGGACCTCTCTGATGGCCTGGGGAAGTGCAAGCCCACACTACGGCAGGTTCACCGCTGGCGGCGCCACGGGGCCCGGCTGGGTCACAGCTGGGTACCAGGTCAACGGAGAATCACCGGTGGAGTACCTCTTTGCACAACCAATGGGCCAAGAATGGTTGCTCACAACGAAGCTTGTGAAAACCGGTGCTTCAGAGCTGGATTTGGGACAGTTTTCGTAGGTGACAGTGATGGTGAACTGTGGGGACGGAATATCCGCCCCAGCTTCCAAACACATATGATCCTCTATTATAACCCATTATTAACCACTATTCAATAGACCATGATCAACCAGCTAAACAGGGCTATACATGCTTAGCTGTTAAATAACCAGCTATAAATGGTGCCACTTCCTGCCACGCCCGGCCACCAAGCCCTGGATTTTTGGAGGGCAGAGCCGTTTCGATCCCCACTGAGAAGCGAGTCGCGCCTTGGATGCCTTGGACTTGGAGCTATCTTCAACTGCCAGTGCTGGTAGTTTCAAGACAATTTTGTAGAATGATACCTCTACACATATAAGGTTTGATCACTGGGTGTTCAAATCTCTCAATTTTTGAAAGGTGCGACCATTTGTGAGGATGATGATTTGATTGACCAATAACTATGGCTGGCATGGATTAAGCACAGATCTCTTTGAGTGTGAAGAATGGCAACATCATTTTGATGTCATGGTTTCCAGGCGGGCCTAAGTTGAAATCGACCTCGATTTTGGCAGCTTCGTGTGCAGTCCTTCGCCAACATCGCAACCAGTCTGAGGAACATATCTTCACCACTTGCGAGCCTCTGGACTTGGAGAATTGCACGGAAGGGGAGCACGAATTCATTGAAGCTGAGCTCAGAGTTAGCTGCTGATGCCGTGGAAGTTGCACCACTCCCTATAAAGGTCGATGGTCCTTAGCGATCAGATTGGCATGTGCAGAAAACTTGACCCACCACCCTTTTTCAGAGGTTTGTTTGAATGGGACATGAATACCGTTGTATACGAAAGAATGGTTGCCTGAGGCTTGCCTCAGGCTTAACGGTGGTTGGTGCTGGTTCTTCACCATTCCAGATTCCAGAACGGTGAATCAAGAATCCAAGACTTGACCGCTAAACGGTCTATCGCACAGGTCCCTGTAACTTGTCATCCTTAGACTGCAGTCCATGGGATCAACGGAGAATCCCTGAAAACGAAGCGCAGGGAGACGCTATGATGTTTTCAGTTCTGGCAGTAACGAGCATACGAGAACAAGAGTGACATCCATGGCACCTTCCATACTTTCAAGAAGTCCAACTTGTTGGACTTTCAGACCCTGCAGCCCGCTTGGGTTGATTTTGTCGTGGACATCATGCCTTGGCTGAGGTAATAGCTTCATATTGAATTCAGGATACAAGGGCGCCAAGGGCTAGCCTGCATTTGATTCTTCTTCTATGCGATTTGATGATGGGAACGTTGGCTTTGTTCGGCTCAAACCAATTTAGCCAGCTGAAAACCTCCAGCAATGGCTTTAGGTATTTTGCTGGTGGCTCTCTTACAAAGCACATCCCGTGCACAAGATGAAGAGGCCAGTGGGTATACCTGCATCTTCACCACTATACCTTATTTCTGCCTAATCCGAGTGAGGCCCTGGCCAAAAAAGCAAACATATCTTTTGAATCCTACAGGCGACTTTACCCGACCGGCGATTTTGACCATAACTTACCATAACAACAAAAATAGGACCGTAAATGATCGTAAGTGCACAATCAACATTTTATTTTATCTGTTTCAAGAGTTGTTAACTCAGCAATTTTTTAAACAGGCGACTTTGCTTGACCAACAGGCGACTTTACCTGACCAAATGTTTGGTTGATTGTTTTGAATGAGATAGCAACAAGTTTCACAAATTAACAGTTCGATTTAGGCTGTTTTGCCCAAGCCTGTTCAAATATTTTTACCAACAGGCAGATCTGGATGAAAACGGCAATTCTTCCCTGAACCGACTAAAATTTCTGCCTTTTGGGCTACAGGCGGAAATTTTGCATACCAGGAAGTTGTAGGTATGGCTCATGTACCGTAATCAGCACCATGTGCCAACGCTCCGGATGAGACCGGTTTAGTTGTTTCTTCGAATTTTGAGTTTTTTTGCTGAACAATTTGGATTCTACACTTGGCGGGCTTTGAAGTTGAGAGGGAGTAGGGTGGGTTGGT
The DNA here is from genome assembly GCA_009767595.1 of Symbiodinium kawagutii. Taxonomy (NCBI): domain Eukaryota; class Dinophyceae; order Suessiales; family Symbiodiniaceae; genus Symbiodinium; species Symbiodinium kawagutii. Next base: position 336,772 of record VSDK01023020.1, read on the forward strand.
CACGACAGCAGCTTGCACCAATATTTCACTGTTGCATCATTGCAACGTTTTCACATTAACTTGGTGCTGCGATATGCGCTAATCATCAAGATATGCATGCTACCTCGTGCACAACGGCGCACTCCCCGGTGCATTTGCCCTGTGATATGATCAACTATGATCACATGCTTGCAACCATGCTGTTGTTTCTTGGGTTCTTGCATGGCAGTAAGCCAAGCTCTGCGCATCTCTGCGCTGTTGTTGCGGACATGGGGCAACACAAGTGTCGTTGACACACACGTTATGGTGAAATTTGATACCTGTATGCAGATGTATGCCTATCTTATACACGCCTTCAAAAAAAGTGTTATGCAGAGTCATTGGCAAGAGTCAGAAGAAAGAAGGTACTGGCGGCAGATGCCGCGTCTAAAGTGTAAGTATGGAGTGGCTGTCCGTCAGAAACAGGTGCTTCAAAAAGCTTTGTTGTCGCAAAACTAAACCCAAGCAGGACCCATGCATTGTGCTTGGAGATTCACAAACAGCGGTCAGATCGTGTCTGGACTGGACTGCTGTCCCATTATGCCATTTCAGTTTGCAGTCATGTGCAAGCAATTTTCCAAAAATGCCATAAGTATTTGTACACCTGTTGGTTTTGAGGGCTCCATGCCAAAGTTTGGAACTTATGTTGAATTTAACAGATGTTGACTGTATCAAAGTTCGGTGGAAGTCATTGATATTCATTGATCATCAATGCTTGGTGTTAAATTTTCCGTATGTCCTGTCAGGCCATGTTTGGGTGCCAGTTGGTGCAGACAAAACTGCATCTCAGCGAGGAAGTCGGAAGGAACATGAGAAGTGACAATGAGACGAACGGCATTTGCTTTCCATCACTGCCGCTGGACTGACTTGACGTACCAATACGTACCATGCAGTTATAAATCCTAGTCCATTCAGTTCCCACGAGCACTTTTGAAGTTGGGTTCGAAGAACATGATTGTTCAAGGCAACGCGGCCCTGAAGGATATGTCACAGCCCGTGCTAGAAGTGTCAGCGAAGTACAATGTCGATGGTTGGTGTGCATTTGGATATTTAGGGCACTGGGCCAGCATATGTGCAGTTAGCAGGCGGACACGCAATGCAAGTCTTTTTCTAGAACAGCCTCTTGGCCGATCATGTTCTTGCTCCTGTGGTTTGTCTCAACAGATTCTTGGGGTCCTGGTTTTACACATTCTCGGTTTCCCTAATAGCTGGCATGATTGGTTGATTCATTGCTGTGTTTCATAGGGGATGAAACCACCAGGCAGATTCCATGGATCGTTCTTTTCCCAGCCAGGTATGAAGCTGTACACCCAAGCAATCTCAACGTGTCATCGGCGACTTCTTTTGTTCTTTGGCTTCCTGACAACCGCAGCCTAGTCACCCGAGATCGCAAATCTCCCTATGATGATTTGTATTGCTATGTGAATGGTTGGTATTCTCTACCTAGACGCGCTGAAGTCGTGAGCAATTTCTCCTACCTCGAAGAACTCTCAGACAGCTGGTGCGACCATTTGGCCACGATCGTTCCTGGATACTACAACCTCTCAATGGCGGATATGCAGGTGGAGACTTTGAGTAATCATGTATTCTTGAAGGACTTGATGAAGAACGGAGCTACTGAGGGTTATGTACCTCAGTCAGTCATAGATGGAATGATTCTCCATGCTGCCGTCAAATGCGTGATGCGAGGACCGCATACTTGTCATACCATGGGCCGGTAAGAAGCGCTTACGAAGCCACGCTTCGAGTTTTGGTTGTGACTCTGTGCCTATGTTGTCTCTGTTTCTTGGGATCAGTTCACTTGTGGTTTTGGAGGGGTGTACAGCATATTCCCACCCTTTTAACATTCATATGCCTCGCTTTTATCTTGCAAATCTTCTGTAGCTTTGCTGCCTTTCCAGCGGCTTTCCCACCCACAGGGTTTGCATATTTTGTTGACACTTCCCCGTCAAGGAGGAAATCGTGGGGCGGTGTGTGACCTTTCATTCTGCGCAGCGCGCGGCTGCTTTGCTCCGAACTCCAGTGAGCTTTTGTACACGACGAGAGGTGAATGTGAGAACGCAACAGCATAGGAGAAAGATACAGGGATTCCTGGAAACTAACAGGGGGTCCCAATAAGAAACTGAATCTTCCAACCTCTATTTGAGAGGGTCTATGTTATAGTTACTGTTAGTTTACCAAGAAGGTAACTCAAAACTCCTTGAATTGAACTTGGATGTCAAGAGGGAGCTACCTCACTGCTCGTAGCTGCAGCTGGCTACCCGTGGCTAGCAGCGCTTAATTATTGTACTAGTTTGGCAGTGCCTGAGCAATGTTGGAGGAGAAACAAGTTCAGGGTTTGCTCTGGGTTGCAGCGTGCTTGAACACCATTTTTTACTGTTAATTGCAAGCAACGATCGGAGAGTTCGCGTGATTCTCTGTTTTTCCGTCAGGATTGTTAGCTTGCATTATTAGCAATCTATTCAGCATCGATTCATAATTCTTCTTGCCGTTCATTCCCGAGTACCTCCTGTTAGTCATAGCATTTTTTTGGAAGTTGTAATTAAGCAACCACGTTTTAACAATAGCCTCACAACTTGTCCAGGGATAAAGACTGTAGAAGAGAGAGCCCATCAAGCCTCCATCCCAGCCATATCCAGCCATGTATTTATAGTAAGTAGAATTTGTGTTTGTGGTTTTAGCTGCATGTATGCACATGTTTCCTTATTATTGGCCTGATGGTTGGCAGTTGGATGACAGATCCTATTATACCCTTTGTTCATCTAACAGCTGGCTTCCAGCTGGATGAATTCTCCATAGTCCCTGGACAGTTTACCTATGGAGACTGCTCATGTTCCAGCCAGCCAGCTACCAGACAGCAAGTGCTTGGTATCCATCTTTCAGCAACTGACAGCACTTCGGACCCCATCCGCAGGTTGTCCAACTGCCGATCCCTGGTTGCCGTGGCTGCTTATCAACATGAACCATCATCAACATCATCAACCAGGGGCAATGGAGGTATTAGCCACCTGTGATCTAGAAATTGATCAGCATCTTCGTTATATTAACCATGATTCAGCAGCCGATGTCACTCGTGAAACACGTGTAACCATTGTGTAAGCACCATTGTTACTTGTCATGAGTAGGAACCATTTTTTTAGCAAATATATAGATCATCGATATGGTTAGGCACCATAAATCACTACTGTGATTCATGAAGATAGGTTACGAAAGATTGTTAGTCTAGCATTGCTATATCATGCCATCAGTCATCGCACATACTTCCGCACCATCGGTCGATATTTACAATTATTCACTGGGTATTGATGTCTTTCTGTAAATGAGTTAGCCATTTATCACTATTGTCAATGTGTTACCACCGGCTATTAGCAGTATGGTTATTGGTCATGAGGAACCTTTAAGCGTCAACTATCATCAACCATTGATTGGCCTATCATAGATCAGTGCTTTTGAGAATGGTCAACTATAATAACACTAACGATGAAACCATCACTGGCCATTACAAGCGATAATCACCACGAGCAACTCCAAACCACAATCTCTCAGAGATCGTTCAGGAGAAAATCTATTAGCCGTATAGCTGGTGGATTAAAACCCTGGTTTCCGGTAGATTTTTTCATGAGCCAAGCCAGTGAAAATCCTGGTCTCACCAGTAGGGAACCCTGATCATCAGAATTTCCCAAGTCGGACTCAGGAAGCTGCTACTCAGCTGGGGGATGAGGAGGTGAAGCGTCCGTAGCCCCTGCAGTGGTGGTTTCCTTGCTTTGGAATGGGTGGTCGTACTTGCTAAATCAAGGTGAGAGTAAAGTGCATTGTGGTTCATAAGGGCTGGCCATGTTCGATGGTGGTACAGTGGTACATCACAGTCAAAGGTGATTGATGATGGGCAAATCGCACGTAGTAATTAATGGGGGGAGAGCCAACCGTCACCAGCAACAACTGGCCTGTGAATGAACAATGCAAGGTCACCAATAGTTGGACATGTCACAACAAAAACTGCCATAGTTGGATTGCTATGAAAGGCGATGATCTAGCAACTATGGCTGATAGCAGTTGCACTGCCATATCCGTTCTCCTTTAAGTTCACTATAGAACTGGGTGGTTGGCAAGACGCGTTTGTGGCGGCTTTGTTGCATCATGCGGTAGCTGGTTGCCATCACCACTGGCGAGTTAAGCAGAAATGCATCGTATACATCTCAGAAATTCACCGCTGGTATCCGCTGGTAACCAAGTGGGACAAAACATGTAACCCCAATCATTCCCCCGAAAGACTTACAGCTTGCGCCAATATCTGCTATATCAGTTTTGATTGATATCACCTCATGCCTCATGATGCCTCATTTCTCACTTCAAACTCTTGATCAACACGCCATCCCATGCCATGCCATCTCTTCGTTCAGCTTGCAGCCGGGCCCAGCCGGGCCCAGCCGGGCCCTCAGCAGGTGGAGCTGAAGCTTCTGACCTTGGCAGAGCACTTGGACATGTCCAGCTCCACCGTGGAGCCGCGCAACGCGCAGCTCTTGGATCACATCGACGCTCGCCGTGGACCATGATTTACCTGGTAAATGGATGGTAATTGGCTAGTTTTATGGTAGATTTAGGCCTGGTTAGTGATTTCACTGGCTAGTTTTATGATGTTTTATGGACTGTTTTGATTGGGTAGTGGCTGATTTCTGGTGAACCACCAGTGATTTTCATGGCTGGCAAATGTCGGCAACCAAGACTGGCAATGGTCAGCCTGGTTGCCGGTGACAGGCGCAAATGTAAGCATCAATGATTAGCAACATCGGGATCCAAGAAATCGAACACTTGGTTGTGTTGAGGCTCATTAGGGATTAGAGTTCACAAGAACTAACAATCTGTGTAGTGGTTGGGAGGGACCCAAGGAGCCAGGGGTATCCCCTTCCAATGGGGGAGCGATTTGCAGCTACCAGGAGGGTTCTGTGGGTGCTATGGGCTTTGTTTGTGGATGGTTGATGCGCTTGTTGAGGGTCGAAGATGGGACATAGGGCTGTGTTCTGTAAGGCTCCTAGAAGGCAAATGTGGGAATCACCAATGGCTCTTGGTGATCACACGCCCTGTTCCTTTGTAATCATTAGTCGTCAAGTATCATCAACTGTCATGAGTGACCGAAAAGCAACTGGCAGATATATCTCATCGCGGGCGCCTTGGATCCCCTTGGCGGAAGTGGCATCCATGGCACCCTGCCGAGGCATTGCTGAAACGCCTGCGCTCGCGGCGGTCGAAAACATGGTGCAGCTCTCATCCGGTCATAGGGATGGTCATGGTTGATATTGCTTGATCTTGGTTGGTTACATCTGGTTACGTCCGATTAACTGGCTGTTGGTTGGGGGGAGCTAAGGAGCTACTTGGAGAGTTCCAGCCAAATGCTAGTGAAACGCTTTATGTTTGGGTTTTGATTTATGTATTTATTGACCTTTTGTGACCTTTTTTGTACTTTATATATACATAGTTGGCGGTTTGATTCACATTTTCTATTTTCCCTACTATTCAGACATGGCTGGTTGGTTGACTACCATTATGGGTTCAGACTAGTCAATATTGCTTGGACAGTCTTGGGTGTGCGTATTTAGAGGTAAGCAGCTTTGCCACATTTTATGTCATGACAGTTGAACCAATGATAGCAGATCATTGAAGTTGCGATTCGGTTAAATTAGATATTCTAGGTCGATATCAGCCAATATGTTCCTAGAAGTTTGATATTGCTAAACCAGCTTTATTTCAGACTGGTCAACAGTGTGCGATGAGCAGGGCCAGCAATCACTTGCAAGGCAAGTTCCTGCACGGTGAGCCATCCAAAGTCATGGGATAGGATAAATCCCAAGAGACTTAAGAGAGACTGAGGACATCATCCTTTGATCAATCCATGTGCGTCAATTTGGCAAGTTGATGTCAGCTTGACTGGCTGGTGGCTGGGAGGCAGCTGCTTGGAGCCAGGGCATCCCTTTATGCACATACATATATGCCCTTCTAATGGGGGAGCCTGTTGAAGCTGCTAGGGAGTGCCCTCAATGACGCACGATGATTTCAACTATCCATGGTGAACAAATTGGCTTTTGCCCATCGGCTCAAAGTAGCGGTCAGCCGTCTTTTGAAGACATTTGGCTTCTTATTTTTGCCTCAAGTGAGCAAGTATGAAAAAATGCAGCGGGAAGTCGGGTCATGACTGGCTTTCTCACTCGAATGTCACTCATATGGGATCCTCCCAACACCTGAGACTTGCCATGTCTACAAGGAACCCCAACCTGGCAAGGCCCCTAGGGATGCACCATCGATAGTCTCGTTCAGCCCAACTTCCGATGCCCAGCGTTGCCGCAGCCTGGAGTCTCAGTGTGCGGCACAGTTAATGGGACAAGTGGGGTGGTTGATCCTGCTGCTTGGCAGTTTTTTTTTTTTTTGTGTTGGTTAACCAACTGCCGCTTGGTGGATTGATTCACACGTGGGATGGTTGGTTGGCTGGCTTTGTTTCAGGTGTCAAAACCAGTAACCAGTAACCAGCCTAGTTGAATGGGATGGTCCTTAATGAATCAGGTATTTTTGCCTGGTTGAAATCGTGATGCCAGAAGACTCCGATGGTTCGTGGTGGTTTTCATGGGTCAGATGAGGAGAGCTGGCGGTAGATGATGGTGCCTATGGTTTCTTGGTCAGTTCGGCACGGCCAGTCCCTGGCAATGCCTTGCTCACTGGGGCGCTTAGTTTCTTGTTATTTGGCCATTGGAAAGTCCTGGCTTGGCAGAGTTGAAACCCTGGATTGAGATCGTTTACACTGATGATTTCTGCTGATCTTCGTTGGTGGAAGATCATGCGGTCAATAATGATTATCATCGTGATATCAGTGTGATTGCCCCCATGATTATCAAATCATAGTTGCCTCAACAAATTCATTGCCTGCCCACTTACTATGGTTAATTCATTTTTTTGATCATCATGGTTGCCTCCTTGGTTGTCAACATGCTCTAGATGTTCACGGACTCTTTGGAACTAGACGCTGCCCAGTGGTCTGACTTTGAGGTGTTTTTTTTTCTGGCTTTTCCAGTGCCCCGGGCAAATGTTACCGTTGTTGTGAACTGTGGAAAGATTAAGCCCCACTAAGTGAACGCGGTAGCCCTGAAGTGGTGGACCCCGCTCTTGATTGCTTGTTTTGCCGACCGGTGTTTTTAGGGGATCCTCCTCATGAAGTTAGACGCAAATGAACCAGGAGCGTAGGAAGACAAGGTCGAACTCGCATCACTTTTACCTTCTTCCATGGTCTTGCCTGGCCCCATTGACGTCCGGGGTTTGTAACGACAAGCCCTTTTTTGGCTTTGATTGGCTGTGCTTGGTTTGGACAGTCTCCAAGGGCACACGATTTGCTCGGGCTTCCTGGGTCCACTTTTTTGGATTCGAACGCTTTCAACGGACCATGACTGTAAGATCGCATGGTAGGCGTGAGCCATTTCATGCTAGATGTGCCCAATCCGTTTGGCGTTTGTATCTCCAGATGCCGTCGTCCTTCATTACTTTTGTTTGTGAACCATCAACTGCTTGTTAAATTTTGTTAGCCGTTTGCATTCTTGCTATTGCTGGGTGAATTAGTTGGTAAATTCAGTGATGTACCTACCAACGATTGACCACCAACAACTAAACCAGGAATTGGTTTTAACCTTAGTTGTGCACCTATAGGTACATCCTGTTGATCAAAACTCTTCCGTTGAATGAACAGCATAGAGTACCCACCAACAGGATCAGAATTGCTGCCCAGGTGCAACTCCATTTGGGCGAAGATGGCCCTGTCCAGTGGATCTTCAAGGCGTGGGGGTGGGCTTGGCTGCCTACCCTTGGCATTGCCACAGCAGGGAAGGTGCCATGGCTGTGTGGCTCATGGACCGGACAAGCTTGGTCCCGGGTTCCACGGTGGCTTGCCGTAGGCCCACTTCAGAAGCCCATCATGGACCAGACCCTTCCACCTCTATGTTTCTTCACGGAATTCTGTTGAATACTGTGCTATCACGCATGGACATCCATATCATACATCAGATAATTAATGTATGTTATGTCTATCTACCTAATTTGTTTGTCCATCTATTTGTGTATCCATCTATTTGTTTGTCTATTTGTCTATCTATCTGTCTGTCTATCGATTGAACTAAAAACATAAATCTGAATCTACACATCGAGAAATATATATCAAAAACTAGCAGCTGCAAAAGATTCACAACTAGCTTAGCACTTGGCTTAGCACTTGGCCAGTGCTGAACAAAGGGCTGCAACAACTGGCGTAGCCGCCAGGATGCATCCACTTGGAGTATTGCTGAAGAGGCCGCCAAATATTTCCAAAGCCGAAACCTCGCGGGGCAGCTCAGCGACGCGTTCCAGGCCATGGCTCTCGAGGGTACTCCATGTTGTGAGCCATGGGAGAGCCACCCTTCCCTGGTTTTCGTATGTTTTCGTGGATGCATTGGATATATCTCCTTGGCATTTGTTGAGGCATTTTTACTTCAGTTCTTCTTGATATGCTGACATATGTTTACCAACTACATTATTTGGGAAAATTGGTTGGTTGATATTTTGATTATTTATCCCCACCAAATGAAAGTGCGGTGGTCACCTGGGTCTCATGGGTAGGTCCTTGATGTATTGCAATTGTATATTGACCTACATTTTGTCATCTTATGAGCAAATAAGATGTCGGTACGCACTGTCAATATGACAGGGATGGGCAGATGTTGGTATTTTCATCGCGCAGGCGCCATAAATTCGCAATGGTTGACTTCCAAGTCAGTTGCAACCCGAGCCTGATCTGGTTCACCTTACCTCCCATGATTAAATAAGTGATGAACTGGGGGCACACCTTCTGCTGAACTATATAACCTGAAAGCAAACAATCACCCCCATTTTAAGAGCAAACCCACTACAAACCGTAGATTTGTCACTGATGCATTGAACCAGCTTAGTTAACCAGAGTGCAAGTCTACTATTTTGAGGTTCGGGTGGATGCTTGAAACCTCTTCAACCAACCAGATCCATTGCCCGCCGCAGACTTTTGGTTCAACCAGTGAGGGGCAAGTCGACTCATCTGCCGGGACTCGCCGTGTTCACCGTTCGCCATGGAGGAGCAAATCAAGGACCGCCGGGGGAGGCGTGGTGAAGGTCACCATGTGCCATGAGTGGAGGTTCAGTCATAGCAAAACACCAAACAGTTTACCAGAAACAGCTGCGCTTGGTGAGGCTGCAAGTATGATTTTGTGGGCCTCAATGGGTCTCATCTCTACGTCTAGTTTTGGCTTGTGCTTCGGATCCCCGGATTTTTTTGACAGGTCATGTTGGAGTAGCTGGCACAGACACGTGCAGACCCTGTTTCCCAGGTTGTTCTGCCGCATAGGACGCCCAAGATTCAAATCCACTAGATGCTGTTGCGGTTCCAGACACGGCACCCCTAAATCCACATGTTTCACCATGTTTCCTTTTTCTTCCACTGTATCATCTGCATCCATGCAAGTCAGTTTGACCATCATTCCAATCATTTGCAATCGATGATTACATATACTTGTTTCATCATTTGGTACGAGTCAAAATGTTCAACCAGAGATAGACTTCACTGCCCACAAGGCATCACCTCATTGACCAAGACCCAGAGCTGTTTGTACTAAAGCATTCTACCTAGCTGGGCGCTCATCACACCCAGTGTTTCGGGGGTTCACCCCTCCAAGTGTGTAGGTGGATGAACCAAAGCCTGGAGAGAACAGTTGTTCAGGAACCACCAGTCATTGAAGCAGCTCCAAGTGTTTGATTTGACGTCCTGGTTGAGTTGACCGACGGTGACTTTCACCAGTTTCTCCCGCAGGAGTTGGCCAAACGCCTGGCTGAGGGCATTCCGGACTGGGGGTTTATGGGCGGTCGGGGTAACACAGCCAGGCATCCAACAGGTGCCATTCCGTCTCATCAGCGTAGAGGTACTGCTGGGCATCCACTGGGCCACTCATGGTTGTGGGTCACTCATGCCAACTCACAGGAAGAATAGCAACAATACACAAAAAATCCAGCAAAAGTACATCAAACAATGCAAACCAAATAATGCAACATACACCAACAAAAGACGCCGGATAAGTACGACTAAAGCTGGTTGGTCCGGGCCCAAGGTTGCAGCATCACCGCGTACCAACCTTTCGGCTTACTGTTCAAAGCAGGTGGCCAGTATTGTGCGGGTTTTCGCCCATATCCAAGAGGCAGATTTCGGGGGTGTTTCGCCTCAGGTATGGAGCCTATTCCGTTGCGGTTTCAGTGAACGGTCCTCCCCGGTGAGCGCAGGAGCTGGAAAAACGACTCGACAACATCGAGAAGCAATCGGATGGAAACAAGCAGGACTGGGTGGTTGCGTTAAAAATCAGAATGGCTTATGCAGTAGTGGTTATAGGGGATAATTAGCAACCAACAATAATTGAAATTAGCACCCAGAGGAGAAATGCCACGGCTTTGCAAAATCCTGGGCCTGTTCACAGCTCAGCCACTGTCCTTTCCTTTTTTCCATTCCCTTTTTCCCATTGTGATGTTATTATGACCCTGATGTCGAACAAGTACAGATAATTAACAGCTATAGATTTTTGGAACAATTCTTATCGAAGCAACAAGAGCTGCTCGATGTGGTTGCTGTTGTTTTATTTGTACGGGTGCTCGAGCTGCTTGTGCTAGTTTCTATTGTGCTTACGGTTCCTCGCTGTTATTCGTTGTGGTTGTAGCCGTTGTTCCTTGCTGCATCGGTTTGTTGGGGTCGTGACAGTTTTTTTTGGCTGCGGTTATTGCTGTTGGTTGCTGCGGTTGCTTCTTGTTTGTGTTGTTCCTTGGAGATCCAGCTGTTGATGAACCTGGATCTCCCTGATCGTTGCCTATCATTCGTTGCAGCCCTCATGAGCTACTGCCCAGTCCTACTTACATGTTATCCCCTTTGTATACAATTGTTTTGGTGAATCTAAAAGTTTAGAATAAACTTTTACCATCAACCCATATTGTATTTTCCATATTGCAACCATAGTAGCAGAAGTATGTAACCATCATTGCTAAGATTTTCCATTATTTCATTTTTCCACATTGTAACCATCATTTAGCGAAGACAGAAATCATCGTGCCCATCAGTTGCTGAGACCATGGTGCTTCCTAGGAGCTGCTTCAGCGCATCATTGCGTTGGAGGGCGGTGGAACCACGGGCGGCGGTGGAACTGGGGCACCGGAGGACGGAAGGGCGGGTAGAGTCCCCGTGGGCCTTGGTAAACTGGGAGGCGCCGGGTGATGTGGCCAGGTCTGGACATGCAATGGTTTTATAGGGGACTGGCTGATCAAATTTGTGGTCTTCATAGGGGATATGATAACAATTCATAGTATACAGTTCATCATCAGGAATTTTAATGGATTATGGAAGATTCTAGGGGATAATCACCAACAAGAATAGATCAACGACCACTATATGGTGGCTTCTCAAAATAGGGACCCCCAAAAGCTACGGTTAGGGTTATTAATGTGCATATGGCGAATAAACTGGATGATTTAGGCGCGCCCATTTTTTGACAAACCACCCATTGCTAGATGTAAAACGAACTAATGGAGATGACGGCATTGAGTACCAACTAAAGGATAGCAAACAACAAGCCATATGAACACAGGAAAAACCAGTCGAAAAAACATCTGATATAATTAATTGTCTGATGGTTTCGAGGTTGCTAAGGAGCTAGGGGTATCCGTATAGCCCTTTTTGAACGACATGTCATAGCAACAACCACTGGACAATGCAGCCTTTCACCCAGAGGAATGGCCAACAAACCGTGACCAACTGGTTGATGACTAAGGCTATGAACCCAATGATCATAAATGACCCTACAGCTAAACAGGCACACACGCACAGGTTTGGGTTTAACCTTATGGTTAGGATTCGGTTTGTGCCAATCTGCCAGTGATCTCATTTCAGGACATTTAGATTTCAAAGACTCAAATGGATAGCCTATCCATTCAAGTTGTTCATTGAAACATGGAACCCAGGAAGAATCATGGAAAACCCCATACCTTGGTCATCCTTGGTTGATCATTGGCCAATTTGAATCATGCAACCCACGACGAGACCGCCGTTAGACAGCGCTGCGCGCTATCTCGCAGCGTGTGGGCTAAAACTCAACGACGAAGGACTTGCCACGGCAGACTAGCCACGGAGGATGTGTTCGATGGGGTATGGTTTATCACTGGTAGATGGCTGGTTGAGAGCTGATCATCAACCATGAATCACGTACCGTATAGTTGTGTTTAAGTCGCCAATTTTGAGATTGACACCTATAATTAGGAACCATTGTAGTTGTGAGTTTTTCAATGACTATAAGACCATAGGTCGATGGCCTTCTTTAGGATTCAGAACCCGTGGTTGCATGTAACCACAGGACTTCCCTTTATCTGCGAAGGTGCAAGATTCGGACATCAAGAATTTGTGCCCAGCCTATATTCCACTGGGTCAGAGATCTCCAGTGATGGTTATGTTGTTTTTAATCACGTTAAAGCTAGCAGCAGCTGAATAAGTTCCTGGCAACAACAAGGTTCAACCCTTTCGGGTAGGGAGTTTTTCTTGCTTCACTTATTTGCTCATAAATATTTGTCGCCATTTGTAACAATCACATCTAGCCATTGTTATGTCCTCATTTAACTGAACCATCAAGTAACCATCAGTAAACCCTCAAGCTAAGAACCATCATTATCACTAAACCATCAACCTAACGATCAGCTAACCTCCAAATATAACCTTGTTAGCCATCAACTCAATCACAATTCACCATTATCAGTCATGAACATCAACTTATCCATGACCATCTTTCTTCTTCTTCCTCCTCGGCTCGCATGATGGCTTCCGCCCTTGTGCCCAGCCTGCCCTGGCGCTTGGGACCCCCGCCCTGCGTCGCGTTTCCCGTGAACAAAGTGGAGCGCTTTCGACCTTTGCAGCGGTGGCGTTCGGAACGCGTAGCCCTGCGGAACCTGCGGGGGCAAAGCACCTCCAGCATGGGCTACTGGGACCGGTGATGGGGATTCACCATGGGGAATGGTTGGTTTACCTGCTGAAAGTCGTGATGGTTAGACTCTGGCCAAAATGACCTGGAAGTTAAACAATCACGATTTTCAACAGGCAAGCCAGCTAGTACTGGCGGATTTTCCACTCCCAGGTTAGTTGAGCAGAGTGTGGTGGAGAATTGTGCATAATGGTGGGTTGATGGATGGAAAATCAATGTAGTGGTGAAGGACTGTCAATCAGCGGTCAATTGATGGTCAACAAACCTGCGTAGCTAGCTCTGGTCCTACTCTCACTTCCTAATAGAATTGTCATCATGACCTGACCGAATGATGACTATAGCTTTCACCAGCCAATCCAGTTTGCTGTGATTGTCTACAAATGATGTTTCATCATTGTGGTCAATGATGTATGGTCGAACAAGACTTAATGAGACTACTCATTGTTATGTTCGATCATCGGTATTCTTTGTTTCATTATTTTTGTAATGTATCAATCATTTTTCATGATTGTGAGTCAGTCATGGGTAGCAGGCCAATCTCAATGAATAATGATGCCGCTAGCATTTGCAACGGCAAGTGGTGCCAATGGTGACTATAGAGATGAAAGGCACTGGGGAGCTGAAAGTCAAGGATTATTTGGTTTTTTCCATGCTTTTTCCATAGTGGGTTCGTGTTTTTTTCGATGGTTTTGATCGGCTTTCCATGGTATTTCCAGTAAACATTGTGACTATAGTCACATTCACAGGCAATCAAAGGTCCAGTTTACTAGGTATCATCAGAACAACGGATTGGCATTGTTGAACAGTTATTAGTTGTAAAAGTGCCCCTTTGATGCTAGGGGCATGGTGACAATTCATGGTCACTTTCGATGAGAATGGTGTTTTTCAATACCGCAACTGATGACAACCATGGTTAGGCATCAAGAAACCAACCAGTATTGATGGCGATCACCTGAGACCAGCCAGTGGATTGTTGGTGATCGTGAACCGTCATGTTCAACCGATCAGCCAGCATTATCAACGATGAGGACATGAACCATCGTTGTTAACCATGTTTTTCAATTAATTTGGTCATTCATTGCCATGATCATCCATGGTCCATTACTACCCACTGTAATACTATTATGGTGATAGGCACCATTGTTCATGATTACTTTTGATCATCCATGCTTGATCGTGTGGCGCCAAGAGTCACATAATTGCAAAGGAATGATGGATGATAAGTACCAACAACTGGCACAGTTTAAAGTATTATTGAGAAACATTACCAGCTGGCGTGACCAAAAGCTTTATGGATAAACAGTGTCAACTTCCATAATCATAAGGTTTCTGGCATTTATGAGGTTTTTCATAGGTTAAATGGTGATGGTTAGGCATCGAGTGTAAGAAACCACCCAGCTCCACCTGGAAGCTGCTGGTTAACGGCTGTTCGTTGAGTAAAAACAAAGGTGTGACAACCAACGTTGCCCCCTGAAAGGTAATGAATTCCTGCT
>VSDK01023020.1:369891-384510 GCA_009767595.1 Symbiodinium kawagutii
CGCTCCGCCCCCAGCGCCTGTGACGCCGCCGTGGAGGCGGCAGAGCAGCGATGTTCCGCCACCTCCGCCCGAGGATCCTTTGCCACCGCCCAGCACGCCGCCTCCAGAAGATCCAGTGGAGCCAACGCTCCCTGAGTCTTTTTTTTTGCGTCGCTGTGTGAAGTGTGGGAATGACAGCTACTGGCGCAGTGGCTGTTGTTTGAACGCAAAGTGTTCTGCACCTGGGCTGAAACAGAGGCAGAAGGAGATGATAGATCTCCTGTGTCGTCATCGAAGGTGTAAGTGAAACATATATATAGTTAGCATCAATGTATAAATTCATTTCGATGTTAAACATTATCACACATGCAGATTCTGTAAAAACAAAAAAAATATCTATATAATATATATATATATCTATAGATGTATTTGCCTTAAGGGCGAAGGTACGACACATGCATATCTATCTTTTATATATATTTGTAGTCTTTTAGACATCATGCACCTATGCCAATGTCGACGAAGAAACTCCTGTAAATCTTTATCAGATAAAAGGAGGTTCTTGTCCTGGTGATATTTCTTTCAATGTGTAATTTCCAGCAAAGGAGATGCAAGATCTCCTGTTCATATCATCATCAGCACATCCGCTCCACTGCCCTTACCCCTAAGGAATCCATTTATCGGCCTGATGCCCCGATCGAGCCGGCAGCACGACATTGGGGGGGCAAACCGAACGCAGATACTGCGAAGTTTTGCCGTGTGAAAGAGCAGAAGCGCTGGCAGAAGAACCGCGGTACCTTGGACGCATATAGATGTTTGCAAAGCTTCCTTCAGTGTCTTTTTTTTCTTTGACCCACTCAGGTACGAAGCGCAAGGTGAATCATTACTGGGCCGATCGCCAAGGCTATGTGCTCCGTCCTTGGGGCTCCTCGGATCCTACGCCAGGAGTGCCATGTGCCATGTTCGTAAAGGAGGTGTAAGATCTCCTGTAATATAAATGGTATCATCAGGACAAGGAGATGTAACATCTCCTCATGCTAGACATATAATCATGTCAGACAGCTCTTTGCATTTCAGCATGACCAAGGCCTCCTCCATTCAATGCGTTCGGTGGAGTTAATGCAGCAGAGGCTGAGGAGACTGAGCCTGTTGCCCCTGAGCCAGTCGTCCCTGAGCCATCCGAAGCAGAGACTGATGCAGCAGTTCCTGAGCCTGTTGCCCCTGAGCGAGTCGTCCCTGAGCCATCCGAAGCAGAGACTGATGCAGCAGTTCCTGAGCCAGTCGTCCCTGCTCCTGCAGCTGATCCTCCATGCAGCCCATTTCTCATGGGCGCTGTGGTGTCATTGTTGCGAGGGGACAACTGGGGCTTCGGGATTCGTGCTTCGTTGGCTTCAGTTGGTTACCTGTTCGAGCATGGTTTGTTGAGCGTGGGGGAGTTGCAGCGGCAAACCAATGCTATTCATGCTGTGGGACAGAGCATGATTTATGGAATCTTGATGATTATTTTATTCTATTTTTGTTTTGCAGTCTTAGGTTTTTTTGTGGTTTTAGTGAACGTTCATGTCACAGGCAGTGAGCCTGCATGTCTCTCAGGACCACCGCAGCTGGCCTTGATGAATGAGCCCCACAATCCAGAGGATGGTGACTTGGTATTCAGGTAAATTTGAAAGGAGAAGTTCACTCTCCTCAGATTCCAAACATTCTCAGAAACTTATCTATGTATAAGATCTGTTAGAGGATTACAAGGAGATGTAAGATCTCCTGAACATATATATATATATATATATGTTGATGCCACAGGTGCATTCCAGGGTATCCACTGACGATCCTGCATCCTGCAGGGAATCTTTCGGCACAGGCTCCGGAAAAGGCTTTCCGCTATGAGCGCCACGGGAGGCGCTGGCTCCTCCGAGCCCCTTCGCTACTTTAGTGGCGAGAACGAAGACCCACGAGAGTATGAACGCTGGAAAACGTGGGTGCAGAACAAGTTATTGACATTGGACAAGCTGCCCAAAACTGCAAAAGGTGCATACATCTACACTCTTCTTTCTGGACGTGCTCTGGATTGTGTTGAGCATCTCAAGCCGGAAGAGTACCAGGTTGAGGGCGGCGACCAGAAGATCTGGAAGATCCTCGATTCACGCTTTCCGAAGCGTGATGACACAGATGTGCTTGGAGAACTTCTCAGTGAAGTATTTCAACTACAGGCTAAGGACGGGGAGACCTGCAAGGCCTGGGTGGCCCGTGCTGCTGAGCTGTTCGATCGGCTGGAACGTCGCACCCAGGTGACGTTTCCGTCAGAAGCTCGTGGTTGGATCCTACTTCGCAGAGCACATCTCTCCGCAGAACAACAAGCCGTGATTCTTGCAAGGGCCCAGGGTGACCTGAAGCGAGAGGTCATTAGCGCTGCAATGAGGTCATGCTATCCTGACCTCCAGCTGCGTTCCAAGAAGTCCTATGCAGCGCATGCGGTGAGTGATCCTCATGACGAAGTCCTGCTTGCGCAAGATGAGTTCCTGGAAGATTTCCAGGACGTGGAAGGCCTGTTGGCCGACAATGCCGTCGACGATGCCCTCCCCGATGATGAGCAGTTCGAGGAGCAAGACATCGCCGAGGTGCTGCAGGTGTCGTGGAAGGAAAGAAGGGCAGAACTGCAGAAATTGCAGAAGACTCGCAAGTTCCAGGCTGCCAAAGACCTGAAACGGTCTTTTAGAATTGAAGTAGAGGAACTCAAACGTCGCACCAAA
This sequence comes from Symbiodinium kawagutii, assembly GCA_009767595.1. Lineage (NCBI taxonomy): Eukaryota > Dinophyceae > Suessiales > Symbiodiniaceae > Symbiodinium > Symbiodinium kawagutii. The sequence goes on from VSDK01023020.1 coordinate 372,618, forward strand.
TGCCGACGTTGTGGAAAACAGGGCCATTGGGCTCGTGAGTGCAAAGAGCCTCGCCCTGATGGTGGTCGTCCTGGAGGTGGTCAACGACCAGGTGCCCCAAGTTCATCGTCTGCAGTGGCCTCTGTGGAGTCCACCAGTTACTCCTTTGTGGCCTTTGTCCATGATCGACCCTCACTGCTTCAACAGATGCGTGCCATGAAGATGAAGCAACGGCCGCCGTCTCCGGCCGATGTTCCCATCGACATGTCCTCTGAGGTGCTGTTGGTGTCCAGTCCGGGCTATGGTGTATTGGGCTCTGGGTGTGGCAGGACAATCGTGGGTCGGGAGACCCTGCATCGCTTTGAAGCTCTCTGGGCTCAACGGGGCATGACGCCTCCACAACGAACCCAGGAAGTGAACAGCTTCAAGTATGGCAATGGTGAGACCGAGGTGTCCGAGGAGGCCGTCTTCATGCCAGTGAACTTGGCGGGCAAGCATGGCCTGATCTCAGCTGCTGTGGTACGTGGGAGTGCCCCGTTGCTGATCTCACGAGCTGCTCTCCAGAAGCTGCAGGCCTGCATTGACTTTGGCAAAGAGCAGATCACCGTCTTCGATGACCGCCGAGTGGTTCCTTTGCAGGTCAACTCAGCTGGCCAATTCATGATCCCCTTGTTGGAGGACACCCAGCAGTCCGAGGACCACATGCCCGTCTCGGACACGAGTGAGATGAACCCCGAGGAGACCCTGCCGGTGCTCCCCGAACCAGTGCCAGTGACATCCCAGGACTCAGCCGTGCAGGAGTCGCCAACTGTTGAATCCCAGGTTGAGCCCCCACTTCATGTTTGGATTCGTGAAGATTATGGCATCCGACACGCACCAGTTTCCACTCCAGGTGGTCCAGTGTGGAAGCATGTGAAGCGTAGGATAGTTCGTAATGGGGATGATGGAAAGATCATGTTCCAAGACGACATCCCCCAGCATGGTAGCCGTAAACAGTTGGAGCATCTCATTCCCAAGCATGTCTCGCATGTGATCAGTGAGTTTCATTATGCCGGTGATGTTGTAGCATATGCTGAGCCATGTAAGTTCCTGAAAGCTCATCAACTCAAGCAAGTCGAGAGCCAAGTGAAACGGTGCCAACGCACATATCATCCACAGGACAAGAAACGCAAACTGATGGTAGTCGAAGTGTTTTCTCCACCCCGGTTCGCTCCCAAGTGTGAAGCTGTAGGTTTCCGTGCTAGGAGTCTTGACCTTGAAACCGGTCATGACTTAGCCCAGTATCATGAACAGAAGGAGCTGTTGGAAAGCATTCGACATGATCCCCCTGAGTTGCTAATCCTCTGTCCTCCATGTACCAATGAAGGTGGCTGGTTTCATCTTAATCGGTTGAGAGGTGATCCAATTGCATATCTCCGGAAAATGCAACAGAGTAGAGCTTTCATCCGGTTTTGCTGTAAGCTGTTCAGCCTTCAAGTGTCCTTGGGTGGTAGGGCTCTGTTCGAGCACCCTTCAGGAGCCAAGACATGGAAGTATCCTGAAGTAGAGACCTTAGCTAGGAAGCACCATGCCATCACCGTGCACATGTGCCAGTATGGCTTACGCATTCCTGGTAGTCACAAGCTCATTCGCAAAAGCACCAAGCTCCTGCTCAGCCACGAGGACATGAAGTCTCTTGAACGAACTTGCTCAGGAGATCACGAACACGATCAGGTTGCCGGATCGCATCCAGCCGTGGGTCCCATTAGCAAGTATGTGGCTAAGTATACCCCACAGTTCGTTCAGGCCGTCCTCGACACTGTTCCCTCTTTCCATGCACCACCAGAAGAGGTTTTGCAGGTTAGTGAGGAACCAGAGGTGGATCCCCCCTTTGAAGTGTTGGCTGTTAAGGATAAATTGGAGGGCTCTGATGATGTGATTAGACAATCTCTCCTCAAGCTGCATCGAAACCTGGGACATCCAGGTACCCAGGACATGGTACGAATCCTGCGTCATGGGCAGGCTAGTGATCGTGCTATCCAATTGGCACGTGAGCTGAAATGTCCTTTCTGTGAGAGCCAAGCTGCTCCCAAAGCAGCACTCCCTGCACAATCACATCGTGTCACAGAGTTCAACATGCAAATTGGGATAGATGTCAAACAACTACCGGGCTGGCAGGGCAACCAACGCATCAAAGCACTCAATGTAGTAGACACTGCTTCTGGGTACCAACGCATGATACCTTTCTTCGAACCAGAGACCAGTAAGCTTTTGTGGAGTTTGTTGCAACAATTCTGGTTTGCTTGGGCCGGTACACCCCATGAGATCGTGTTGGATCCAGCCGCCACTAACCTTGGAGAGCCTCTGGTTGTCCCCCTGGAACACCAGGGCATTCATGTTCGCCCAATTGCTGCTGAAGCCCACTATCAGCTGGGTAAGACTGAATCCCATGGTAAGTGGTTTGAACGAGTTTTCCAGAAGGTGATCACCGAGTATCCACCTCAGAACAAAGAGCAGTGGTTGGAATGTGTCACACATGCCCACATCAAAAACAGCATGATCCATCAACATGGTGTGACACCTTGCCAGTACGTGTTCGGTAGGAATCCTCGCATCCCAAGTGATCTCATGGATGAACCACAGAATGTTAGTGCCTGCACTGCCTCCCTCACAGATGAGGGATTGACTCGCTCCCAGGAAGTCCGATCCAGTGCCCGTCGAGCAGTCATTGCTCTCCAGGATGACAGGTCCCTTCGGGTAGCTCTCGCTGCCCGACCCCGCAAGACCATGGAGTTTTCCCCGGGTGCATTGGTTGCATATTGGCGTAACCAGAAGTGGATTAATGGGCAACTAAATCGAGGAGGTAGATGGTATGGTACTGCCACGGTTATGGGAAGAGTTGGACGCAACTATGTGATTGCACACAGGAAACATATCCTACGAGCAGCTCCAGAACAGCTGCGCTCCGCCACCAGTGAGGAAGTAGCCCTTCTCACGGATCCCAATGCAGAGTTGCTAGGAATCAAAGATCTCATCGAAGGGGGTGCCTTCAAGAGCCAGCAATATGTTGATTTGCTATCGCAGGCATATCCCAGTGAGATTGTGCATGATGGTGCTCCCACCTATCACGACTCTCCCACGAACATGCCAGTAGCTGAGACCATAGGAAGTGAAACGCCTCCCCCTTTAGTCCCCTCAAGTAATCAGCCGACCGTAGAATCATCAGCGTCATCCGTAGCAGAACCTTCCTCCAGTGCAGCCCCGGCTCAGCCAGGTGCCGCAGTGAGTCAGGCAGCGGATGCTGAAGTGAATCCCGGATCATCGACATATGGTCCTCTCCGGCGGTTGCGAGTGAAGTCCGATCCTTCGGAACGACTGTGGAGACCTCCTGCCATGAAGGAAGAAGATTTTGTTTCCATGATGCAAGAAGTGGTCCCCAGATTAATTTCTGATGTTCCCGTTCCCGATGAACCTATGCAGGAACCAGCACCACCAACTAGCCCCAAAGCTGACGCTACCAAGAGGTCATTGGATCAGGTCTCAGGTGAAGTCACGTCTCAGGAGTCGTCTCGAGTTCGCACAGCGTCACCAGGATCGGAAGTGCTGGCTGCAGAGTGGATCGATGGTTGCTCCAATGTTGAAGTGTTTATCGCTGAATATCTTCATCACCAACGATCTAAGGAACTGCATCATAGCAACAATCCACCTGAACTCCAACAGCAGATCAATGCAGGTAAGGCCAAAGAGTGGAACACTATTGCCAGCAAACCTGACGTAGTTAGACTCCATTATGGCAAGGCTGCGGAGAAGATCAAGACCACTCAGCAGCATCGCTTCATTGGGTCACGGTTTGTGATCACTCGCAAACCTGCCATCGATGGAGTGAACGTTGATGTGAATGATCCCAACACCTTTACTTGCAAAGCTCGTTGGTGCCTACAGGGCCATCTGGATCCTGACTTGACCGAAAAAGCCACAGAGGGCAAACTCAAATCCCCCACGTTGAATCATATGAGTCGCACAGTGTTGCTTCAGGTTTTGGCTTCTAAAGGTTGGGATTTGCAGCTCGGCGACGTTCAAGGAGCCTTTCTGGAAGCAGGTTTGCTTGAAGACAGATATCGACCGTTGTTTGCGCACCAACCCCCTGGTGGCATACCCGGGGTGCCTTCAGAGGCGGTGATAGAAGTCACAGGAAATCTGTACGGGCTCAATGACGCCCCTTCCGCCTGGTTTGCCAAAGTCAGCCAGACTGCTCAAGAGATTGGTTGGAAAGCTTCTAGTTTTGATCAATGCCTGTTCCAGCTTCGCTCCCGGAAAGACCAGTCGCTCATTGGACTGATGGGCATCCACGTGGATGACTGCATCATCGGTGGCCAGGGTGAGGAGTTCGAGGAAGCTCTCAAAGCTCTCAAAGCCAAGTTTCCGTATCGCAAGTGGAGAGTCAATGATGGAGAGTTTTGTGGATGTTACTATCACCAATGCAAAACCACCAAGAAGATCTCAGTGTCTATGTCTCATTTCATCGACAAGCTCAAACCGGTTCATATCCCCAAGGGTACCTCTCCCGATCAGCCCCTGAATCCATATCAGATCAAACAGCTGAGAGGAATCAATGGATCCTTGAACTGGCTGTCGACGCAAGGTCGTCCAGACCTCGCTGCCCAGACAAGCCTGAGTCAGCAAGCCTTTCCGAATCCCAAGATAAAACACTTGAGACATGCCAATAATGTAATCCGCAGAGCACGCATGCATCGAGATCTCAAGATTGTTTTTGAACCAATCCCGGAATCGGAATTGACGCTTGTGTGCCACTCAGATGCCGCTTTCGCCAATGTAGGAGTACACACACAGGCAGGTCATGTTATTGGTTTCACTTCCAGCCGTTTGCAAGAAGGTGAACTGGTACGATGGACTCCTGCTACTTGGCGAAGTCACAAGCTGACACGGGTAGTGAGCTCTACTCTCGCTGCTGAGAGTCAATCCATGTCGGTGGCGACAGGGACTTTGGAATGGTTACAGTTGATATTGTGTGAAATCCTTGATGGACATTTTCTTTTGCGTGAAGCATCCACTGTGTTGTGCCGCCGACCTCCCATAGTTGTCACAGACTGTAAGTCTCTATACGATCACATAGGATCGCCGTCTGCCCCTACATCAGTGGAGGATAGACGCACGAGCATCGACGTGGCAATTGTGAAAGATAGCCTCCGGGTAATGCAGGCACATCTCCGATGGGTCCCCACAAACAGGATGTTGGCTGACGGGCTAACCAAAGATTTGGGCGACCCGGTAGACTTACTCCGGTCATGTATCAAAGAATCTTCCTATCAAATTTCCCCTGAAGAAACCGTGCTTGAGATGCAAGCACAAGAACGTGCTGCTAGACTTGCATCGAAGCCAGGTCCAGCCATAGAACAGTGATTTGTTCATGCACCACAGAGAGCCAAGATCGAATCGTTCCTTTGTAATTGGTTTGTGTATGCATGCTGCTTTTGAGAGATGGATCGTTTAGCCAACTATGCAGGGGATATTGCATAGCTTCTTTCGTGTACCAGAATTTTCCATAGTGTAGGGATAACGCCAGGTGAGATCACCTTGCTGGGTAGTGCACTGGGAAACTTCTCGGTATGAGAACCCTTTTCGTGTGTTTCCCTTGACCAGTGTCTCAGGAAGCATCCAGAGTTTCTCTTTGGATTTTTCAATCAGTATCCATCCAAGCACAGCCACGACCTTTCGATGTCCATGTTTGCATGTTTTATGTGTCACACGATGTCCAAGCAGCAGTGTGAGCCACCTTTGTGCACTGTAGGTTAGCCAACCTTCCTCTTCCCATTTGTGAATCATGTCTGCGCCCCTTCAGCGAGGAGAACTCGACATGCTGAAGCGCTTGTTGCACCGAGCCCAGGAGACCAACGCTCTCCATGAACTCTTTGGTGAACACAGTGAAGATGTGAGTGAACTCTTCGAGTTCCCAGAGCTCGAGGAGGACTTCGAGGCTGTCGAGCATGTTGGCATGACTGATGCTTCGAAACGCCGTCGATCTCCGGATGCCGTGGCAGCATCCTCTGTGGCGACTCCCAAGCAGATGCCTGTGAAGCCCAAGGGCCCCAAGTCTGCTGGATATGAGATCACATTGCTGCCGCCTGAAGAGATCCCACTCCCTGACGACGTCAAGGACATGGGTGATTGGGGAAAGACTGTGTTGGAGATTGGCAAGCTTGCCCATCTGAAGCAGAGCTATGCTGAGTTGGCTGCTTCGGATGATGCCGAAGTGAAGAAGTATCTGGCCTACATCATGAAGGCCGTTCGTGAGAACTTCTCTCCCCAGTACCACGATTTGGTGGCCTATCTCAAGAAGACCGGCTATGGCAAATCCACAGCATATGCCTTCACTCGCACCCGTAAGTGAGACATGAAGTGAGGAAGTGCGAGGGTGTCAAAGACACGGGAACGTTCTCATTGTTCATCGAGGAGAGTTGTTCGTCCTTTTTCTTTCTGTTAATAGATTATAACCCGTGTTGATGCCACAGGTGCATTCCAGGGTATCCACTGACGATCCTGCATCCTGCAGGGAATCTTTCGGCACAGGCTCCGGAAAAGGCTTTCCCTGCGTGTTGCTCACGGTTGGGCATTGCATTCCTCCGCCAATATATATGTTTTTCTATATTTATCTCGATAGAGAACTTTCATTTCATACAAGCATCTGCCCAGGTGACGAGGATGCAGCGCCTGCTGACCCTGAAGGTCCAGCAGATGAGAGCCATGAGCCTGATGACAAGGGTCAGGATTCTGAGGAAGGCTGATCTGAGAATCAGCCAGTGTCTCTTCCATTTGCAGCGCAGACATGTGTATGCTGGCAAAATATCGTCATTTTGGAGCTTGGCTTTCTGACAGCATGGTGTACAAAGGAGGCCTCTGGTCTCCTATCCATTTTCCAAAGTTGTTGATGATATCATGGTTGTCAAGGAGATATGCTCAGGATTCTCCTATGTCTAGTGTAAATTTATTTCATGGGGTTGGTTCATTGATAGAGTTTCCTTTCTGCTGGATTGCAAGTTTGCATCGAAGTGGTAGAGAAGTGATAAACATTAGAATCAAATCAAGATTTGGAGGAAATCCCAAGCTGGATCCCACAAAATCATTACAGTGAAGCCAGGCTCATTTAAATTCGAAGGTGCCCATTTAAATTCACCAATTTAAATGCAATTTAAATATTTAAATTCATTTAAATTGGTTATATAAAGATTCTTATTGTTTAGACCACTTCACCAATTTAAATGCCATTTAAATGGCCTACCTTTATTTAAATTCAAAATGTGCCATTTAAATTCAAAATGTTTTCTTTAAATTTATATTTGTTGATTGATTTTTGGTATCATTTTTTTTATATGTTTTTTTGCATTTGTTTTTTGTAAAGTCATTTTTTTTATCGTTATGTAATCAGTTGTTTTCTTTTTTTCCAGGGTTTGAGATGCTGAATTTGACAAGTATTTAAAAACTTTTCATGCTTGAAAGTTTTTGATCAAAAAAAAATGAATGAATCAAAGCCTTTTGTGAATCAAGGTAGTGTCTAAGTTTTGACTAGTGTGTCTAGACTGTAGCCATGTTCCTGTTGACTTTGCTTGGCAGCTGTGCGTGGATGATGTTTGGCATGGGAGTGCCAGGAGTCAGTGGCAGGGGTGCTGCTAAGACCAAAGCCAAGGCTAAAGCCAAGGCCAAAAACCAGGCTAAGGCCAAGGCTGCTGCCACCAAGACTGCTGCCAAACGAAAGCTCAGCCCTGATGAGAAAGCCGGCTTACAGGCCAATCTGGCTGGTCAAGTGTACAATGCCAAAAAAAAATTGGCTCAGGCTAATGCTGGCACTCTTCAGTTGACAGAAGAAGAAAAATCAGCCTTAGAATTGAAAGTGAATTTTTGGAATCAATATCAAATGTTGCCTCGTAACAGTGAAGGCAAAAATGAGATGCTTGAACTTTGGTCCCTGGACAAAACTTGCAATCGGTGGGCCCATCGCACAGAAGAAACCACTGCACAGCAAGTGGAAGAAGCTCGATTCACGAACGAATACCTCACCCGTTCCTAGAATGTCATGAGCAGTTTTTTGTAGTTGATTGGAATCTTTTTATGTCTTCGCACTTTGAAGAGTAAGCAGTCAGGATCACAGTCAATCAGATCAAATTGTCTCATTTCTGTCATATCTGGTGCTGCTCAGGCTTTGAAGTTGCCAGGGAAGAGAACCTCAACATGAGGGATCCTACGGAGCTACAAATCCTGGAGGATTTGCTGGCTGGTTTGCCGCAGGACGACAAGTGGGACGCAGCAGAGCCTCGCCAGGCCGCCTTTGCAAAGGCAGGATTGGTCAGGTACCACTACCAAAGGTCTCGTGGCGAAGAGCTCAAGGACATCAACTCGGCTTCGAGCACGGTGCAAGCCGGTGGTTCTTTCAAGCAAAAGGCTGGCACTCCCTTCATTGCCGACGGACCAGCTTCGAACCCGGTGAAGGAAGAGAACCCGGACTTCCACACCTTTGCCATGAGTTTGGCTTCTTTGCGCCAGGCCCGCTACAAGCTGATCAAGAAGATCTCTGAGTTGGAAGATGTCCAGCTGGCTCTGCAGAGTGCTGAGGGTGTTGATGCCAAGAATATGGCTGAGATGGATGAGAAAGTTGCCTTGGCTCAAACGGCGCTGAAAGCTTTGAAAACGACATCACACGAGATGGACCAAATTCGCAGAGACACATTCGACGTTGATGTACACACCCCTCAAGTGACATCGGCGCTGGCAGACACTGAAGCCCATTACGAGGGAGTGCTGCTCTTCTTGAAGAAGGCAAGGAAGTGGAAGAAGTGAGCCTTCCAGGAGACTGAGTGTATCCCTGTGAGAGACCCGTCGGATCCCAACCGCGATCCACCTGGACACGTGAGTTTAGCGCGTGCCTGAAAAATGGTTTCATCCTGGCTGCCTTCTTTCTCTGCAGTTGCAAGGAGGTCTTGTATCTCCTACCTTGGACATCTGTCATCCATGTGAGACATTCATGACCAGAAACTACATTGCAGACATATGTGTATATACATATATATATATATTTACAAATGTACATGCGCATATACATACACTATATATCTACGCGTGCATCATCTATAAAAACGAATGCATCCACCGCTGTCTCACATCCACTTGCCCTCCATGTGGTCGCCTTGCTGCCTCCAGGGTTCCCAATGATATCAGTTGTATCGCTTCTGGCATGCTTTTGCATGTTGTACTCACCCAGTGGCCTGGAAAAAAAATCTTTATCATGTTTTTGCTGGGTTGAAACATTTGTCGCTTGCCAGGCAAGTCTGCGCTAGCTGGTACTTATAAGGAGTACGCTTGTACTCCTCAGGAAGGAGCGCCAAGGCACTCCTGAGAAAGTGCGTATAACCTGTCTCCTTGGTGGATATGGATATCGACGCAGTCAATTGTACCACTTGTTTCCTTGTTTCCTGAGAAAAGAAATTGAGACACTGACTGGATCCATGAGATCTGGTCTGACAATTTTCCGCGCGCAGAGGCCCAAGCTAGTCGGTCCCACAGACACTCGCAGAATGCTTCCTAAAAGGAAAGCTGCCTTTGATCATCTACCGGCACCTCGCCGGTTGAGGGCCGATCTTTTGGATTTAGCCATGGGCGGTGTCATTCCTGCCCATAGGGCGACGACATTGGCTCGCAACGCTGAGGTTGCCGGAGCTGACCATGTGCATGACATTGCTAGTATGCCTTCTTCAGAAAAAAACCGTAACACTAAGAGAGACCTCACCAGGAAAGCCTTGCAAGGAAGTGTCTGGCCAGCTATCTATTATTTTGATGCCCCTACGATGCATCCCACCCTGCAATCAGAACAAATTTGCTCGATCCCGGTACTTCTGCCACATGAAATCCTGGGAGCGTTGGCCGACCATAATCCTGGGAGCACAGCTCTCTTTCGAACGGATTTACTCGAGCCTGCACCTTTACAGCATTTGCGCAGAGCAGCTGCCTCCATGCATTGCCCTGTGGAAACCTTGGTGGGTATTTCTCTCTGGGGTGATGGGGTCCCATACTCGCACGACCGCAGCAAAACCTTTGAGATCGTAAGTTTGCAAATTCTGACTGTAGCCCAAGCAGACATGAGAATCCCGATCTGTGTCATCCCAAAACATTGGATGGTAAAGTGTAAGACTTGGAATGCGATTCTGGAGATTGTGAAATGGTCTCTTCACTGCAGCTCCTCTGGGTTGTAACGTGCTCGTCGACATGATGGCTCAGCTTGGACCAACAATGATGCATGGAGACGTCGCAGGGCTGGTCAACCATTGGTGCGCTGTGTCCTCCTGCAAGCAAAAGGAGATTGGAGCTTCTACAAGAGTGTGCTATATTTGCCTGGATGGTTCCTGGTCTTGGTTTATTATTTTTTTTAAATAAGTTCCCCTCAAGCCCTATGGGCCCATATGACCGTGAATCGAATTGTTCGCAGGAACGAAAGGGAGAGCTGTTGCTGGAAGTGTGACATGACTCCGGCTCGTCTTCGGGAAGTTTCTAAGACAGCTCCTTGGAGACAGCCTGGCTCGCGAAAGAGCCACGCCCAAGTTCTGCACATGGTGCCAACTATATCTCCCTTGTTTGGTTGTCCTTTCTTCCACATCTCCATGGTGACTTTGGATTGGTTGCACGTGGTGGACCTGGGCGTCTCCCTGGACTTTGCCGGTTCCATTTTGAAGTACTTGTGTGACAACAAGTTGCACGGCACGCAAGACGAGAGGTATCGGGATATGCATCACAGAATGCAGTTGTACTACCATGCTTTCGATGTGCAATCTCGATTGGACCAGTTTAAGCCATCCATGTTGGTCAAGACTTCCAGGGGCCAGAACGCCAAATATCCCAAGCTTCGAGCAAAAGCTGGCGAATCCCGGGCTTTAGTCCCCTTTTTGGTCACGGTGGGACGTGACTTGTTGGATACCAGTGATGTTCTGGAAGGCCAGATGCTGCATACTTGTGTAGCTTACAATGATTGTTTTCAACAGTTATCCAGAGACACTTTCCAGCCCGCAAGGCTGCGAGACGCTGCTGACAAATTTGCCATATTATATGTCAGCTTGCACGATCATTGCGCAAAGGCTCATATGGCCTTGTTCAAAATCAAACCCAAACTCCATATGTTTTTGGAACTTTGCTTCGAGGCAGAAACAAGCCCGGCATCCACTTGGACGTACAGAGACGAGAGTTGGGGAGGGGAAGTGTCGGACATGGCCGCCAACAAAGGCGGAACGTCCAATCCCCACGCTGTAGGAAATTCTTTCTTGCGTAGATTTATGGCACGCTTTCCAGTCCCGGTGTTGTGACGACGTCCGCGCTCGGAGAAAAACTGAACACACTGCACCGCTGCCGCTGCAAGGAGACGCGTGCGTCTCCTCCCTTTGGCGACCTGCACAAAGGAGATGCCTTGATCTCCTGCATTTGCTGAAATTCAACAAGAAGGAGCTGTGAACTCCTCAACTGGCGGAAATCTACAAAGGAGATGCTTTCATCTCCTGAAATCTTGCATCATGTGCCAAGGAGAGACCAGACTCTCCTGCAACAACAATTTTTTTTGGTCTTGGTCTGCGCGCGTCTCGTGAGAATTTTTTTATCCCTGTGTATCATACATGACATAACGTGAAATGATCAGAAAATACCTACGCTAAATAGAGGAGGTAGATTTGCCAACCTCTCTTAATTTGAACCACGCTTACATAGAGGAGGTAACGCTATTTAGCGTTACTAACGCTAATTAAGGGCAACAACCTCCTCTAATTAAGAGAGAAAGCCTCTATTTAGAGGAGGTAACGCTAATTAAGGGAGGTTGAGGACAAGATTTAAGGTTACTAACGCTAAATAGCGTTACATCCCTTAAATAGATGATGTGGGAAGCTTTGGG
>VSDK01023020.1:386724-455065 GCA_009767595.1 Symbiodinium kawagutii
TTCCTTTTCCGGCAAAAGGTTGCCCTTCTGTGTGCGATGGACCCAGGATCCGTCAATGAGGCCAATAAGTTGGTGGTACGCCACGACTTGCACAAGTTCATCAGCACTTCGAGGTTGAATGAACTGACGGGCCTCCCAGAATGTATGAAGGAGATCCAGGAGATTCCCGGGGAAGAGGTGATCGAGGTTGCTGATGCCGAAGAAGAGTTACAGAGGATGAAGAAATCGGCCCATGACACCTCTGAAAGATTGAAGGAAGACAAGAAGCCAGCCTACATTGCTCCAGAGCTGAACAAGATTGCCCTGGAACCCGTGATCAACTCAAAGGGATTCTGGGGAAGGATCGATTTCAACGACCCCAACAATGGCATCCTGTGTGAATCTTGTCGATCTGATTCGAAGGCACGTTTCAAGAACGATTTCAATCCTGCATGGTGCATCTTTTGTTGTGCCAACTATCAGTCCAAGTATGCATATGCATCTACTTACAACATCAATCGACGACGGGCTGAACAGCAGGAACTTGCCGCAAGAGTCAGAATCTTCATGGATTCTTTGGAGCTCTACTCTGCACAAGGGGGCAAACAGCTCAAGGATGCCAACCTTGAGGAGATCCTGTTCACGATGACGGAAGCCATGTTGGGCAACGTTATGCACAATGATGGTGAACGCATCATGAAAGCATTGTCCCATATCGGAGAGGTCAGAGTTGACCCCAGTCTTGCACCGAGGATCTGCCAGCTCACCAGGTTGAAGCAGTTCAACGTGCTCATCGAATGTGCTTATGATCCAGTGGAACACAAAGAGCACTACTACTTCAGACTGGGCAAGGATATGGGCAATGTGTTGTACAAGGACTTCTTTTGGAAGGTGGTGGGCAACAACCCCAGCAGAATGTTCGTCCAACAACTTGAAGGAACCTCAGCTGAACGCATTGGCGATATTGTTGAGATGTGGCTTGGATTCCTAGATCTTTGTGACCAATGTGGTGAAACAGGAATCATCAGACCAGCTTTCGCTGCAAGCAGCATGTACCATGGCCTTGAACAAGCTATGCTGGTCTTCGCCTCAGTCTCCAGAAATGTGACGACCGTGAACAACAAAAGAAACAAGACTCCGGACAGCTGGATGACGGAGGAAGAGCGCCATGCGGTCAACCGCTTTCTCGGTGAAGCTAGGAAGGAGGGCAAGAACTTCGACTTGATCACCGAACAGGAGAAGATTTATGCAAACGAACGGGCAGTGATCGATGCTAGCTTGGCATCGTCCGGACAGGAACGCTCTTCGAGTGATTCCCAACCCGGGCAACGATCCACTTCTGAATTCTTCACATCGTCGACCGAGCAGGAGGGCACGGATTCAACTTCGTTGGAACCGATGTCTGAAAAGCAATGCGAGACTTTGGTGAAGTTCAGGAAGTTCCTTGCTGATCTTGAAGGATATTGCCTGTATTGCGGTTTGACCACACACACCATGGGTCAATGTATGTCAAAGACTTCTAGGGCTCGGGAGATGTTTGGATTGGTTTCCAGATTCGAGACCCTTATCATTGACGACAAAGACCCTGATGTGGATAATGCCGATGGTCGTCGAGCCGAAGCTGCTGGGCAATCGAAGACGAGCAAAGAGCAGAAAGATGACCAGAAAGGTGATGATATGGATGTCGATGCCAAGGCCGAGGACAAGACCGACAAGGGAGAAGTTATCGACCTTGACGTTGAGGACATCTTCGCCACTCCTGCCTACGACAACGTATGGTACTACATGGAACCGGAGGATATGCCCTGAACATCGAAGATTGATTGTAATCAATTTATTGCCCTTGTTTTTCAATTGATTTTGCGAGGATTGATTTGAATTGAAAAAATCAATTAATTGCAAATTGATTTGAATTGATTTAAATATTGATTTTTATATTGATTTGGATATTGATTTGAATTGATTTTAATATTGATTTTTATATTGATTTGGATATTGATTTGGATATTGATTTGGATATTGATTTTTCCTGCTGTTTTTCATCTTCTGGCACATTTTTGGTCACTGAAGTATCATATGACTGCTGCTGTTTTGGCCAGACCCTAGCAAAAATCTTTGTACCAGAGCACCTAGCAAAAGTGATTTTCATCACCTTTGCAAAAGGGAATTGCAAGCACCTTTGCAAAAAGGAATTTAGCCACCTTTGCCAAAAGGAGCTACAGCCACCATTGCTGCCCTTTGACAAAGGCCATGGCTGGCAGAGGTGGCTCCAGGCACACAGCCAAGCCCTATATAGAGAGTGGTCTCCTGATGAAGCTCTTTGTGAAGAATTTCAAAAGCTATGAAAGCCTGAGGAGAAACACTATATGACCTTTGGGAAAGGGTTTGTACAGAATTGACACAGACCACTATATGTGCCTAAAACAAAACCAAGGGAGTGTCTCTGTGTGGGTGTTGGTCAGAAAAATTGTTGTTTATTTTGGGGGGTATGGTTGTTAAGGCTTGGTTTGCTTATGGTTGGATAAAGAGTCTAAAGGTTGTAAAGGCTGTGGGATATACATATACATGGGTATATACACTAGTACACACCTCAGGTCACTGAACTGTTTCATTGTTTGCTGCAGCCATTTAGCTACAAACCTTGGGAAATAGAAAGTGTTTTTGGGCTACCCTAGAAATAGGGACATCAGCAACACCCTAGAAAGAGGGACCCTGGAAACAGGGACCCTTGGAAAAGGGATGTCCAGGCAGGAGTACCAGCCTGGCATGATGCTGGCAAGAAGCGATGCCCCACATTTGTGGAGAGGCTTGAGGAAGCACATGGCTTCTGGAGATCAAAAGAACAAAGCAGGGAGGACCCTTGGAAAAGGGACAACTTCTTTGGCCAGGCAACAGAGAAGGCTCCTGGCACAATGGGACAAGGGTGAGAAAGAATCACACTCTTGGAAAAGAGATGGGCCATGGACATGGGATTCCTGGAACAAGTGGAACAGCTGGAACAGCTGGGACAGCTGGGGCTCCTGGCAAAATGGCCAGGGCTACTCTTGGAAAAGAGATGGATGGGACAACAGCTCCTCTTCAGAGAGGAGTAAGAAGAAGGTCAAGAGAAGGCCCAGGAGTTCAACACCTTTGCGAAAGGGTACAAGGTCTCCCAGCAGCCAGAGCAGCAGATCAACCCTGGGCAGGTCTCCCAGCAGCTCAGAGAGCACCAGGAGTTTGTCTCCTTTGGTGCTGACTGCAAACTCACATTGCAGAAGGGTGAGCAGATCCCATTCCAGAAAATCCAGCACAGAAAAGGTGTGGGTTCCAAAAACAATCCCAGAGAAGAGAGAAGAGGAGGAGGAGGCAAACAAAAAAACTGCAATGGAAAATGTACCTTTGGAAAAGGGCCTTGAAAAAGAGGAAACAACAAGCACAAAGCAGAAGCCATTGGCCACTGTTGTGAAAAACAACAGGTGCTTGCCAGCACCCACCCTTGAAGAGAAGAAAGCAAGCACCAGCAGGGCCACCCTTGAAGAAGGGAAAGCAAGCAGCAGCAATGCCACCCTTGAAGAAGGGAAAACAAGCAGCAGCAATACCACCCTTGAAGAAGGGAAAGCAAGCAAAGGCAATGCCACCTTTGAAAAAAGGAGTGCCATGAGCAGCATTGAAAGAAAGCTTGTGCCAAACAGAGGCGCAGTGATGGTGGATTACCACCATACCCTGGAAACAGGGGGAGTGATCAGGCCTGAGAGCAGCGCAGCTCTTCTGAAGCTGATCTGCTATGGGTGGCAGGTGATCATCTGCTCCTGGTGTTTCAAAAACAGGAGTGAGAAGGTTGCAGCCCATTTGGATGCACAAACCTGGAGATCCAGGGTGAATGTCTTGTTCACTGACAAGAGACTCAACCACCCAATGGCAAAGTCATCCCTGTGTGTTCAACACAAATGCACAGCCATTTTTGATGATTCAGCTGACATCCTGATGGAAGCCTTTGAAAAAGGGATTGAAGTGTACCCCATCATGGCCACCCATTGGAAGAAGCATGAGTGGTTCAACAAAGATGGGTCTTCAAAGGGGCCATGGACCAGCTTCTGGGAGGCAGTGGAAGATTTTTTGAAAGACCATCAGTGAGAAGCAGCAAAACCTTTGAAAAAGGGTGGCTTCGCACACAGGGTTGTAAGATTACCTTTGCAAAAGGGTATCATTGAAACTTATCAGCTGAACACCTTTGAAAAAGGGTGCACACTAATTCATTACCTTTGAAAAAGGGTTTTGCATGTTTTTGGCCAAGAAGGCGCTGCCACTGGGAGATGTGAACATAGCTGGCCCCATAATCAAACCAATCCACCAAATTATATTTTTGTTGTTTCCCAAGTACAGGGCAGCACCAGGCACAAAGACCCAGGACCTGATACAGGCCCAACCAAAATAATGAAAAGAGCAAAAATATATAAATAAGTTTGATATTTAATTCAAAAATATTTTGAAAATAATTAATAGAATGTTTATTAACAAATTACATTTTAGATAGAAATATATTTTACAAGTTTTTGGAAACCAGTCTAGCAATGTTGAACCCTTGGGAAAGGGATGGGTTTACTGGGGCAAAGAGATTCTTATGGGATGAATGTACTGGGGGTAGTCAACCCTTGGAAAAGGGATGGGTTGGTTGATCACCTTGGGGTAAAACAGGGTTAGTCAAAGATTTCCAGTTGGAAGCCACCCCAAAAGGCTCCTGTTTCCAAAGGTTGGGGGGCCATGGGCAGCCACATACCAGGAATGGAACCTGATGAAACCTGATGAAATCTGATGAAATCTGATGAAATCTGATGAAATCTGATGAAATCTGATGAAAACATACTTTTTCATCAGATTTCATCAGATTTCATCAGATTTCATCAGATTTCATCAGATTTCATCAGGTTTCATCAAATTTCATCAGGTTCCTTCATTCTCTTGCCCTCAACCATTTAGAGCTCCAATTGTTTAGGACTGCCCTTGTTAGAGCCATGGGTAGGCCCACTACCTCTGCAAAGGGGAAAGCAATGAAGGCAATGAAAGCAATGAAGAAGGCAGCACCCTCTGCAAAAGGGAAGCCAACACCTCTTGCAAAAGGGAAGGCCAAAGCCAAAAAACCTTTGAAAAAGGGTCTCAAAAAAAAGATTTGAACAAGCTGGGCCAAATGACCCTGAAGGAAAAAGTGAAGAAGTTAAAGGAGGAGTGCAGTGATGAGGAGGCAGCAGCAGCAGAGCTTCAGCTGCAGCTCACCCCAGCAGAAAAAAGCAGGGGGTGGAGCAAACACCAAACCCACCTTTGCAAAAAGGGCAATGAGAATGAGAAGCAGGAATTTGATGAAGCATCCAAAAAAGACAAAGGCTTCAAAACAGCTTTGTTACTCCTGAAGACGACAGCCCCCAGCTTTTGCAATGTGCAGCAAAAAGCCAAAACAAAAAGTGAATTGGTCATGAGGGAGAAATGGATGTCAGAAAAAGAAGCATATGATCGTTTTGGAGATGATTTGGAAAAGCACCTGGCCTCAAGTAGGGTTTCCTGGAGGGAGGACAGAAGGACTTGGGGAACCTATGAGTACCTTGACAATGATGACTATGAGAGGAAAGTCACTGGCACCAAGGAGCTTGAATGGAACCACTTCCAGGAATTTGAAATGGGTGGCAGCGATGAAGAGCATTGGGGGCAGCATTTTGACAAAGACTTGCAAAGTCTGCTGCTTGACCACACCCCTGGAAAGGGGTCATCCCTTGCCAAAGGGTGTGGCAAGGGCAAGGGCAAAGGAAAGGGAAAGCAAGGAAAGGGTAATTCCAATTCCAACCAACCCAAAGCTATTGAGGACCTGCCCTTGGACCAGCAAATGCCTGAAGCTATCAAGAAGCTCAAAAAAACAAAGGACCTGCTGACCCAGATGCATAGCAACTTTGAGGAAGCACTTGCAAAAGTGAAAGGCCTGAAAATCTTTACCAAGCCTGCAATCAAAGAAAAAGAGAAGGTACTCACTGATTTGGAAACCTCACTTGAGAAAGTGAAAAAAAATATGGCAAAAGGAGACAAGGCAAAACTGGACACCCTCAAAGCCATTCTCACTGAAGCAGTGGCCACCATGCCCAATGCCAGAGAAGAGAGCAAAGACCTGGTGCAGATCAGCATGAGGACCCAGTCCAAGGCTTCCAAAAAGTGAAGAAACTGACCCTTGCAACAAGGGGACAAGAAAGAAACCTTTGCAAAAGGGAATTCTATGTGCCAAGCACTCTTCCCCACCCTAGCAAAAGCATGTGTGAACACATATGCCTTCAGGGGCACCCTTGGAAAAGTGGTTTGTAAAGAAGGTTGCATTCAAACACCTTTGCAAAAGGGTGCCTCTGCTTACATGGCAGGGCTCACCTTTGCAAAATGCACTTTTGCTAGGTAATGGCACAGCCTCCCTTTCACAAGGGTTTGCTAAAGCTAAGCACAGCTTGGGTTTTTTAAACATGGGTGCTGCACTGCCAGCCTGAAGCAAAATGCCAAAAAAGTGCTGGGTTCTGTGGGGCTGGGTTTTTTTAGCCTAGTGTTGGTAACTTGTTAGGCTTTTCTGCTGCCCCCCTCCACCACTTCACCCCCATGGGGCTTGTGTTTCCTCTGCAGCCCTTTAGCCTCTGTTAGAAGGGTCAAGGAAACCTAGAAGCTGCTTGTGCTTGCACCTTTGCAAAAAGGAGGTGCCCAACACTCTTGCAAGTGGTGCCTGCTGTTGCTTACCTTTGCAAAAAAAGGAATGGAAGAGCACAAGGCAAAAGACCAGGTTTCCCAGAGCTTGCCTCCAGCTGCAAGCTCAAATTCTTGTGAGAAAGACCTTTGTGAAAAGGAGCTTGCAACTTTGGACCCACCTCCCCAATATTACAAAACTTTCCACACAACATGGCTAGAGAAAATTGGGGAGGGATTGTTTGAAATTGACAGGGATAGCCTGTACCAAAAAAGAAATTCAGATGGGTTCACATATTTCTGTTTGTGGGTTAAACCCACAAACTTCCAATTCCCTGTTCAAAATCCCCATCTGAGCCTGGGCAAATACAAATTCATTGGCCACAATGCCAACTGGAGAGCAAACATCCAGTGCCAGAGCTACCTTTGGAAAAGGGAAGTGAAAGGTCAGTTTACAGCCTTTGGAAAAGGGACAAATTTTCAGCTCCTGGAAGGCAATGAGTTGTATGCCCTCCAGGAGCTGCTTAAAGAAACTTTGGCAAAGGAAAGTGTTGAACAGCTGGAAACAGACCGACAGCCCCATATCAGCTGGACAGAACTGGCAGGCTGAGGTCTGCCCAAGTGACCTTTGTGAAAAAGTTTTTTGAAGGTTTGCCAACAAACCTTTGAAAAAGGGGAGCAGGCCAAACCACCTTTGCAAAAGGGTTTGCTTTTGGAAGGCTGAGCAAATCACCTTTGCAAAAGGGTGTGGCTGCCAGCTAGAAGACTTTCAACAAACAGCTCAGGACTTTGCAATGGACCCTTGAGACAAGGGATTAGCACTTCTCACAGATCCCTTGGCAAAGGGCCAAGTATGTAAAGCCTCTGCTTCAAAAGGCTGGGAAGCAGTTCACCTTCAAAGCAAGGTGCAATCAGATGTTGCAAAAAAAGCAGTTTGAGCAGCATGCCAGTGAGGTAGCATATTGATTTGATTGACTTTTGGGAGTGGTTTCTATTTCCATGTTGATTTTCAGCCTTAAAAAACATGATTTTCCATATTGATTTTGAGCCTCAAAAAACATGATTTTCATATTGATTTCCATATTGATTTTGAGCCTGAAAAACCATGGTTTTTATATTGATTTTTTTTCAAAAAAATCAATATTTTTGAATTGATTTTGGAGGGGGTCAAATCAAAAAAATCAATAGATTGATTACAATCAATCTTCGATGTTCAGGGTGGCAAGGATTGGCGACACCTTCGATGGAATCCTTGCCGTGGAGGGTTACCGACTTCAAGGTCGTGCCCCACGCTCGAAAAGATTGCTCGACGAGGTGATTCAACAGGCGGCTGGTGTCACGGATGGAAGACCCTATGCACTTTGTGTGGACCTCTATACTGAGGATGAAGACAAAGGAGGACACCAATTCTTTCGAAGAATTAAGGTGGAGTCCAAGATGGGTTCACTTCGAATTATGCCGAATACTGGAGCATCATTCTCCCCGAATGCCCTCTTTGCCGGTGCCACTTACGGATCAACACGAAGAGGCGACATCCCCGACGAAACGGATGATGAATTTAAGGTATCAAAGAAGCTCAATCTCTGTCTTCGACATCAGATTGGCGGAAGGATTACCAGGCACCGAGGGGGAGGCGAATTTGATGGCTTCAAGTGTGACGACGCAGGATGGGTCAACATCGATGACATCTTGGAGAGCCAATACATTTGGACGGAAAAAGGGTCATCACAATCCATGAGCGAGTTCTACAACAGGAAGAAGACGTCCACTTTTCCAGTTGGAAAGCGACGCATGGAACTCTTGATGAAACTCACGTGGATCAACGGCTCCAAGAAGAACCGAACCAGATGGCAAATTTTGTGCCACACAGTGTCGCGGGATGATTGCGGCGAGGAGGTCTGGGACAATGTGTTCGCCGACTACTATGGCATCCAATGGGAAGCGCTTCCAAGTGACAGCGGCTACGAGTTCGTGAAGCCAGTTGCCATCAGGGCAACTGCAGGACATTCGAGCCGGGACAATATGGTTGCGCTGAATCCAGTGAAGATGGCAATCCCGATGACCGAAGGTTTGGCCATGAGTTTGATCACGTGTTTTCATGTCACACCTTGGAAGAACCTCCAGTCAATTATGGAGAAGGGCATCGTTCCAGGAGGAGATGGAAAAGGAAGGCTCATGAGTTTCTTCACTCCGTATGCCCCCTGGGATACCAGATCCCAAGGAATCCTTCCAACGAAAACCTTCCACGACGAGTTGGTGGTCGTCATTTACATTGACGCACTCACCATGTGCAAATTTGGCAGCTACGTCGACATGGATGGGCACATCATGGTGGATCGCACCATACCATTTTCGTTGATCCAAGGGATGTGGTATCGGTACCAAAATTCCAAATGGAAACGTTTGCTTGTCCCCCAAGGCCGGACCCACTTCGTGGAATCCGTGACCGGGGCTTGCAAGATGGCCAGGAAGGAAACTTTGTGCGAGCGAGCTCAGACGGTCATTGACTACCTTATGGAGATCGGAGATCATGAGCTCGAAGTGAAGTACGCCAAGGAATGGGTCGAGGCATGCAAGAACAACATGAGTGAGTCTCTCGACCAGAACTCAGTATTGAGAAGGAACCTTTCGCGCTTCATCGCACGCCACTACCCTCCTCGGGATGGTACCAGATGCTGCCCTGCTTGTCATCGAGAGGTGGACGTGAGGTTATCTCTGTGCATCAACTGCAGAGGTTCCATGATCGCTCGAGGAGAATACAAGGACGTCCGCATCCCCAATGAGGTGAAGAGATCTGATCCAACAGAAGAACGCGACGACGCCGCTGACAACATTGTCAGCAGTATGGCTCAGGAGGCCAGGGCGAAGGTGGATGCAGAGCCCAATCAAGAGATGGACGTGGATCTTGAGGATGAGAGCAAGGACATTGCCAAAGAGGATGATGCTGCAGCAGCTGAGGATGAAGAAGCCGAGGCATCATTTGCAAAAGAAGGACGAGCTGGTGAAGTCCATGATGCTAGCATCCCCCCTTGGGCCACGAAGCTTCAGTTCGGGATTGCAAAGATGGAAGACGAACCTTGCGTCAACATTGACGCTGTGGATGACTATGCCGCTCAATTTGATGCGGTCATCGCAGACATCTTCCATGCAGAGTATCCAACATTCTACAAGAAGCATAGGAAGTTTGATGATCAGAACATCTGGAAACTCCAACGTGGCAAAGATGACAAAGATCCCACTCCTCTCATGGCAAGGGCTGATTCAATGTATCCACTGCCCTTCACCATCGATCACCTGCAACAGTTTCGAGAGGCTGTTCAATGCGAGCTGGACAATTTTTACCATGCACGCAAGAACGAGAGAAGGACACTCGAGACCTATATGGTTGGTGCAGGATTCGCATATTCCTTTTTGCGAATGATGAAACATGTCTTCGAATGTGGAATGACCG
This sequence comes from Symbiodinium kawagutii, assembly GCA_009767595.1. Taxonomy (NCBI): domain Eukaryota; class Dinophyceae; order Suessiales; family Symbiodiniaceae; genus Symbiodinium; species Symbiodinium kawagutii. The sequence goes on from VSDK01023020.1 coordinate 396,833, forward strand.
GTGACTTTGTCAAGGAGATGACTTCGGCCAAAGACACAGTCAAGAAGGTCAAAGACTCAGACTTCGAAATGACAAAAAGGACACGGATCATGGACTTGAGTCGATGGGTGCGACGAGTGATTCGAGGCACGTTCAATGCCGAATACTATGCGTACTTTCGCCCTGCAGAGATGGAGATCAATCCAGTGGGCATCCTGGCGTACTCATTCAAAGCTCTCAACCGCCCTTACAAAGTGTTGTTGGGCAGCTTGGGCATCCGACTCACGGATCAAATGCAGGAAGAGATCAACAAATTGATGGAAGATCCTGCGAAGGCACAACGTGAGTTGACCAATCAGCTCAAGATTGATGTGGCATCACGTCCTATGCAGCAGGCTATGAACGCAATGATCACGGACGCAAATGTCATGGCTGCTGCAGGTGCTCAAGCATCACGTGCGGCCGAATATGCCCGAGAGGCCGTCAGCGACAGAGCCAAGCGTCGTAAGAAGTCGCAGTCTTCACAAGCAGCACCGTAGTATGCTGCTACCATTTCCAGATGATCCATGGAATGTGCGTGGGAATTCCCGGTGTGTCTTCCCCCCTTTTGGTTTCTGTTTTGGCCGTTTTGGGCTTGTTGTGTATCAGTATAAACGCACATGATGGTGATTCTATCTTCAAGGACGCGAGGCGCAGTGTCCTATCTTGCAAACCAGATCGTAAAGATCGAAAATACTTTTGTGTCAAGATTAGGTGTTGTGATTTTGATCGCTAATGATCAATGGGGAATGATGTTCTTCTTCGAAGGATATCACGAACCGGAGATCAGGATCGTCCAATGGGTACGTTCCTTCGGAACGATTACTCAAACATGATGGTCGCGTCGTCAAGATCTACGGCATCTATCGAGACGTTAATTCATTTGCAACGAAAACACGAGTCCTAATTCGATTTCCAAGTGTTAATGTCACCCGATCCCAAGCGCCATTAATGGGGGGTGTGAATAGGACTGCAGTGTGAGCCACATGTATATTACTGTACTTTGGCTCAAGACATACTCGTTGCTGAGAACGCGTAAAATGGTCCTCGCGGTCGCTTGGTTGTGATTGACGGTTGGAATCCATCCTGGTGATAGTAATCTACGATTCAAGGTTCTGCTTCGCAGGCACCTTTCGAATAACACTAACGGTTAATGATAGGGATTAGTAGGAGATAAGATATCTCCAATTGAAGAGGTGAAACAATTACTCCTGGGTGGTTTTCACTTGACGGTTCAAACGCAAAGGAGCAGAAGGATGATTTAACTGCTGACTAAAAAAACACCGACTTATTTAACGCAGAGGTTTTTTATGAGCAGAAGGATGATTTAACTGCTGACTTAACTGCAGCTAACTACCACTGACAAAGGGGTTCCCAACTTACAGAACTGCTGGGGACCCACCTTGTAGGAGAAATCATACCAATGACTTGGGGCAGATGGGCAGCCATATGTCGCGCTGTATGGTTGACCTGTGGTGCGTGGCGTAAAGGTCTTGCGTCACAAACTTGGATCATGCGGTGAAACGCATTTCCTACGGTGATGGGCATATGGTGGTTTCTCAAGTCATAGGGGACGCCCCAAACCATCCAAGTCATTCCGCATTTATAGTAAAGAACCCACCATTTTTTGTCTCCCTTTCTTGAGAAACACCCATAAGATGGATGGAGATGGTGAAAACTGCTTTGCATGAAGGGTTGGTCAGCCATCATTGCTGGAGTTGGTTTTCATGTCAATGAACTGCGCAATTTCGAAACTGGCTGATGCTTTCAAGATCATTTGGCTAGTGGTTTCAAACATTTTTTATTTTCCCTCGTGATTCTTGACAATTGGTTAGTTGACTAATATTTTTCATAGGGGTTGAAACCACCAAGCAGTCATGTTTTACTTCCCTGGGATGACAGCAGAAGCCATACCCAGAAATTTGCCTTGGAAGATGGCGACCAGCACCGACGTTAGGTTTGCTGGGAAGGAACGGTCTATCTATGATTATGATCTATTAATAATCATGAATGAGTAGTTATCTATTGATTATAAGTTATTATGTATGTATTTTTTCGTGATTTTCCAAATAATCTACTTCTATCAAAATCTATCAAAAAAAGCCAGTATTTATGTATTAGGTCATCTATCCATCTTATGTTACGTATTCTTTCAAATCTATCAATCATATATTAAATTGGCTAATTGAGAACTACGAATCAATAATGGACTTAGTGAACTAAGATTGAGAACTATCTATAGACATGGTGCCTTGATCTATTGATTTGTCAACTCGATCTATTCATTTGTTTCCAGTTCTTTTTGATAGAAAGTCTAATCTTGTCTATCTATCTATCTACCTACCTACCTACCTATCTATCTATCTATCTATCTATCTATCTATCTATCTATCTATCCATTTACACATCAAATCGATCTATCCATCCTATTTCCCTTATCCAATTCAGATCTTGCTATCGGCTCCTCAGGTCATCCGGGTTCCAGCGGCGGCTTCTACGCGGCCATCCTCTTGTGTCGGTCACAGGCGGCTCCCGGCGATGCAGTCCACAGCTGTTACCTTGGTTGTCCCCAGCAATTTTCAGGCTGTTCAGATTTTTTGAATATGTGAGAAATCACCCAAATTTGATGAAATTATCAGAAATGGTCCCATAGTTTTTAACAAATTCAATTGTGACAGCCAACCTTTGTTCATGAAAGTAAATAGGTATTCGATCTGTGAAAAACTGTAGAGAACAGAGTACCTTTGGGCTAAACTCTTAAAACTAAGAAACTGTGTGTCCTCTTAGTGTGAAGCCCGCGATTTCTTCAGTTTGAGCTACTTCGGGATCTTGAGTCCAGGGTGTTTGGATAGCGAGGTGTATCACACTGGTAGCTTTTGAGATCTTTTGAGGGCACTGTTGTTTGAAGCCAAACTTGAATGATGCTCATGGATCTTGACATCTCCTGACGCTTAATGTTATTTTCGCAGCATGCAAGCAGCAGCGGGCCCACTTTCGCCCCAGAAGATCATTTTGTGTGTGGAAACCGGTTGTTCACAGCCTCCCGCCATAGCCTGTGTGAAACCTGCAGAGCAGAAAGTGGTGGCACTTCTTTGCATTCCAAAGATGGCCTTTGTTGCAGATGAAACGATTCCAAAGGGAGAAGGAGGACCCACCCGGCGAGGTTGTTTCCCTTGAATCTGTGAAAGTCACAGTCATACTTTGTGCCATGGTGCCCTTAGAATCAGGTTTGAAAGTGACAAGTCTGGAAAGATGGTCATGAAATGACAGTTGACAAAAGATGCGTCTGAAACCTTGCGGGATGCACTATGTTTGTTGTGCTTAGGTATGGGATGGTATGTATTGATACCTCATCGTCCTTCCCACATGGAGATCTATTGGATCTCACCAGAAAACCAACAAATTCACAGTCTCAAACTATGATGGTTCACCAGAAGCTCAGCCATGGTATAGAATGTGTGTCACTTTTATGGTGCTTACCAGTTTACCACATCAACCACTGAGTTGATGGTGTCGTGCAGCGTTGTCTTGAATGTGCATCTAGGGTTAGTTCCCCCAGAAATCATGGTGATAAAGCCTGTAGCCGGTGGCTGGATGAACCCTTGGGTTAGAACAAAATATAGTTTTAGTGATACTTAGTTATGTAAACCTTATATCTATTTAGATAAGTTGATTTTTATCATCATATATTTGTATATATATATATATATATAGGCTGGCTCACCAATAAAGATGTGCATCTAAGGTGGCTCACTGATTCTCATCCTTGTGCGCCGGCGCAGGCGCAGGCCGATGCTTTGTACAAAGCCAATCATGGAAAGTTGTTCTCGCGCAATAGCAGCTCCTCAGCCTAATGGTCCAGAGATGGTGGTGGTGGCAGTGATGGAGAAGTAATCCTAGGTTCGTATGGTGTTAAGAGTCGTCGTCATTGTCGTAGCAGCAGGAGGAGGAGCAGTAGTAGCCAGGCATTGATTGGACCAGCTCTAAATCTTAGGGGCTTGGTGGGTCTGGGGGGGAGAGCAGCCACCTTGAGGTCAAGACGACAAAGGACAGGGTGCAGTGCTGGTTGCCGGGCTTGACCGTGGTTGGGCGACAACTCGGGGAAGTTGTTCACCGTATATATCTGGGAGTTCCTATGAACGAAAGATTTGGGTGCAGTCTTTTTGGATGGGATGAGTTGCATTTTCAACATGAAATAACATGGGGAATCTTCAACATCAGAGATAGTACCTTTTGGTTTTTGTTTTTTTCCAACTTGAACCAAATTTGGTATGCGGCAGTCTACAGAAATCACCCGCACTTGTAAGCTCACACATGGTGTGTCAATCAAAAACTCCATCCGCACTGGCCAGACCTAGGTGGAAACGATCTAGGTTGATGGTTTCAAACATTTTTGATATTCAGCTGAGACTGTCCGCAAAGCGCGCACCCTACCTGGGGATAATGGCTTCTAGTTGACTTGTGCAGATTTTTTGGAGCTCCGGGCTACCAGGGCAACGGGCCCCACACCAAGAAACTTCGAGAAGTTTTGCCACAGCTGTGAATATGGCTGACAAACGTGACCCACGCAGTTCAGGAATTCTATAGGCTTTAGCCCGCAACATGGCAGTTCGGCTAGAAATCGCAATGTGATCACGTCATGGTAATCCAACATAACTTGCCGGGGAAGCACCGTTTTCAACTGGGAGATATTCTGCACATGGCCTTCCACTCCCAGGTGGCAGATCAAAAATAGCAGTCGTGCTTAGATGTGCATAGACCTTCCGGCATTCCCCAGAGGCTTGTTTACTTCATGGATATCTTGGTAAATGCAGTTGGGCGATTGATGAACTTCTACATGCATAGTGACTGCATCATATTATGCATCTATGTAAGTCTAAAGTTGTATCTACATAGACACATGCTCCGTTTATAGACATTGTATATGGGCCAGAGCCTCTCTCAATGGGTTCGTGAACATCCAGAAGCCCTACTTGTCACACTGTTCCAATCATCTTCCCAAGAAATGATGATATACCTTAAGTGCCCATCATGAATCAGCTAATCAACGGTTACTCCCCCAGCAAAAAAAACACCCCAGAACATCCAGCAGCTGGTCATAGCTGGTCAGGACCATGTTGTTACCTGGCGTTCTTGGAAGCGATTTTCTACTCGAAGGAAACCTGGGAACTCACGCGGACCAAATCCGATGAGCTGCTTCTCGCCGTGAAAACGAGCGGCCGCTCAGGCACCGGAGCGATGACGACTGAGGCGGTGACTACTTGAACGTGCACCCCCACGGCGGGCTCGTAAGTGGTCCCTAACCATGGCTTTTAGGGGTTGTAGGCTACCACACAAAGCTTATAACCGTGGTTATAACCCCAGCTGCACATCCAAGTAGGAGTGTGGGTCCATCGTTGTGCTTAATTATCAAACATCCCTAGCCTTCCAGTTGCCTGCATAATAGGCAACCATCCCTACTTGGGGTTCCCTGGTTATCCACCATATGGTTGGACAATCACCTATTGGTTGGATTCTTACCACCAGCGTGAATCAATGAATCCTGGTTGGGGACATAGGATTTCACATTGGTTTTGACACTCCGCACAAAGCTTGCCTCGAATATGTCCACAGAAGCAAGGCGGATCAACAGCAAGAATGGTTCTGACAGTGCTGGAGAGATCTTGAATGGAGGTATTTCAGCGCTATGACCACACACTTGCATGACACATGGTTCTGTACCCAGGTTTTTACATCTGCACGAAACAAAATCCATTTGGTTATCAACCAGTGGTAGATTGTTGATTATCATGTCCTTTTTATTTATACTGATTGTTTCATTACTGTAGTTTTTAATCAACAGTCAATCATTATCATTAATCATATTATCCATGATTGTGATGATTACTCCTCACTGATTATGATAACTGTTATTTTGATGTTTGCCAAACATTGCATCTTGTAATTACACTCTGGCAAACTAACCTAGAAGCTGAAAATCACCATTGGTGTGGATTTTCCACGCAACCAGGTTAGTTTGCTGGAGGGTAACCAAACATATTTACACGTTCATCAGTCGTCTCGTCTTGTACCCCAAGGAAGAAGGCTCGCAGCCCGTCCGACTCGATGCCAGAGGACAGCCGCAGCAATGTGTGGAGCCAGGGGTGTTTCTATCCGTTTCTACTTGCATGTATTGGGTTATGACCATGGATATACCCATTATAAGCTAGGTTGAAATCCCTAGGGCCATGGTTACTAAGGTTTTGGATTATAATTTCTAATCATGGATATACCCATGGTTAGTCCCTGTATAAAGTATAATTCCTGTAGGTAACCATGGTTATGAACCAGTTATGGGGTTGTTACCAGCATTGTGTGATTGAAACAATTCATAAGATTGATTGTATGCATCTATTGGCTATTGGTTTATGAGCCTTGTTTGGATGACAACCATTGTTTGGGTGATGACCATCTATTGGTTTCTGAGTGCTTTTTTTTGGGTCGTAAGGACTTATGTTTGATTGAAGGATTGATTTCAATCCTTTGTCAAACAAACACCCCTTTTGAAGTAGCGAAGCGTACGAATTTAGGGCCTCCTATGGTGCCACAATTTTCTTTGGGCATCCCAATTTGATCAAAGAAACGGCGTGTCTGAAATGTTGGATTGTCTACCCTGCGTTAGCTTGACTCTTGAAATGCAATGATTTAGCAAGGTTGGTAGGATAGTTCAGCCAATATGCTTGTCGACTTGCCCACTCCTACTTCAGTTTGATTCCAACATTCGCAAAATTCCTACATTATGTTTTTTGATTGGTCGGATCTTTTAATCAAACGTAGACAATCAACCAGTCTACCAACTCAGTAGCATTACTCATGTATCATCCATCCAGCAAAAAGACAACCAGCAGTCAACCAATTAGCCAACCAACCACTTGTTTTCGCTAGATCCTTTGGAATTTTAGTTGCATTATTTTGTTTTATTCCAACAAACCCATCAACCATGCGATGAACCACTTGTTTTATTCTATCCGTTCTTGATTAGTCGTCAGGTGCATCAATGCTTCGTTCATCTCCGACCTTCACCGACCTTCACCAAGCTTGATCAACCTTCACCCACCTCAACCATCCTTAACCATTTAACATCAACAATTATCAACCACAAGCGACCTCAACTGGACCTTTACCAACCTCAACCAATCAACCTCAGCTGTGGTGCTCAGGCAGTGATTCCAAGCACGGCCTACGAAGTGCCATCATGTCCAGCCGCTGATCTGCGTGCAGGGCTTTCGACTAAGGGTCCATATTGGGTTATTGAACATTGGTATTTAATGTATCCCAATAAGGATGAAAATATCCAACAATTATTTTTATAAGGGATCCTTACTGATCCTTGAAGGGATCCTTATGTTTACAGTCTTGAACATTGGTATTAATATTTAATATTAAATGAAAAACTAATGTATTGGTATTAATATTTAATATGAAATAATTATGGATTATTGGCAAGGTATTAATATCTATTATACTAATGGTCAATTTACAGTCTTGAACATTGGTATTTAATATGAAGCATCAAAAATGGAGGATACTCACCAACAATACTGGTTGGTGGTTAGATTGACATGGTTTGTGTGTTTCCAAATGTATTTTACCAAATAATTGGTTGATCGGAAGTGACTAATATTTTTTTCATGGGGGTTGAACCGTCAACCAGTGTTGTTGTTCTCGGTCAATGTTGACACAAGCAAGCATCACAGGGGCTCAACCACAGGATTCATTGGTTTCGTTTGCACGTAATCCATGTACAGCGCCAAGCACTGGCGTTGTAACCAACCAGCCAACCCACCAGCCAACCAACCAGCCAACCAGCCAACCAGCCAAGCAACCAACTAACCAACCAAGCAACCAACTAACCAGCCAACCAACCAACCGGCCAGCCAACCAAGCAACCAACCCACCGCTTCCGTAGCGTCCCCTGCATCCCCCCAGGTTTGCATCGAGCGCATCGATGTGTCTGGCACCGGCCTCGTGACGCACAGCCATGGCTGGAGTGCGGAGCATCAGGTGCCGCCGCTGGGTCGCCGCCGGGCCAGCCACTGGTCATTAAGATGATCAACTTATTACAATGGATATAGTGGTAATGAACGGTTATAACCATTAAGTTTAATAATAATCTCCAGATCATCAGCGGATTAGAATGGTTGATAATAGGGATTATAGGGGAAAATAACTCCAACAATAGTGGTGAAACAACTACTGGTTGGTGGTTTGAATCATAGGCGCCACATATTTCAATCATGCTGGAATGGTTGGGGTACTCTTGGTGAGATTTGGCGAGCAACAATAACCAATATAACCTAAGGTATTTTGAGTTTGGGACGTCCAGAAGCGTTGGACGTACATAGACTGAGGAGTTTTGAACATGCAACATATCATAGCTAATTAGCCACCGGGAAAATTGTAATACCTGAAGTCATGGCGAGTCCCCATAGGAAGACACAACACGCATTCGTGTTTACTTTGTGACGGGGTCAGAACCACTATGAAGCGATGATTCACTAAAAGAAAAAGGCAGAAACCATTGGTGAGCTTTCCCATCGAGATTGAGTATTCGATTGTCATTCTTTGAGAGTGAACAGCCAGGTTGCTGTCAGGTTGTAGCTGCTGTAGCCGGCACGTATATTAGATTACACCCACTGCGTTTTGACTACACCAAGGATGCTGCAACATGCTGCTCGGGCTACAACCAGATGGTGATGAGTCCATTGTTGAATTCGTTATATACTGTAGATACTTTGCTGAACATAAAGGAATTTGTCACATGATACATTGCTGAACATGAAAGGTTTCAAATTTGATTTGCTGCTGCCATTGTTTGATGGATACGTGAAGACTTGCCTTGCTCTTTATTCCATTTGTGGAAGAACAAAGCATCTGAATGCATTCAGAAACTACACTTGCATCATCTTGAACACGCAATTTCCCCGCTCTTCAGAAACTTACACATGACCAATCATGATCACATCCCAGGTTTTGTGTTAAACATTTAATCAACACACATCATATGTCCATCTGATCAAAAATACCAAAGATTATCTCGTTCATCACCTGGCTCATAGATCATAAATACCAACCCATCATATAGATAGATCATAGATCATCATGTAGGATACCAAGCCATCATAAATACCAACCCATCATCTACTTACGCCCATCCAACCCCCCACCTCCGTCCCCCCTCCACTCCGCTGTCCTCCAGGACTCCCGGCGTCCTCCCACCTGTGTGGCCTGCGCCATCATCGCAGCCACCTCCGTGGCGCCCAAGAAGAGTCCCACCACGCCGCTGCAGTGCGAATGCGCCGCGGCGGGGCGAAGCCGGGGGGAGCCCTGAGAAAGCCCTGGGGGAGGTCCAACCGGTGGATGATGGGCTTAGGGCTTCGAGTGGCTGGAGAACTGATGATGACGAGCTTGGGGCTTCAACTAGTTGGAAATATAGAGCCCATGATTTTTGACGGAGCGATTCCGCATGAAAACTGGTTGGTGGTTTGATTGACGTTTTGTTGATATTGCCAAGTGTAAATATTAGCAAATTGTTGGTTGACTACTAACTACTATTTTCTAAAGCGGGGGGGACACCGCGAATCAGAACGTATGTGCGGTGAGTTTGTTCGTATGGATTTGGCATGAATGTCCTCGACGACGTTTGAGGGACGATGAGTACTTGTTGGTAAGACAGCAGGGCAAGGAGAGGTTGCAAGAGATGGATGCATACATCAGTAATTAATTATATAGTTAGGTATGGTTCTTAATGATGGTCAATGATGCTTCCTTCACGTTTGATATGACAAACAATGAACCATAACCAAACATCAAATGGTCGGTTCATAGTCGACAGCAACCATCAGATTGGAAAATCATGGAAGATCCATATCAATATTCAATCCACAATTGGAATAAATACCAACTATGTTCAAATGCTCAAACTGAGAGCGATTATTCAGATGGATCTTGCATTATCTAGGAAGATACAGAATATCCCATCAATGTAACTGATGATACCCCCAGCATCCCCCAGCTGTCCGCCAGCCAATATTGTTGTTTGGATAGGGAGACGATCTGTTTTGAGAGTTATATACCTGGGTATTTGGATCACCCCAAGTAGCAGGTGTTACTCATATGATTCAGCTATGGCCCTACCCCTGGAGCGTGGTCACGGTTCTATGGAAGTAGGCCATGGTTTCAAGGAATGCTGCAATGCCATGTCAGTAGTGTCGAACTTTAAAATGATTTAAAATGTATAATGTGCATTTGTGCGACTGCTGAGATATTGCGTCAGTAGTCGTAAAGTCACTACTTCCAATTTCCTCGTGTGTCAATTCAGCGGTGGAATAGTCGGAACCCGTACTGTTGATTGATTTTAGTATTTGGTACCTTGGCGGCTTCTTGAAATTGGGAAGAAAGATTAATGTATTTTCTGCAAAAATGATTAACACAGGTTGATTTTGGGGTACCCCCATTTTGAGAAACCACCATTTTCAGAGATTATGCCACCAACAGACATTCTATGATATCGAACACAGACTGTGCGTTTCTGAAAATAGGGGACCCCCGAGTCATCCTTTATGAACCATTTATAGTAACCAACCACAACTTGGGGGTGTCTCCCCACTTTTAAGAAAGCACCGTATGATCATGACACTTTGGCTGAGCTCTGACATGAGGGCCCCCATTTCCTGGCAACGGAGAGCTCTACGAAAATCGAGGATTGCTACACGAGATGGGATTTTACGGGTGAGTAGAGATGTTCATTCACATAGGGAATCACATGGAGAAGAAAGCCATGAAACTTCTACGAACTTCATACTCCATTTCTAAACTTGAAGAGTGTTTTTCCATTTGTCTGTCCGGAGCCCACGCTCGATCAAAAAAGTAATGCCTTGTAAAATTCATAGGAAATGTCTGGTATTGTCAGTAATGCCTTGCAAAAAATCATTAGTGATTCAATAATGTCTTGTATAGAAGATTCACGCGTGTCTTGTATATCTTCCTGCAAAACCATTATACAGTAATTCAATCATTGTATGGAATCAAATGCTATTGGCTTTGCAGGAAGATACGTCAGACATCATCACTCGTTGTTGCGCCAGCAGACCTCCTTAGCTGGGATAAGGTGGTGATGTTGAACCGCCGAGGTTGCTCCAAGCAAGATGAATTGTGGGTCTGTTCCTTGGCACTGCACCTCCTTCATGCGCGCCATGCAGCTTTGTTTGATTTACCATTTGGCTTGGGTCAATATTAACCAGCAATAATTGGGGATGATAACTAACCATTTTAAAGGGAAAACAATGGTTAATGATAGGGGAACCAGGGGTACAGGGTTTTGACCCACTGCCATTTAGAGATGGAATCATGTGTGCTACCCCCAACGAACCATTAGGCTTAACGCCATGGTGACTATGGAACTACCATGTAGCCAACTGTTCGATGAGGTGATGGAACTACCATTGAAGCAATGAACTACTATCAGATGGAACTACCATGGAACTAATATAGCAGTTCAACCAACGGGTTGATGAAGCACCAGCCTCACGTTTTTACAGGGGTTGCACATCGCAGAACAATTGACCGTCAAATCGATGCAGTTGTCTTAATAGTTGAGGGGTTAAAAGATTAGGCCCGCAGCCCAACCATGCACCGAACCTTGGTTACCCCCAAAAGATGTTTGGTTCAGGATGGTTTAGCTACTATAGATGGTTAATATCCAGGATGATTACCCAAACCAACCGTTTTGGTAAAGATATGGTTCATACAAATGGTCCAGTGGTAACTATTGTTCACCACCAATTACCACCTCTAGGCCTTGATGATTTGGGGGCCCCTCCCCAGCTACCGCCGCGCATGGGCTTGTGATCTCCGTCTTGACCCGGCGCGACTTGCTCCACCCGAGGTTTGATCTGTGGCCACCTGGGGTGCGGCAGATATCAAGATGCCCACGCCAAGGACCACGCCACCGAGAACCGCCATCGCTTCTGCAGCTCGGTGGACGATGGCAGTGGCGCGTTGCGCAATGCTGGATTTGGAGTCCTGAGAACCGGGGGCACAATGGTTGGAGCTCCAGAGTTATGATTGGTTTATTACTTGTAGATGGTTTATGTAAAGGATGATTTGGAGTCCCTAGATGGATTGACCACGAGTTAAACGATATGAATGGATTATTCATGGTGAATGCTTCACCGCTCGCTAATTATGTGCACTACTTGACCCTTAGGTAACCACCAGTTAACCACTAGTTCACTTAAACGTTATAACACTAGCTAACTCGTTCAGCTTCGAACTACTTGACCCTTAGTTAACCCTTACCCCTTACTTATCCACTATAGTTCACCACTAGTTAACCACCACTACTTAACCGCTATAGTTACACTAGAGTTATTGTGAACCAACCATCAACCCTTACCCCTTAGTTCAGCCTATATAGTTATCCCTAGTTCACCACCATAGTTCACCCTACATCAACCAACCCTGAACCCTTAGCTAATCAACTACAATTATTTTCGTTGACATGTTTTTGGGCAGCTAGATATCCCTACTTGACCACTACCTAACCCTTAGGTTCCCACTGGTAACCCTTTCATGAACCATGAGCCAACCATCAACCACCACTGAAGCTCCAGTTCACCACCTTAGTTAACCCCTAGTATCATCATTGACTACCATGGCTTCATACGGCTATGGGTCAATATTAGCCAACCAATAATCCGGGATATTCACCAACAATAATAGGGAAAACAATTGTTAATGATAGGGGAAGCAGGGGTACGGGGTTTTGACCCACTGCCATACCATTAACCCTGAACTAACACTTACCTGGTTCCTAGAGTTTCACTGGAAGTAACTAGCCATTAGCCAACCATTAACCCTTAGTTAAACCCAGCTGTTACCCCCCTAGGGTCGCTGGTTCCGTAGGTTTCCTACCGCTTAAGCACCACTCAACCACCACTGAACCCTAGTTACCACAAGTAAAACCATCAACCATTCACCATTACCATTAACCCCTAGTTTAACCACTAGTTCACCAACCAACCACTATAGTTCACCCTTAGTCATACCCCTAGTTATACCCCTAGTTACCCCTACAGTGAAGCCCTAAATCTACTAACCAACTATCAACCACTATAGTTATCAACTAGTTGTCCTAGTTCACCACTATAGTTAACTATTATTAACCCCTACTTAATCATTACTGAACCCTTGGTTAACCCCAGCTTAACCATCACTCAACCACTACTTAACTGCTACTTAACTGCTCAACCAGCTAAGCAACTTAACCACTACTCAACCAGCTATATTAAACTATATAGTCACTATAGTTGCTGAACCCTAGTTACCAGCTATAGTTCACCCCAGCTTCGTGTAGGTTTCCAACTGGACACGGGTCGCATCTGGGACTACGCCAGCGACGTCTTCGTGCACCGGCGCCTGGTGCAGCGCGCGGCCCTGGGCGGCCAATGGTGCGAGCTGGCGCTGCCGGCGCCTGCCATGGAGAGCTCTGGCAGCTCCTCCAAGGCGGCACCTGGGGGGGGCTGGGGGGTGGGGCACCTTGGGTGGTAGGGTGGTAGGGTGGGGTTCAGGGGTGGTTAGTTGGTTGGTTCGTTGGTTAAGGGTTGGGTAAGGGTTGGTTAGTAGGTCGGTTAGTTGGTTGGTTAGTTGCTGATATCGTTGGCTGGTGTTGAGGTTGGTTAGTAGCTGGCTGAGAGAACTGGCTGATGTTGGGGTTGGTTTGTAGGTTTTTATGTTGTTGCCATGATGTGCTTTGGTCACAGCACCCTTGTCGCTGGGTTTCTCCGGAACCGACGGTGCAGGTTCCTGTCCCTGGACATGAACAGCTTCTGTCCATGGAGCTAGATGCCATCTTGGCATCACAGCCACTCAGCAGCTGTGGTTGGGGGAGGTGGGTGAGGCCCTGAAACAGCTACAGTGCTTGGTGGTGATTGTTTTTTTTTTCGGGGTGGGAGGGTGTGTGTGTGTGTGTGGCTTATAGCCGCCAACCAGAACAGTTACATGATTGGGTGATTGTGTGGGATGATGCTATTTGGTTATGGAGGTGGGAATAGGATCTATTGACCAAACACAAATAGCTTCGGAAAAAATCATTGAATGGCTGGGAGTGCTCTGTGAAATGCAGAATTTTCATCATGCAGAGCGAGAGATGTCCTGCGAATAGACTGAGCTTTGAAGAGCTTGTTCATGAACCGGACCCACTATCAGTCACTATCAACCATTGGTATCAACTGTATCAACCATCAACCACGAAATCAACCATCAGTATCAACAGCTCAGGACGAAATCATTTGACAAGTCATTTTTTTCAATCAGAATCAACCGTCCTTTCCAACCATGTTATGGGGCCCGGAGGTCCATTGACATCATTACAGCAACTAATTCCAACCCACAAACTCATACAATGAATTATGTGCCGTTGCATGTTTACTTAATCATCATCATCATCATCATCATCATCATCATCATCATCATCATCATCATCATCATCATCATCATCATCACACCCTTGTGTTACTACTTCGTCCCTATATATTGATTAACACCCAATTCATCATCCAGCGTCATCACCAGGTTTGCTCATTCATCCTGCAGGTTGGATCACCAGCGGTCCCTCTACGAACGTCAGCTGTCGGTCCTTGGTGGCGAATGGTGTGGAGAAGACGTGGTCCAGCCAACCCTGCAAGAATGAAGATACCCTCCGGTAAACTAACCTGGCAAGCTGGATTTTGACCATATTTTATAGTGAAACCCTGGGAAAATGGTGGATTTTCCATTGCCAGGTTAGTTTACCAGAGGGTAGTTGGTTAGGTTGGGTGTTGTTGTTGTGTTTGTTATTTTTTTACTAATATTCGGCATGGTTGGTTGATAAACTATTAGGTTAGGGTGGTTTTAGTGGTTTTATATGTTTACCAGTTGTTTGCCAATAGTTGGCATGATTGGTTGATGAACTGATTGATCTGGTCTGGTCTAACCACTAAGCAGACATGAATAATTACTTGGAAAGGCAAAAACCAAGGCGTGTGTTTGTGGGACGTGGGGAAGATGGATCTATTTTCGGCCTGAGGATTGCAGTCAGCACTGCAAAACGTAGGAAGTTGCCATTGGCTACAACAAACCATCACAATAAGGGTTGATTCACTTGCTGAATGACAAACCCGCCTTTTCATAAAGTGTTGTCTCCAATTTGAGGTTGTTTAATTACGTTTCAAATTTCAAGTGGTGTCACATCACATCTACACCACTAAAGTATCGACCAAGTTGCCTTCCTATGTTTGCTAGTCCGGTCTTGGCCTGTGATACTGCATGATTTCCCCTTTGCATGTCTCTATCATTTTTGTTGTGGTGGTATTGGCTATATCCAATGTTGTCACAGCTGTTAGCCCTCAGTATTGCTCAATCTCCATGATTGGTCGTATTCACAAAAAAAATCGCCGCTCACCAACAGAGGTGCCCAGACCATATGAGTTGCTTAGTACAATTGTCCATCATGGACCACGGTGATAGCTTACGTTTTACTGGATTTTCAAATACTTATGTCATTGCATTGCTCACCAAAGAAAGCCAGCACTTGCTGTGCATGTGGAATTCATGTGAAAATCAGGTGCAAGAGACTACATCAGGAGAACACGGAATACACAGACATTATGTTTGGATATGACGTTGTAGTTGACTCTTCAGTGCCGCCTCTTTGCCGCGTATAAACATGGCTTAAGTGGACTTTGGATCAATCAGTCAGTATTTATATGCATGTGTTTCTATGTGTTTGCATACTTACACACCTGCATCTAGTATCACCATGTATCACCAAGTAGTAAATCCATATTAATTATGTAGCACGTGTAATAGATATATGTCAATATACTATGTATATGCGAATGTATACATATATACACACCATGATGTACATGTATTTACTTTACATTTGTACAATAGGTGTTTTGTTTTTGTTTACATCATTGTCATCATCACGATTTTTGTTTATCATGACTATCATCATTATGAAGGTTATAGTATAATACATGTTTTGGAGAAACAACTATATACTATTCTGATAGTATCATTATATTGCTATACATAATGATAGGTTATTACTATTTATTGATATTAGAGAAATACCCATTATCATTGTTACTATCAGTTATTACCATTGTTACTATTAGTATCACTATAAATATTATCATGATTACTATCATTATAAGTATCACTATCACTATTCACTTGTTTATTCTACATGCATTAGAGAAAATACCCATTATGATGCTTAATGGTATACATCATACATTATATCTGTACATGTATGATGTAATGGTTACATTACATTAATATACATAAAAATATAGATCTTCAATCCAATACATCATACCCAAGTTTATTCTGATAATCATAATGAATAGCAATATATTACATATCACAGTTGTACACTATTGTTATATTATACCTATGTAGGACCCATATATACACTATTGTTATATTGTTATATCATACCTATATTATGCTATTTTACCTCTTCCACGATTGTACCTATACATTTATTAGAGAAATACAGATCTCTGTTCGATGCTTCACTCCGTCGCTGGCGCGCCAAGGACTTGCAGAGGAACCACAGCAGCTCCCTGGCAGAGCTTCAAAGTGCGCTTTGGCAGCGATGGCAGCGCCGGTGATGGCGCCGGGGTGGGACCAGGTGGCGAGCTGGGTCGAGCAGTGAACCAAGGAATTCATGGTTAACATAGATAATAATGATTGGTTAACTGCTATTCAGGTTAATAATGATTTTTAGATTGTATAGTGATTATTAACCAAGAGATACTAATGATTTTTGGATCCTATAGTAGGTTAATAACCAACAATAGTGGATAATATTTGTAATTATGGAGAAAACTGGCTGGTTGTTGATGGGGGGACCAGGGCTACAGGTCTTGACAGCCATATATCTATAGGTAGGAGCGACCAATCATAAGGGCTCAAGGTGAGGGAGAACGGCAACCAATCAGGAACCATGAACTGTGGGGATATGCAGTGGAGTTCATTGTTTGCCGAGCCAATGCTGAGCAAAGGAAAGGAATCGAGACTGTGAGTGATTACAGCAACAGTTGTCCTCGTAAATGCCGCGTTGAGTATCAACCCAATAGTCCAATCTAGTGAAGATTTGCAGGATCTATTCATCCAGACTCGAGAGATTACCAGAAATAACACACGTGTTACATATCAGTACCAAGTTGTCAATCTCATGCAATGCACTGGTGCCCGCAGTTTGGTGGTTTGTGTTACAAATAATTAGTAGACAGTGATCACTTAATCCACTGAACGCTGCGCAAATCGTGGTTGCCACAGTCTGATAGAGTCAGCCTTTCAAGGCGAGAGCTGTAGTTGTAACTTCTTGGCGCGCTTCTGGATGGCTGTGCGCCATCAAAACCAGTGGCATTGCGGGGCTCGTGCGGGCTGGTGAAGGCTGTTTCCATGAGTGCCTGGAGATTCTTGGGTGTTTCTTGATTGATTGACCTAGCTGTGAGGGTCGATCTCTACCAGTTCTATGGGGTGCACAGCGACATTCACGCACACAGGTGCTGGCACAGTGCTGCAAATGAAGTGTATCCAAGGTGTTCCATCTGAAAGTCCTGTGCGGTTACACTGGTTGGCTAGTTGGTGGTTTCATTTTTTTCCTAGGGTGTGGAATGCTTGGTAAAGTAGATTGACTCATATTTTCTCCAAGTTCGAAACCGCCAAGCAGTTGGCTTAGGGCCACCTTTCAAGCTGCCCAAAAATGAGGCCATCGAAGCAGAAGGACGGCGTGAAGTGGACCTGATGCTCGGATGGCAAGGTTTACGGAATAGCTTCAACCTGTGGTGAATGTCCCCCACAAAAATCCAGTGGAATTATATAATATTGTATACATACGACCAATTCCCACCCTTTGCCCGGAAACTTACACGTGCACAATCGCTTGTCATACTGGACCCACAAATTCCTGCGCAGGCCCGCTGTTTTTTGCTTCTCAACCAAAAAACTGTAAACCCTAAACCTCAAACCCTAAAACCCTAAACCCTAAAACCTAAAACCATAAACTGTAAACCACAAAGTCCTAAAGCACAAGTCTCTGCGTATAGCCAACGTTTTCGTAATTTCTCCAAGTTGCTGAGTGTTATACTGTGGTACAATGTTCAAGTTTCCGGGCAAAGGGTGGGAATTGCGCGTATACATACCATGGGCTCCAAAAAATATTTTTGTTTTGGTTATAACCCATATCTTGAAGGCTAGAAACCTACCTTTTTAAGGTTTTTTTTGGGGCGGATGAATATCACATTATACATCGTTGTCGAAGAAAGCATATCCTTTTCGAGCATCATTGTGGGTGGGCATGTTCATTGATTTCGAAGCTTTGCTCAAATTTGAATGAGCCCGAAATTGCTCAAGATCAGGTATATTCCTGGAAGCTCAGAATCCCTGGGTTCAGGCTTGACCCGGCTAAGCAGCATGTTTCAGTGGGTTATACCGTTCATTAACAGATCAACAAACCATAGTTGCATCACTTACTGAGATGATCATCCAGTCATAAGTTGGTTCATGAGCAGTTGAAGTATCGTTACAGCTACCATAGCTGGTAGCCGCTGGTAGCCTAGTGACCTCAAAAACCCAGGTCGCTGTTGGCTCACCGCCGAGCGCTCAGGACCGAAGAGCTTCAAGCCATGGAGAAGCAGATGAAACTGCTGGTGACCCAGCGCTGCATGGTGTGTCGTGGGGCCTGGGGTTGAGCCAGGGCGGCTACGCAACAGATGGTATAAGGAACTCGGGATCCAAACAAGAAGGAGGATGGAGAAATATCGACCTAAGACCATACCTAGAAGAGGATGTGTGGAACAAGGGTACATGGAAGGTTTAAACGTTGGGAAGGGATCAACTGAATTTGTTGCAAATCTTGTTGTCGTTGTTCTTGTTGTTGTTGTCGTTGCTGCTGTTGTTGTTGTTGTTGTTGCTGCTGTTGTTGTTGTCGTTGTGATATCAGCCACAAGGCACAGCCAGTTGACATGTGGCCAGGGGTATAACCTCCCCGGCTCAACCACCAGATGTTCACCAACCGAGCTCTCGTGGAGGCCCGCCTTGGGCGCCCTTGACACAGGAGAAGCAGATGACTTCAGCCCAGAAGACCTGGAGCGCTCAGCAAGAACAGCTGAAGTTTGCCAAAGAGCTCAACGCTTCGCTGCTCCAAAACCGTGCCTGGCCGCACCGGCGTTGGAGGCCACAGGCGGTTGGTCACCTATAGCCATAAAGCCACTTTCCAGTGAGAGGATGGCTAGGACTGCAGGTTTGAACTTGAAAAAATCATTTTGAAGTTCCAGGATTGGTGGTTAGAACTGATGGTTTAGCACCACAAGTTCCAGCGCTGTCGTTAGATCTGTTGCTATCCCAGACAGCTGGCTGCTGGGATCCGAGCCTCGTGTCCCATGGGCCCAGCAGGGGCTGTCCCGGGCCCAGGTGGCCGCCAACGGGGTTCGTGAACCGCTACCGAACATGGGGCGTAACCCTGGTGAACTAACCCCAGCTGCACCTCCAAGTAGACATGGGCGTCATGGGTCACAAGTTGCTATCTGGTTGGTGGTTTCAAATATGTTTTTTATTTTTCCTATAATTATGAACAAATATGGTTGGTTGACCAACATTTTGCATAGGGGTCGGAACCACCAACCAGCTATGCTTGGCTGTGCCAAAGAAGGTCCCGTCATTTCTTCCCATGGCCACGGTTCCGGTTTGCGCCGAGGTAAAGACATGGCCACGGCTGGATCCAGCACCAGTGACGCACGGCCTGCCGTGGAGGTTCCGGAGGCAACGACCGGAGATGTGTTTCTATAGGCACACAGATGGGTGGTGAAACCTACAAGCGATTTTGGTGCGTTTAGATTCTTAGAGTTTATGTCATGTCTGAGTTTTGGTTTGTGTCATGTGTGATTTGTTTTTTGGCACATTCATGTGCGTAACTGATTTTGAAGATCTCAAATTTGTCACACCATTGGATCAGCAAACAATGGGTATTGTAGCACCAAGGATGAATGGTTTCTTGTTTGATGGCATTCTCAGTCTGTGGCACAAAAGCCTGCATACCATCAGTAACCATTGTTTTCACAATTTTTGTTTGTTACTATCCCCCATAGTGAACCTAGTGTGTAAACCATGATGCTCAATTAATCGTTACTAATCACTATGAATCCCTATTATCGCCCAACTAACCACTATGAATCCCTGTTATCGCCCATCATTGATGGTGAAAACCAATGACTTGCACTTGCACAGTCAGACCTTCCGGAAATGCTGCTGAGGGTCCACACCTAGGTTCATCACAGGCGACAAGGCCATCGAAGCTTCAAACATAGAAACCACTTGTGTGGTTCTTATTATTTGAGCTTGCCACCTGGCTATGGGTCAATATTACCCAACCAACTAATGGGGATTTCCACCAACAATAATATGGAAAACAATGGTTAATGATGGGGAACCAGGGGTACGGGGTTTTGACCCACTGCCACCTAGTTGTGTGTGAGGTTTTTTGATTTCGGGGAAACGACTGAAAATCAGCGAGCTGATTGTGGTGTGTTCGTTCACGATGAATCTTGCCTGCGTGATCCAAATTGAAATCTACGAATTCTGCCGTTGGTGATTTGTTTGTGATTTCCCTGAAACAAAGGGAAAACCAGTCATGGAACAAGAAAGCCAGCCAACTATCCATTCAGGAGGACGAGAGTTATGCGTAATCACTTGCACAGTGAAGACAAGAAAGTTCTGCGTTCAACATTTGTTAACCCTTATCGCTCAACCGCTTATTAGCCATCAATTAATCGATTGCAAATGATTTTCATTTGGAAGGACCACGCAGTTCTCTGAGGTTGTGCACCATGTGTTTGTCATTTACAGTAAAAGTTTTAAAGCCAACTCATCAGCACGGCGTTTGGCATCAAACATCCGTAAGTCATACCTTTGTTCTAGTTGGTGTACTTGGATGTGCAGCTAAATAGGTAGCTTATAACTAACCCCAGCTAGTAACCATCGTTTGGGTCAGCCAACCAACCCGATCAGCTAAACCATGCCCCCCAAGCCTCAACAAACCATCAGAGTTGCAGCCTCGCGTCGCGTGGCGTCGTCCTCGTGCAGGAAGATGCCTTGGTTCTGCGGCTTCGAGAAAAGGTGGCCCTGCTGAGGGAGCAAGTCTCTGCGATGGACGGATGACGTCGATGGCCGTTCCGCCCAAAAAATGACCGCTGTTTCAACGGGGCGGATGCCGGGGTGGCGGGGTGGAACCCTGTGATAATAGATGATGGTTAAGTACAGTCGTTGATGCATGGTCGATGAACTGTTTGATTAACTTCCTTATTGTTGCAGTAATACATGGTGAATGAAATGACGCCAAATGGCCAAAATTATACACCACAATGCCCATAAACCCATTAAAAATGCTCGGTGGAACGACTACGATTGATTGGTTCAGCCCTAAAATTCAGATATGTGCTGCCATCAATGTGGTTGGGGGGTTTACATGGTTCACCTCCAAAACCAACCATGGTAAATCAACCGTTTAGGGTTTGCCGCAAGATCTGGGGTGTGCCGCTCGAATCACATCAGGTTCTAAGATTTTGAGTGTTATTGTTGGTTAACATCCACGCATTGAACAACACTAGGATATTCACTAGGTTAGATGCATCCACATCGGAAAATTTTGAGTGCCATTGTTGCTTAATATCTGGTGGTCGATATTTTCCACCGGGATTATGCCACCCCCCATGGGACCATGGGAAAACCCCTCCTCACCCTGCAATTTACTCGAAGTGCTTTTGCGTGGAATGGATCAACCACTGTAAACGGTCAACAATCATGTCATGCTCTTAGGCCAATGTGTTTTTTGTGTACAAAGTGATGCCCCCCAGGGCTACAAGGCTGTAGATATAAGAACAGTGCACCGGCTCTTCACCAAACAAAGTATATAATGAATAGAAAACACACTGTTTGTCTCTTACCACTTATGCTTCATTCGTGTTAGCTATGATTGGTGGATTCTTCAAACAGGATGCCCCCCAGTGATCATCCAGTTTCACTACCCAATAAACCAACCACAACTTTGGGGTCCCCTATGGCTTAAGAAGCCACCATATTCACCATAGGATGCTATCTCACCAGTAGCTGGGCTGGAGCCGCAGGTGCGGAAGCAGCACCGCGAGACGCGCAGAAGAAGAAAGTTGCAGCGCTGCCGTGGCGGTTGAGCTTGGTGGCTATGCTGATGGATAGGTGCTATTAACCACAGTGACCAGGTACTAAGTGGGACGATCATCCAAGTGATGGGTGTGCAGCTGCTGGGTGTAAGGCTGATGGGTGTAACCCTTCCTGATAGTTCACACCATCCTATGACCATGAGTCCAACCTGGAAAGCCAGTGAATGGTGAGTGTTTTTGTTAAGCATTTCATGGCAGGATGATGTTTGATGGTTGGCCACTCAAGGGTGAAAAATGAAGGATCAACCAACCATCAAGCAAGAATCAACCGATCATCAACCAGTCATGATCCAATCATCAGCCGACCATCAAGCAAGCATCAACCAACTATCATCCACGAACCACCCAATCATCAACCACCTATCAACCACTAGTGAACCACTTATCAACCACTAATCAATCTTTCATTAACCACTAACGAACCTCTTGTTAACCACTAATCAATCTCTCATCAACCACTATTTAACCTCCAATCAACTACTAATCTACCTCTAACCAACCTCTAATCAACCAAGTCTCAACCCCTATCAACCACTTGTCACCCGTCACCATCTCTCGTCCTGTGTTGCAGCTCGGTGCCAGGAGCCCTATGAACACTGAGCTGGGCGTTCGAAAGGCCGCCCGAGCTGATTTGTTGGTCACGTCAGTGGCGATGCGAAAACCGTGGTGGTGGCGGTGATGGCTGGTGGCGGTGATGGATGTCATTGAGTTTAATTACTGAGGTGATTTTCGTAATCCATGCGTGAATCCACCTCAGTTGATGACTCAAGGGCATTGAATTGCTGGGTTCCAGTGAAGTTGAAACTCGTAAACCATTGGTGCTTGAAGTTGTTGGCCAGGTTCTGGCTCCTTGGACTACTCCTCAACTTAAGTTAGCCACCCACAATTCAAACGAACCGGCTCATTGTTTGCATGTTAGTTGATCAACTGTTCATGACCATGGTTAGTTTGCAGTTAGTTTGCCCTGTAATAGTTGAACAGACCTGGTTCCAGCCTTTTAGTTAGTTTAAACAAATGTCAGTTTGACCTTTTTGTTAGTTAAACAAACCATGGCCATGAATAGTTGAGTTAACAATCCCTGTTAGTTAACAAACCCTGTTAGTTAACAAACCCTGTTAGTTAACAAACCCTGTTAGTTAACAAACCCGGTCAGTTAACAAACCCTGTTAGTTAACAATCCCTGTTAGTTAACAGACCCTGTTAGTTAACAATCCCTGTTAGTTAACAAACCCGGTATATTAACAAACCCGGTTAGTTACAAACCCTGTTAGTTAAACAAACCTTGCTCATTGTTTGCCCTGTTGGTTCAACAACACCTGGCTCATTGTTAGTTAAACACATTTGTTAGTTGAAAAACATGCTCATTGTTTGGCTCATTTTCCAACCTGGCTCATTGTTTGCCTGGTTCCAACTGCTAGAAAATGACTTGGCTGATGGTCCACGTCCAAGTCACTGACCGCCAGCGCAACGACAAACTGAGAAGGTAAAGTCACGAAGCGACGATGGTTAGTAAATGGTTAATATAAACGCTTAATCCTCACCTTGATTATGGTTGATTATGGTTAACAAACTGAGTCATTGAGTTAGTTAAACAGCAATGCTTAGTGAATTTGACTGTGAAATGATTCATTGAGTGACGATTTAATGGGTCATTAACCATAATGAATCATTAGAGAGATGTAATTAATGTGACTAATCATCCAACATTCATCAAGCATTAAACTAAGTGTCTTAATGTGGTTGAGGATTAATGCTTAATTGGTTGATTAACAAAATTGTTTAACCGTTTAACCACAATTAAGCGAACTGTCGCATTTGTTCAGTCATGCTTGTTGATTAAACATCAATGATCAACACTACCGTCGATGAATACTGCTTAGTACGATTGAACGACTGATTCGTGAACGTAATTGAGACTGTTCAAGCAGATCGAGAGCAGTTAACTCACCCAGTACAGCAAGGATATTGGTTGTCGGAAAATTCGAAGGCCCCGAAGATGAATCTGACGAATTGGTACAGCATCATTGGTTGGTAAAGCCATCAGTACGAAGATGAATCTGATGGAATTGATGTTTCCATACGTGAATTCATACCTGGAAATACTTGCTTTACCCAATCCTGGTGGTTTCGACATGGTGGCTTCTCGAAATAGGTGACCCCTAAAATGGATGGGTTGCTACACAGATGATTATAAAGGCATCATTGGGGGTCTCCTACTTTGTGAAACCATCACATGATCCATTTTGGTGGTTTCTCGAAATAGGGGTAGACCGCCTGAATCTTCCATAGCTAATCATCAATGGGGTAATAAACCAACTCTTTTATAGGGTTCCCTGTTTCATCCTATTTAATCATCCATAAGTAATCAAATTGGGTCATAAACCGACTCTTTTATAGGGTTCCCTGTTTCATCCTATTTAATCATCCATAAGTAATCAAATTGGGTCATAAACCAACTCTTTTATGGGGTTCCCTATTTCGGTGTTTCTCAAGCCATAGGGGTACCCCTAAATCATCTAGTCATTTATAGTAATAAACCAACCATAACTTTGGGGGCCCCCCATGACTTGAGAAACCACCATTTCAACAAACCACCATTTTTTGGCTACCCCCAAATCATCCATTACTAGTCATTTGTAGTAATAAACCCACCATTTTTTGGGTGAAACCCCCATTTTTTGGCTGAAGCTGCTGGCTTCAGGCGATAGTGATCATTATGAACCACTATAACCATATATGACCATATATAACCATTATCAACCACTAGAGTTAACCATGGGTCGTTCAACCACCAACCAGTCACTCATGCAGTGACCTCCTCCCGGAACTCCAGGCGCAATTCTTTGATCGTTGCCTACGAGCAGATCGCTCTGTGGAATACCCCAGGCAGCTCGTTGCGCGCCAGGGAGTCTGCTGCTCAGCTGCCCCAGGGGTTGGATCACCACGGGGCTGGTAGGTCACCATGGTTGAAGGGGGTAGATCACCTGAGGGGGTAGATCACCCGAGGGGTTCGATCACCATGATTGAAGAATCTTTTGCATGTGATGTTCTGTCTTGCCATCACCCAGCTTTTTTTCACGGTCAGAAAATCGCTGCAAAGTTATCACCAACGACTCCCAGAAGCTTGATTTGCTAGCAATTCCGAGCAGAACCAAAGCCGAAGCTCTACCAAAAGCCGCTCCCAGAACCTCTCAGAACCTCCCAACTCCCCGTTGAACCCTTGGTTCATACGGCTGGCATGGACAGCACAGGGTAACGCGCACGGGGTGAATGCCCTCGGCCCCAGCGTCAGGCGGCCTGGCTTGCCTCCAGTGAAGATATCTTCGTTTAGGGCGCACGAGGTGTGCGAGCCCAGTGGAAGGCTGATCTTGGAAATCCGAACCCTGACCAGCTGATGTGGTGGTAGCCATGGGGGTACCCCCAAGATATGGTTGGTTTATTGCGAAAATGCTTAAGGTGGATGGATCATTTGGGGGGTACCTCACCCATGTATACAATGTGACCAGCTTAAACTGCTTGATGGTTTGATTGACATTTGTTATTTTCCAAATGTATTCACAAATGGTTGGATATGGTTGGTTCAACCACCAACCGGTAAAGCTTCATTATATTTAATGAATGTGTTTTATGAGAGGTGTGGACATATTATCCGATGTTGAGTGCATTATTCGGGGCTATATCTGTCAAGAGTTTGGTCTTTTGTTGATCAACCATCGTACTGTAATAACATGTGATAACAAATGAATCAACCAAAGTGATGGGCTTCACATGAGAGTGCTTCTTTTTCTTTCAATGTAGGAGCAGGTCCAGGTAAAAGATGTCGAAAGATGGCCAGCAAGAAAGAACCATTTACAGGTAGATTGACAAAACTAAACCACAATCACAACAACACAACATAACGACAAATAACACCAAATTTAGCAACACCTAGCAACAACATCAACATCAATACCAACATTCCAAACACCAGCAACAACATCAGCAAGCCCACAAACATTGCAAAACACAGCTGCAACAACCAAAACTGCAACAACAAGTCGTGGCCGTCGCAACAGGTTCGTGTGCCCAACTCGCCAAAGGCTCCTTGGCATAGGCGCAGTCGGCGTCAATCGGCTGTGCGGCAGTGACGCGGTTGTTGTTTTTTCTAGTATTCAGATTCTTGAAGATGTTTTTTTCCTAGTTAAGGTTCATGAAATGGTTTGCAGGAAATTGATGTTTTGTTTTTTTTTTCTAGTTAAGGTTTTTCTAGTAAAAAAAGCATGGTTCTTTCCGCATGATGATGTATCATGATTCTTCCAGATGGTCTGGTGTGGTTGGGTGTACCAACTATTTTGCTGGTTGTGTTTGTTTCCATAACTATTATTGATCTAACAAATAGCTTTGTGTTACCCATAAATCACAACACCACCAAGTGTTTTGTTGTTGTTTTGTTCTGAATCAGTACGCCATGTCCAACCGTTCTGAATCAGTACGCCATGTGCTACCTCTTTTAGGATGCTTGGTTGTGACCCATCAACATATAAATGATATTGTTTATCACATATCTTAAATATATATATATATATATGGCTACCATTTGTCCGGAGGATATCAGTGCACATTTGCTCAATATCACAGCTTGTTCATATATCCATTTCAAAATAGAAACATAATAAATGCATACATGTATACATCTACATGGATAGACCACACAAGGTTTCACACAACACGTAACCGATTCTACCCACCATTGCAACGGTTGGTTCATATCTCAATGACGACGAACATGGTTGATCTATGGCTTATGGTTGATATGGGTGTTCTCAAAATGAGAGTACCCCATATCATCCCTTATGAACCATTTTTAGTAATAAACTAATCATAACTTTGGGGTCTCTTTGACTTAAGAAACCACCGTATAGTAGTTGTTTAGCCATAATTAAGTTTGTTAGTGATTCCCCCTACAAATCCCTCTTATTAACTGTAATTTCTGTTAACCATAATAATCCCCTGTAAAAACAAGTATCCTATCCTTTGATTAACACTTCGATATCTCCTATAAAACCATGAATCTCCCCATTAATCCCTATGATTGACAATTACATATCGCCTTTAAAACCATGAATCAACCATATTTCCCCTTAATCCCTATTGTCAACCATTAGATATTCCTATTTTTGCGGTTGATATGTGGTCACTCTTGGGAGACCTCCATGGTCAACGCCGGTTTCCAGGGCCTCCACCAACGAGAGCCAGGAGCAGCAAGGGTCCTGTCACGCGCTCCGACACACAAAGACTCGTTTGATGAATGGTTGATGGTACCATTGATGAATGGGGATTTCCACCAACAAAACTATAAGGAAAACAATGGTTAATGATAGGGGAAGCAGGGGTACGGAGTTTTGACCTACAGCCAAATGGTTGATGGTACCCTTAGACAATGGTCGGTTAACGATGGTTGATGGTGATTGATGATGGTTTCAAACACATCCAAGACCGGTTTGATTGATGGCACCAACCGTTAGTTGATGGTTGCCAAATGCGTACCACAACTGATTTCGCTAATGGTTGGTAAATGGTTGTTGATCATGGTTGTTGGTACCTTGGAGGAAGGCCTTGCAAGCCTTGTGAGCATTTTTTGAAATCCATACGCAAGGCATTGTTGACAAAAAGGCAATTGAGAATTGCCATATTGATCTCAACATTGCTTTCTTATTGCTTTGCCATGTCTCTTCGAGATCAATTGTTGACTCACTCGTGCCTTGTTAACAAATAGTAAAAGCTTTTCTCTAGCCTTATCACTGCAACCTGCTTTGTCCCTTGCAACCATTCATAGATCGATGCTTTGAGATGGGGTTTAATTAGTCCTTTTTGAGCAGGGTTCGGGGGCGCATTGATTGATTACAGGTTAACCTTACCAAGTATTGGTTAAACCATGTAATCAATCAATGTGCCCATGGTCCAAACAATTATTAGCAAGGGTATCCCCACATAATCATTAACATTACAAAGATATGGCATTGATCATTAGCAATGGGTATCCCAGATCATTGACTATCAGCATTACCAGAATCAGTTCATCCACATCACAGATGACTGACCATTGATTCTCAACCATCATTAATTCTATTTTGGAATTCATTTTCTGCATTTTTTTGTGGTGGATGATTACCTAATGAACCCGCACCATTTTTTTGGTGGGCATGGGTGAACCAGCTGTAGCGACCCACGGAGCCAGGAGCCCAAGAGAAATTCCAGCATCCAGCCTGGCGCCGCCGCGGCGGCAGCCGAGGAGGCCCAGCAGTGGCAGGGCTTCGCAAGTTGCATGGTTGATGGGATACAAGGGACCGGGCCCCGTTCACCAGCAGCCGTTGGGTTATAACTAGGGGAACTACCAGGCAAATGGTAGATATAACTCTGTAACAGTCTGTAACTGTAGTTAAATAGCCTTATAAATCAAGTGATAACCAGGGGGGGCCACCTTTTTTTGGGGATGGGTCACCAGCCCAAAGCCATAGTAGTAGATTCGAAGATTCAACAACAAATGCTAGTTTTGGTCAAGGCATTGGGATGTGAGCAGCTGGGAAGGGGCTCTTTACACAGCCATATTACCGTATTCGTGCTAACCAGCCAGCATCACCGCTATCAACCCAGTTCATTCATTCATTGATTTATTGATTCATTGTTTCATTCATCAATCATCAATTCTTGGTTCATTGATGTTCATTGAGTCTTTAATTAGTCGATTGACTATTTGCTCGCCAGCACGAGAACGATGCGTTCGGGGATGGGACTACACAATGTATGGCTGGGCACCTTTTCACCAAGGGAAGACACACAGGTTTGTCCAAAACTGGTGTACCAGGTTGGCTAAGGGGTAACTACTATCGGACCATTATGGACAAACCCACTCCTTCAGGCAGTTTGTGACCTCCTTGATCGAATTCTTCATTGCTCACCGCGGGAGCCAGCGGTTGGTTGATTGACCAATTGGTGAAACATCACCAGCAGCTGTTACTGCAGTTATCGTTTTCAAAGAAAAGAACGGCTGGTTACATCAGCGGTTGGTTGTTTAGAGCAACAACTCATTTGTCGATTCAATTGTTCGGTCAGGTCTCAAACTACCAGCGTTGGTTTAACCCAGGATGCGCTGGTCAATAGCAGCTGGTTGCCAATTACGCTACGCGTGCAGATCCGCTGATTGCTTCAATTCTGGCGGATTGAACTGACCCGCTGGTTGTTTCTTGCCCTGGTGAGGCGATGAGCAAGCTCTCAAGGCTGGGACGGGACTGTCCCGGCTTTCGCCTCCGGATGTTGGGATCGAATCAAAGTGAGGGAGCGACTGGAAATGATAAGACAGGGGGCGTGTCACCAACAAGTATTGTTGAGGATATAACTTCAGATAGGTGGGTAGATCCATCAGTTGATCAAACCCCCATATATTTGATAGTACAAGAAATCATCAGCTATGTTTTTTTCAGTGATTTGATGGTGGTTACTGTAGCTGGAAATCTTGGTAGCAAGAAGCACAGTAATAGACCTGGTAGGCATCTTAGACTGGGTGAGGGTGGCCAGAAAATGATTGTTGAGATGCTGGGAGCCACCTCCAGTGTTGATGCTGGTCCCTCTAAGGGGGAGCCAGGCCAGGAGCTACCATGAGTGGCTACTAAGCAAATGGTAGTAACAGGTAGTTTCGGTACATAGAACAATCCGCAATTCAAGACTATAAACTTCCATCGTAGATGTATCATCATCACTAAGCCATCACTCAGCTTATTGTTTGTGCACAGCCATTGACCAACTCGGTGGATGGTAGTTTGATTCAGCCGATGATTGGTGCAGCCCTTGTGCTGCTTTTTTTTTGTAAAATTGACACACGCCTTTGGTACTGTCGGCTGTCACTGTATGGCGGTTATGATTCGTGAATACGACAAAGAATCAGCATGATGTTTCATCCTGAACATGATGGTCCCTGCCTGGGGGTAGGAGTATCATATCCAATCTTCTGGTGGATATGACCACTAACCAGGTTCTCCATGATTCACCATTGTTTTGTTCCACAATTGTTGGTTATTAATCCCTATAAGATTCTCGCTGAACAATGCCCCATAGTCCTGTACGACCGTTCTATCCATAGAATGTCTGAATGAGGGATACACCAGCGAACAATGGTTGCTTAATAATGATCCATAGAATCTCTGAATATTATTTCTGAATTTTATTGTTATAACAATTGTTGCTTGATCATGATCCATAATTGATCATAACAACAACGTTAGGCTATTCTTAATTGTTATAACAATTGTTGCTTAATTAACAATAATATCCATAGCTTTCACTGCTTTCCACCTCCTCCAGCGAGGTTTGACACGTCAATGCTGGACCTGGTGAATCAGTGCCGCCGGGTAAGGCGTGGTGACCCAGCTGGCAGCCGTGGCGAGAGTCGGCCACGGCCTTGGGAAACGAGGGATTTTCTATGGAATTTTTGATGGTTAATAGGGGTTTTATAGGAAAAACTAGTGGTGAAACTATTTTTCATGGGATTTTTGATGGTTCATAGTGTTTTTTATAGGGAAACCTATGGAAAACCATGAGTTTTTGTATGATTAGTAGTGGTGAATGGTTGATAAGGGTTGGCATATTCATTTTGTAAGGCTTGTTTTTGGGAATATACTTATGCTGAACTATGGTTAAACTTGTGGTGAACTATGGGAGATGACCAACAATAATAGCCTGGTTGGTGGTTTGATTGACATGTCTTTCCTGGATATTTGGGATGGTTGATTGGTTGACTATCGTTTCAAAGGGGCCACCAACCAGTCCGAAGATTTGATCCTCCAATGGTTGATGGAGAAAAGTAGAGACTGTTTGTTGCTGTTCTTTGCATTGTTGTTACGCTTGTTGCTGTGATTGTTGCTGATGTTGTTTTTGCTGCTGTTGTTTCTTCACCATATATGTGCTATAGGGAAGATTGTGAGTGGTATATCAAGGATTGTTTTCCAGGCTGAGCTTGCAACAATCTGCAGCAAAGTTGTATTTTTCATGCCTGCTGATTGATACTGATTGGTAGTTCGATCAAGCGCAGTTTAAACATTGCAATGGTCCTTTCAATGATCACTTCAGTAGCAAAGCGAGTGATTTTTGGGAGACTTCACATGGGTATACACCATTAGTGGACCCATTCTGTCAGGTGAATCTCCGGAAAACGAACAGAGTAAGATTGAGTACGACGTGCGTTCGAATGTTCAGCCGCCTGATTTGGCTCACTTATATCCGGGCAGGGCGATATTTACATAGCTGGGCTGTGTTCCAACCACCTGGCTTTCAACATTCCAAGATACTTGGATGATCATCCCACTTAGTAACTGGTCAGTAACCATGGTTAGTAACCACTTACTACGTGGGTTGATCACCCAAGATGGAAGAACAACTTGGAGAACAAGTCACTTAAAATTTGTCAAGATCAAAACACCAATTCCAAACAGCTGTTCTTTGAAGCAACCAGAAGCCGTTGATACGAGGCTCTCCTGACCAAACACTGGTTCGTGGTGTTAAACATGTGTAATTTTCCTTACTAATTATAACAAATGGTCGGTTGACTAATATTTTTCATAGGGCTTGAAACCACCAAGCAGAAATGATCTTGACCCCAGGAACACTTGATTGTAAAGACCAGAGGTTCCAAGATTGATTTGGATGATTTTTTCCGTGGTGCCTACTCTAGCTGACTGAGAGTGCCATCACCAGGCTACACCCAGCCACCACTGGACTGGTTCGCTCTGATCCCGGCAAGCTGAAACTGGAGTGCCCTGCCACGCTTCAGCAGCGAAGCGTGTGGCTGAGATGTGGTTGCAACTAAGGCATGGATACATTCCGGCAATCTAACACAGCTGGCTGGAAAATCTCCATTGGGAATAGGTAAGTAGTCTGCAAGTGGTGGATTGTGAATTGCTATGTTAGATTACCAGAGGCTAGTGATAAGATTGTGTCCGAACAAGATGGCATGTGCAATGATGACATGTCCCACCGGGTGGATCGAATCACTAATCAATCATGAATCAACCATTGAATGAGCCATCTTCAACTACTAAAATCAAACAATTGGATCAACCGTCAATCAATAGTTAACCAACATATCAGTCAACCATGATATCATCAGTCAACCAACCAACCAATCAGTCAACCAACAAATCAATGATCAACCATTAACCAACCATTAACCAACCGTTAACCAACCGTTAACCAACCATTAACCAACCATCCATTACCACCATTGATCAACCAATCATCCACCAGAACGCGCCATCGGAGTCCCACCTGTTTCAGGTATGGCTTCCTCACTGACGAACGGGCAGAAGCTCTGACCGATTCTCTGAAGGCGCACCCGGGTACAGTGGATGGCTCCGCAACGGATCACCAGCCATTGCCCTTGGGGTAGCTACATGGATGGGTAAATGGATGGTAAACCGATGGGAAATGCATGGTTCAATGGTTAACCCGGGGTTCAGAGTGGAAGTTTGATATGGAAACATCCGCAGTTTTGGATGGTTGAAGCCAGTGGATCATGGTCGGTTCACTTCGCCACCACCTTGTAGTTCAGAGGATTCCATCAATGGTGGTAGGTACGTGGTTGTATCGTTGGGCTTTGTCTGGCCGTTGAGGGTTCAAATTCAACCACTGTGCACTACCACTTTTCACGGACTACCAACCATGTTGACCACTGTCAACTGGTACTAGTCACGGGTAAAAATCATTAATTAACCATTTTATAACACCAAACCTCTATACTTGGTATATTCCTCGCATCTCATTAAGCTCGTTATTCACTCAGATCATCCACTATGGTCAGCCATGGTTAGCTGTGGGTCAAAACCCTTAGTCCCCCTGGTTCCCCCACTATTAACCAGGCTGTTTTCCCTATAGTTTTGTTGGTGGAAATCCCCATTAGTGTTGGTCAATATTGACCCAGATCGCCATATAACTGGTATATATCCTCTATAACTGTTAGTTATCATCCTCTATCATTAATCATTGACCAGCTATTATTGGTTGATTAATATTGACCCATAGCCGGTCAGCAACCATTCCTGGTGGTGTTTGAAGGGGGTGGGACATTGCCTACGCTGAGGCAACAACTTCGGAGGTCAGAGAGGCCAGGATGGGTCGGTGGTCGTCGCCCTGGCTGGTGGTTTCTAGGGAAAACCGTTGGATTTTCGATGGTTAACCATGGTTAATAGTGGTCAATGTTGGTTTCTGATTAGTATCTACCTGTTGGTTTCATCTATTTTCATTACTTTAGGGGGGGTTACACTAATCAGAAACCAACATTAATTATCTATGGGGGGATAACCAACCATGCTAGGTTGGTGGTTTGATTGACATTTTTGATTTTCCCAATTGTGATTATGAACAAATGGTCAGTTGACAAGCATATTTTCTCATAGAGATGGTTCAACCACCACCCCGATGAATATGTTTGACCATGAAAGGATACAGTAGGTGTTGTTTTTTGATGCAACCATGATTTGCACACTTGATGTATCAGCTACCCTTTGGTAATCAAGCAACGGATAATCCAACAATGGTTAGATGGTTTAGCAATCAGGAGTGGCCGTTTTGTATTGCTATGTTTGGTTACAACAGCGTATATCCCTCTTTCCTTGCAATGCTTGATATCCTTGCACTTCTATGCTCTCGCGAACGTTTGCTTCATTTGTGCATGCTTTTGTCAAGGGGGCAAATCAAGAGGAAGACATGGTGTCCGTGCCACATTCGAATCGAATCTATGATTATGGCATATCATGGAAAGAAGGACAAAGAGCCTGGTTTTTCAATGTTGTTCTGGCAGATTCTCTTGAAGTACCCATAGCATTCCATCGCTTTTGAACAGGACAACCCTGCAACAGTGCACCGAAGAAGTTCGTTGAATGGACTCAGTCCAAGAAAGAACATGCGCTTGCCTGGATCAAGACTGCCTGCGAGGCCGTCAGACCTATTGAGCCAAATCAGTGGATACAGCGCGGCCTCAACAAGATGGGCTGGACCGGCAAGAGCTACATTTAAGTGGGTGTGGGTCAGTTCACCCTTAGTCCCCCTGGCTCCCTATCATTAACCAGCAAGTTTTCCCTATAAAATGGCTGGTGTCTTATCCCCCATGAAATTGTTGGTTAACTGCTTGACCCATAGCCATATATAGCTGGTCTATCCCCTAGTCTTGTTGGTTATTACCCCCTAATTCTCAATCATTACTCCACTATTACCCATAGAGCTACATTTTATATGTGGGAAAATGTTCTGTCGAACGGCGACCTTCTTCGAATTTCACAGCATGATATTGCCTCGTAGGGCCAAGTTTGTCAGGGCCAAATGGTTGGTTTAGGCGTATAGATGATGGAGAAAGGATGGTTTGGGGTTTTGAGAAGCCAGCATATCAGGTATCAGGGCATGCCACGATCACCAACCAGGAATTCGTTGACGTTTTTGAATGGTGAAGAGGCCAGACAACTCATGGTGTCAGTGGACTCGGTTGAGAAACGCATCAAAACGCATCAAAAGTCATCCAAACTCACCAAAAACTCATCACAACTCCTCCAAAACTCATCATCAACTCATCAAAACTCATCAAAACTCATCAAAAGTCATCCAAAAACTCATCAAAACTCATCAAAACTCATCAGCAACTCCTCCAAAACTCAGCATCAACCCATCAAAACTCATCCCAAACTCCTGTTTTTCGTGGCTCGTTGCTTGCTCTCGACGCCAGGGCCCCCCCCATCCCTAGGGCATCCCCATCCCGCCGTGCTGCGGGGGGGGGCTCTTCCGCTCCAACGGCCTGAGCTCCAGTGGTGCGCAGCAGCTCCTGGAAGCGTTGCCCATTGAGGCGCTGTTGGTGATGCGCACCCGGTGATGGCTCCAAGGGTGGTAGGTCTTTTGTTGTGTTTTTTTGATTGGATTATTGTGGGTGAATGAATATTGGCCACAAGGGAGTGAACCCTTCTGAGTGCCTCGAAATTGGAAAAAAAATGTGGGTGAATGGCTTATGATAGGCTTTTAATGGGTTTGTAATGGGTTACAAATGGTTGATAATGGTTGATCATGGGTGGATAATGATTGATTTTATAGGAAATAGTGGTTAATAATGGTGAATGGCGGCTAATGATGGCAAATAATGGGTTAATAATGGTTAACAATGGGTGGTGAATCATGATGGTTATGGTGAATCAGGGTCAACAAATTCAGCAACAATAGCATTGTCATTAATTAATAGCGCATTGGATTGAGCATCATCACGTGATATGCTGGGTAATCCACAATAACTCTTAATTGATGGAGGTTAAACACATGATAGTAAGATGGATTAATTGGTCAGTGGTTCCAACGGTTGATTCGTGCTTGATGATTGATGATCTTGGGCTGTGAAGTTTCCTAAGTAGATGATTGCTCAAAGGGTGAACAAAGGAAAGACGCGACATGAAGCACAGCTGAGCCAGTAGAGCATTGTTTTTTCTGTGTCTCCTACGAGACATTGTGCAGTACAGTTTTTCGAGGCCTTCCAGCGATGGCTTGGACCTACACGAAGCAGTATTTCCCAGGCTTTGCATTTTTCGTACAGGAATCTGTGCTGAGGAAGGTCGGCATGTAGATAGACTTTTGCACAGATGATGCTGTTGAATTTGCTTTCACACTAGTTCCATGACGTTTCACGGAGTGCCAGTGCTGTTGGTAGCATCCAAATTTGAGCGTTTGCAAATTGGCCACAACAAGGTATTTGTTAAGGTCAACAACGTAGTCCATAGATAAGGGAAACGATTCCATGTTAATCCTCCATGTTGGGGCATTGCTCAATTGACCCATCGGTGCCCACTGAATATCTCAGTTTTTGTTGGGACCCTGGAATCACCGTGAGCATTTTTGCATGCAACAGTTTGCAACAAAGTGATTCACTCAAACATACTCAAGTCCTTCACTAGACTTGTCACAATGCTAGGATCCCAAAAACATATGAACTTTTTAAACTGAACCCTTGCCACGGAATTCTGGTCATATTGGGACACTGGAGGAGCCAGTTGCGGGCTCACCCCCATGTGGGTCACGGCGCAGTTGGAGTGTGTGGACTTGTCCCAAAACGACCTCAGCGCAGACATAGGCCGCGAGCTGCTGCAGAGCTTTCGCGGTGAAGGATGGCTCCCTCTCGATGATTTGAAGCATCTTGACATAGCCATTGTAACAAAATGGTGTCATAGCCATTGTAACCATGGTATAGTCATAGCAGTTCTAAGAATGGAAGGGATTTTTTGTTGATAGTCATGGAGTCATAGGCATTGTAACAATGGTAGGCTTGGGAACCGTTGAAGAACCAAAATGTGATGGATCTGGGGATGGGTCATGACGGGTCATAACCAACCAACAGATGGACGAGTGACTGATCATGGCATTAGGATGTGAACAGCCAGGGGGTCCACCGTGTTGACCCATAGCCATGTGGATCTTCATGGTATATGATCCGAGGTCAGATGTCATTTGATCCAGGATCTGGCAAAATGTTTGACCAGATTTGTTCAGAGCGAATTTAGATCTATGGTGGTTTCTTAAATAGGGGTACCCAGAAAATGCTTTGTATATCACTCAGAATAAGAATGATCAAACAAAAATGTTTGGAGGGTCCCTTATTTTGAGAAACCTTCATATGTTTGTATTTGCAATATAAGTACACGAATGTAGAAATTTTGCGGTGTCTAGAGATAGCTGATGTGGACCTAAGTCTGTGTCCAATCATCTACCTGCGTTGTTCAAAGCATCCAAGTCTACAGAATTTGGTACAATGAAATTTTGACGTCCTCCAGCAGGGATATGTGCTCAACCAATGGTTGGTATGTGTGATTTTTTCCTGGATGTACTTGGTGTCCAAAATTATGCACAGCATGCATGTTGTTCTTTTCTCCGTAACATGTTATGTTTCGGCATCGGTTTCGTTTGCGTTTCTTCCCGTCATTTTCTACCCCCACTGCAATGGGTGGACCGGGGCACCACGTCGCTATTGAATGTCAACGGAGATCTCCATGCGCATATCCCAACTACCAGGTGGTGCCCCCTGGCGATAGCTCAGTTAGGTCAGGTTGCCACGGTAACTACCATGACTATTGTATAGTTAACTGGCTAATGCATACCCCGGATAAATAACCCCCCCCTTAGGTCAACAAGGTCAACAAGGTCTGACACATAGGTGTCCAAAAGTGACCACCCCTAAATAATAACCCCCTAGAGAGATGAGAGATGAGAGATGGAAAAGAGTATTATCAGCACTCAGCTGCTGAGCCTGGGGGAAGGATCTGGAGTGAGTAGTGAGCATGGCCCAGCTATGAGACCTGAGCAGTTTCTATGACTCGTCTCCCCCTACTAGCCATGAGAAGTAGTAAAACTAGTAAGGACACTAATTAAAACTAATTTAAAACTAATTAAACACATTAAAAACAAATTGGGGATCCAGAGGTGGTTGATTAACTAGGGGGGGTTTTTGGCTGAACCTAGCTTATTAGGGGGTGAAATCAAAGCCTAATTAACTTTAGTAAGGACCAGGGTCTGGGGATGAGGAGGTGGTTGAGTAACTAGGGGGGGTTATTAATCCTGACTATGCATTAATCTTAACATTAACCAACTTCTAGCTAGTACCACTCAGTATCTACCAATCTATCTCCCGCTCACGAGCTCAATGGAAATACTCCATCCATGGTCCTTTTGTCCCATGGGAACACCCTTCCATTCGACGAGGCCATGCAGATTCACAGGGAAACCAACCAGAAAATCCGTAAACTGCCGTGATTTCCGCCACACATCCGGAGCTTCAAAAATGCCATGGGCCCCAGCAAGACCCGTGGTCTCCCAGACCTGGACATGGGCCCAGCGTTTCGCGCTCGTAACGCGCGAAATGGATCCTGGGCAGCGCCACCGCACCGCACCGTCGAGGCTGGTGCTTGGCCTTCCGTCGCTTGACGAAGTTGCAAAGCCTGGGCGCCCAGCTGGGGGAGACGTGGAGCCATGCTGGGTTGGTGGTTCCACCTGGCGGTCAAGCAGTTAACCAACCAATGATAGGGGAGAATAAACCAACAATTTCATAGGGAAACAATGGTTCCACCGAGCCATTGATGAAACCATTGATTGTTTCATGACTCTAGCATTTTCGAGACTCTTGATGGTAGGTCGTCCATTGATGATCCATTGATTATCCATTGATAAAAAAGCCATTGATGAAAGATTGACCCTTCAACCATTGATTGTTTCGTGACACTAGCATTTTCGAGAGGATGACTGGTTGGTGGTTTCATTGACATGTTTTATTTTCCCTAGTAATTATAATCAATTGGTTGGTTGACAAGCAGATTTTTCATAGGGGTGGTTCAACCACCAACCAGATAAATCCTTTAGCCGTTAATGAAAGATTGACCCTTCATGAAACATTCATGTCATCAACCTCTATTAATACTGGCTGATTAACCTTATTTTCGAGGACGAGGATGATGGCTTTGAAAAGCACATTTTTGGGGGGCAACTAAGTATTAACCAGCCAGTGACTGGCTGGATTCAATAGGGAGCGCGATTTACAGTTTGCATTTGCCGATCCTTGAGATGTATTTTTCATGTTGTGCCTCAAGCTAGCGCGCTTTCATGTTTCATCATGCATTTTGAAAATCGCGAAGTCGTGCAAAACTCAGTATTGAGATCAACAAACCAGCATTGCCAACTCAGAAACTCATTGTTTAAAAAACCAGGCATGGTTGATTCTGGGAAATCTACACTGGAAAACCCACATCATTAAACTGAGTATTACGATGAACATAGTGGCGATTAGTGGGACATCTTAAGAGTATTTAAATGCCAGTATTTGTGACTAATTAATATTAATATGCTCATCTTAATCATCAATTATGTGATGCTTACTGATCATCTTGATAGTAATTGTTGAGATTAAGTATTTGTGAGCATTCGCTATCTTAATCTTAACCAATATGGGTGTGGGTCAAAACCCTGCACCCCTGGTTCCCCTCCGTTAACCATTGTTTTCCTTATTATTGTTGGTGGAAGTCCCCCATTAGTGAGTTAGTTAATATTGACCCATAGCCATATAACTGGTATATATCCTCTATAATTGTTAGTTATCATCCTCTATCATTAATCATTGACCAGCTATTATTGGTTGATTAATATTGGCTCATAGTCATATAGGCTCATGGATCCACTCACAAAGCAGCAATGCCGACGTGACTCGGTCGCCACTGGGACTCACCAGGTTTGACCTTGTCGGACTGCCAGCTGGCAGATAGCAACTCGGCATTGCCCCAGCCCTGTGATGCCGGGGACGCTCGAAAGGACCTGTGGATGCTCAGCAGTTATAAGTTGGGTTCGTTCACCCCCTTCAAGTGGTAGTTAATCACAGCCAACTTAGTTATAAATGTGAATGGTTGGGTTCCCACCTTGTACCTGTGTGTGCCCAGAAATCAGCCGGAACTTCTTGCCGGGTTCATGATACAATCGTGCCTTTATGGATGCCTCAGAGGGCTGTTGCGACTCGGATCCTGAACCACTATTGTACAAAGTGGCCATGGAAGATCACCGCAGAGTTGTAAAGAATGATCATTCTAACGCTCTGTAATTATAGTAAGAATGTGTTGAATAGAATGATCATATTTGGTTGTTTCTCAAGATAGGGGATCCTCCAAACCATCAAATGTTATGCATTTATAGGTCATAAACATTCATAAGCCATCCATTTTGAGACATCATCACACACTAAGACAAGTTGAAGATGGTTAAGTTGATTGCTCTTGGTGAGCACGAGAACATCCATGCGCCGTTGCTGGCTGTGATGTGGTCGGTTACTGAGCTGGTGAGACATGTAGCAGCTGTCCATGAACTCAATAAATCATCCCCAACATGTGATAGGTTGACTCGTTAATTAACCAGCATATGGGTGATGATCCCATGTTGACTCCACATTGTTCAACCAACCTTTCTCAAGGGCTTACAACTGACCTTCAAGAATGGGTTAGTTGTGGTTAGTTATGAGAAATGGGATTAAAACCATAGTGGTTGGTTGGGATAACTACTTAACTCATATTGATCATTCTGGCTCATAACTCACCAACTTTCAAGCTGTTTGTTCCTGTTTCGTGTGAGGTTCGTTTGGCTTACCAACGAACCTGGGATTCCATCGATTCTCTGAGGCGCTTGTGTGGAGCTGCTGAACAACTTGATGCGGTGCAAAAGTCTCGCCAGGAGCAGCAACTGCAGGGCCGGATGATGATGGTGAGATATCAGTAAGCACTACGACTCATTCATTATGCTAACCTTATGATATCATTAATGATTAGTAGAAAGGGATAGTAGTGGATCATTGTAGTCAATGATTAACATGTTCAATCACTATGTGGATTTATGTTTCATTAGTCATTGTTATCATTAAGATCAATAGGGGATAGTAGTGGACATTGAAAACATTTTATCATCCATGATTAACCACTATTAACCATAGTGAACCAAAGTAACTGAAATAACTGACCATGGTTATTAAACACTACTTTTTTCCTGAATGGAAGAATACCACCGTGTGCACATTGGAGAGCAACCATTACCAGAACGCGGGTTACAATGATGGTACTGTAGAATGACCATGGAAATGTGATTAGATTTGTCGCTACTTGTAGTTGTAGCGGTTGCTATTTCTAACTCCGTTTATATTGCCACGGTTACTTATAATAACTGCTACTACTAAACAATGATGGTAGAATGCTGCGAAAAGTCCTCCGTCCCTCCTGGAGGTAGCCCACGAGTTATGGCCATTTATTTCATGGGGAAATCACCGATCAGCTTGGGCTTGAGAAAGGGCTACACTAGTGATGGAAAAAGGTGTGTTTGATGGTGAATCATCAAGTATTGAGCTCGTGAGCAACTACTGGTGGTTTATCAACAACTGGATTTACCTCTATCCACCGTTGAGCAAGGAGAACCACAGCCTTTGCCGGAACTTACCGTGTCAAGGTTTCCATGTTGAACGTTGCGAATTTGCCAGAGGGTATGTGACGTTTGAATCTGTTCAACCCCGGTTCGCGGTTGCCAAATTCAATCGACCTAACCCTGCAACCATCAACCAATGGACCAACCATTAACCAGTACAGACCAGCACTAATTAACTATCAATAACCAGTGCAATCACTTGCAAACCGACCACAGACCAGTCACGGGTTGGTGGTTTGATTGACAACCACTATAATTGACTATAATCATTATATGAACCACTGACCACCAACCAACTAATAACTAATAACCATTATAGAACCATTGCAATTATAATCATTAACCACCGTTATATCAACCATTATGAACCATGATAAACGGTGGTCAATGATCATACCAATCAACATTAACCATTATGAAGTTGCAATACATTAACCATTATTCAACACTTGTCTAATAATCATTATGAAGTTGCAATTATCAGACAAGTCAACTCGGATCATCACGCTGCAAGTGTGCGGGACTTGATTTGCCAGGATCGATCTGAGTCGCAATTCCATCAGCAACGGCTCAGCGTTCCAGCCACTGCTGAAGCGTTCCTGGGCTGAGGGGGTGAAGATGACTGAAAT
Organism: Symbiodinium kawagutii; assembly: GCA_009767595.1. Lineage (NCBI taxonomy): Eukaryota > Dinophyceae > Suessiales > Symbiodiniaceae > Symbiodinium > Symbiodinium kawagutii. Next base: position 438,759 of record VSDK01023020.1, read on the forward strand.
TGAATGAGTTACTAAGGAATAGGAGGTGGATCAGACAACAACAACATCATTGTTTGGATGAAATTAGTGCTTTCCTATTTTTTTTCCTATGGTTAACCATGGCTGATAGTCGTTAACTTTGGACGATGACCAACCATAATAGCTAGTTGGTGCTTTGAAACATTTTTGCCCCCACTATTTGGGATGTTTGGTCGACCAGCATATGTTTCAGAGGGTTTGGTTCAACCAGTTGGGATGTGTCTCTGCTTGGAGTCAGAGAGCTGTGCGAACACACGTGATGCTTCTTTCGGATATCTTCAAGAAGAAGGTGACAAGACAGAATTATCGATTCTCGCATGGAATGCGGGAAACTTGTTGCGTACTGGGCAAAAGCCATTTTCGAACTTGCGTTCCAACACTTACATTGCTGCCTATCTCTTGAAAAATCATGCTCACATGAAGCTCGTCCAGGAAGCCAATGGTCTTGACAAAATTGCTGAAAGTCATCAATACTTGCTTTCAGAATCAACCGGTTGCGCTGTGTTCGTGCACGGTCTTGGGTGCTCTATTAACCAACTTACAGAGGGATTGATCAACCCCTTTGGTGCGAAGGTTGTTGCTGGAGTCGCAGATCAGGGGTCACCGCTGGTAGATTTACCATGGCAGGGGGAGATCTGAAGCTGAGAATTTCCCCGGCAAACACCTGCTATCAGCGTGGCGCGGGAAGTGCGCCCTTGGAATTCTGCCGGCTGGTCATGGGCTGTTGGTATCCAGCATAGATAGGAAGTGCATATGTGTGACATGTCTCTCAAGACATACCCCGAAATCATCCATTTTTCGCTATTCATGGTTATAGTAGTACAGCAACCACTTTTGAAGGTTCCCTATCTTAAGAAACTTCCATGTAAGTGTCATAGAGAGCTCGAGCTTCTAAGTGAATGGCTGCGAGTGAAGTGTAGGCGAAGTAGAGGAGCATGAACGGCTCCATACAGTGTTTCACTACGGCTGCTCTACGGCTGCCAGTTATTTAAACCATAGCTACTTTCCCGCGTAGTTCTACGCTCGCGGTGCTACCAGCTATGATATTAGCCGTAGTAAACGCTACGTTTGAGCTAAAAACTATACCTACTAGCAATAGTTGCTACCCATGAGTGGGAGCTGGTGGAGGGGAGGCTAAAACCCGACTTCCGCAGGCACCCCTATAAACCACAGAAGAGATTCTGATTGACTGACCACTATGTACAATTACAAACCCTTCTTTGACCACTTAAACAAAAAACTATTATATAACTATATTTTAAAACCCCACGAACCACCATCTAAGAAAATATCTGATACACCACTATAACCCCCTACTATAACCACTATAAAAAAACCTATTGACGACTATAAACCTCTGGAATTCATTTTCCTCCCGGGGTTTAGCCATGGGATGACCTTCCCATGGCTATGCGCTCAATGGCGCGCCTCTTAGGCTTTTCGCAGCTGGAAGAGTTGAATCTCCATTGGAATCACTTGGGAGGTGGGCAGGGCTGAACGAGGGGTAGCTTGGAGATGACCCGGTTGTCAAGCATCTATGGTTGAAAAAATAAGGGCGAAGTGGTTGATGACTTCAATCTGTCAAGGGGTTGAATTGCTTCATAGATGCTGTTAATAGGGGTACACCTGGTTATCACCATTTGTGTTAACAAACCGGGCATATCTCCGGGGTTCCCACTGGCTTAAGAAACTTTTAGACAGGTATAAGTAAGAAGGCACCCTTATCAACCTTGTATCAAGCTTAAGAGGTCATGCGAGATGCCGGGTTCAACTCCCTCAGGTCCTGAGGTCAGGTTGCAGGCATCCGCGTCGTCGCGAACCAACCTTTGGTGGTTTAGGATGGTGAGGGTGTATGATTAGGGGTGACAATAATGAAGGGTTTACAATGGTATGTCTATCTTAGTTTGGATAGAGTTGATAATGGTGTGAAGGGCTGAAGTATGAAGAACTATGATGATTAGCTAACCTCTTGTGTTAAAGTGCCTTTCGGCACGCGAGGTACATCTCGACTTCGTGTCACTGGTATGCCCGAAGTTTATGATTTTTTTCCATGCTGAAATAATGGTCAAAGGTTCGGGTATGATCATTAACCTACGTTTGGTGTTTGACAATATACATGTATATACGGTTAAAACATGTTAAGAACACTTGCGCTTACTGTTAGACTAAATATAATTATATAGTTTTCTAAGTTTTTGCTCCTTGCTGATGAACAAGTGTGAGGGTTCACCAAGACTGGCACAATGAGGCCATGAGTCAGAGATGTGAGTAAACTGCGCGACCGAAACGTCACGTTCGCTGGCCTTGTGATACATCTGGTCTTACCTGGGACCAAGACAGAAGTCTCAACAGAATTCTCTAACCAGGTCTTGGGGGTTTTGTATGGGCTCCAGTCAGGTCTCAACAGTTTTCAAGCTGGACTTAGATCTCCTTGGGGCATGGGCTGCATAGATCTAGCGCACCTTCCCATCTCCTCAAGCCCTGGACGTCCTCCAAGCTTGGTCCCCGCTCAACTTGGGTCCCAGGTTCAGCCGGGTGAACACCACGGAGCACTGCTAGCATTGGTGAGCATCGGTGAGCAAGTTGCTGCTGTTGTTCTTGTATGATCAACAATGATTTAGCTAAATCTATGTTGGTAATGAATGCCATTGGAAGATTCGGATAAACTATCTCGAGTTTTGGTGATCCAGCAACCAAGATGGATGGTGTCGTTGATCATTGATGATATGCATGGTTTATGAATACACTTCACTCTAAGTCAATATTCACCAATATCATATATCGAATTGTATTGTCTATGTGTGTATCATCCCATAGGCAGATAGATAGATAGATAGATAGATAAATAGATAGATATAAAAAACATCACTATGTCCTGTAAACCTACACCTATCCATACTTTTTTTTCTAGGGATGCATTGATGTATACCTATCATGGAAAAATCTCCCTAGACGGGATAATCTCCCCCTGAGAATCGGCGCACAGGCGAGGCATCGGCTTTGCTGCAAGGCGTCATTGAATGCCACAAAAGCGGGTGCGCTGACCCAGGGGGCTCGGTGAGACGCCACGAAATATTCTGACGAATGATGGCTGACATGATCTATTGATTATTGATTGATTGTTATTGATGATTATTGATGATTCTGATGTAAGCTAGATCTATGCAAATATCTGGCTATTGATTATTGATGATTCTGATGATTTGTTGTTATTTTCTATGTCTTAGGCCCAATCTGTAGAATTGTTTGTTGATGGGCTGATGATTTTTCAGAAGGGGTTGCAAGCACCGACAAGTGATGGCTGTCATGGTGAGGAATAATAGTGGAGAAACATATAGGAAGACCGAGGATTTCGGTGAATGGTGAGTACTAAACAGCTCCCCCAGCATTTCGGTCGTCAAGAGATTTGAACCACTGCGAACTCTCAGCAAAAGTTCTGCTGCGGAGTCAGCAAGTTTGAGTCAGGTCGAGCATAGAACTCACATCAGATGTGCCCCCAGCAGTTGTAAGTTGGGTTAGTTCACCCCCTATAACTGGTAACATGGCAATGGAAAATCAACCAACGGATGATTTCCGGTTGGGTTACAAAATGATTTCACAGGGGCATCCAGGGGCCATGATAGCTCACCAGAGGGTAATTACAAAACAAGTTACTGAAATGGTAAGTTGGGGCCCACCTCTCCATGGGTCAGTTCACCCTTAGCCCCCCTGGTTCCCTCATCATCTACCAGGCTGTTTTGCCTGTAAACATGTTGGTGAATCCTCCATGAGTTGGTTTATGAACTGCTTGACCCATAGCCGCATATAGCTGGTATTTCCCCTACTCTTGCTACTTATCATACCCTATTATAAACCATTACCCAGCAAGTTAACCAACCAACCAGTTTGCTGAGACTGTTCAGTAGCCATGAGTTCTCCCAGTTCAGCTGGCCTGGGATATGTGTCCATCACTGGGACGTCCTGACATTGAAGTGCAGCTGCCATCGTGAGGGGACCGCAAGGGGTGACCAGGGATCATGTAGGGGGGTTCTCGAGCCATATGGGACCCCCAAAATGGTTGGTTTATTATGGTTACTCTTGGATGATTTGGGGATACCCCTATTTTGAGAAACCACCAGGTATAGTACAATTACACTGTATAGGTGTTCACATTTTATGCGTCGTGTATGTGAGTATGCCATGCATCATTTGTAACAAATGGTAATGTCATTGATCCTGGATCACCATGTCAAGAAATATGTAGAACATGGTATAGAACAATTGAACTTCCGCAGTTGAAGGCCAGACTGGTTGTTTGTACACCACGAGAGTATCCACCCCATATTGATGATTATCAGCTTTGAGTACGTCACATAAACATGTGATATGAGCGTGACTCTGGGCCTGCAACAAGCACCATCGAGTAGTAGTCATTTTGATGTTGGAAAACCACCGCTTTTTTTGGTGTCCGTCATTTGTTTATTGTTCAAGAAAAAAAGCGCAGTATCCAACCTGGGCATGTACACAGTCGTTTTGTTCTACGCTGGTCGGAGTTAGCCATGATTTCTTGATACTCCAATACGGGACACATGCCTGCTTCAATCCATTTGTACAACATGTAGGTCTCTCTCAAAATAGGGGTACCCCTAAATCATCCAAGATTAACCATTCATAGTAATAAACCAACCAGTTTGGGGGGTCCCATATGGCTTGAGAAACCCCACTTGGTGGTGGCCCAAATCCTCCCAGAATCACGATGCTTCGTGGGAATCTGGCGACTCCCAGGCTGAGCTCGTTGAACCTGTCATGGAATCCCCTGGGCAAGTTCAATGCCGAGGATACGCCGAAGCATCCTTGACTTTGCTTCCATACCATGGGTAAACCACGGATTTTTGTGTTGCGATGTTGATGTTATCGTGGATTTTTCCGGTATAACCGCAGCCAGAAACTTTAGAATGATGAGTAATATGGATTTAATTTGACACGAATGGGGACGGCAGTTGGTATCAGAACAGGTCAGATTTGCACCTCTCGCGTTGCCCAAGAAGATGTGAAACGACGTTTTCACCCCCCACCATGTTTGGGTTGGTGAGGAGAACTGTCAGCAATTGGTTCGACTCTTCAAAGAAACCAAATCATTGAGGCGTGGCGCCGGGTAGCTGAAGAGCCATTGCGATGCCATTGCCGGGTTGCAGCTCCTGTGTCATGATATGTGATGATCCATCCTATCCACTTGCGTACCTGTGATAGCCACTTGTTTATTGACTGAATGAGAGTTGATGGACAGCGTGGAAGCCACATGGAAGTTGAACACTGTGCAATTGGACTTTTAAGAGTTGATCTTGGTGCTGTGGTCATGTGCAATCAGACTTAATTAACAATGATTGCAAGAGGATGAAATCAAGTTCAACCCTATATATCACCACGACTAATCATTAGTCCGCACATTGTCAACTACTTTGGCGGTTGATAGTGAGTGATCATTACAAATTACCCATGATCCAAGAGTGATTGGTCCAGCTGGTGCACCCGTATTGGTTGATGATTGGATTAGCTACATCATCAGTATGGCCTTCGATAAAGCGTGAGATGCTGGCTACTAATGACAAGTGTCATCATCAGCGATTGATTTATTTGCGACTGGCCCAACTGGCTTGCTCTCTTGTATTTTACCTGGAAGATCAATCCCTGATGGGGAAAGATGAAAGTTCTGGACTCCCACTCAGTGAATGCTTGACTACTTCCAAAGTGACAACCTGGAAGCAAAGAAGCACTTCTTCTTTAAACATTAATTTTCAAACCAACTCCCAAGAAAGTGATGTTGAAAAATTCCAGAGTCTTTGACCAGAGGATCACAGCCCTGATCATCCATGATTCACCAGTTATAGGCATATGCTGATCGCTAACAACCTACCTCTATGAGCTAAAGTTAAGCCGATAGTTTCCCATTGTTAAGCATTGTTAACCCGCCATGAACCTTGTATTATACCTGCTTAATCATTTCATTAACCAGTTAGTTTGTTCATGTCCAATGATCACCACTATCCTCGTCAGTATCAACAACCATTAGATAAAGGAGCATTTAAAACATGAATCAACGACTCTGAACCATTTTCAACCAAAAAATCAACCAGTATCAACCATCACAAAAAAAGATCTCAACCAGCATCAGCTATCATTTAACACTAAATGACCATTGAATAGCAATTCTTATTCAGAATTCATCAACCACAAAAATCAGCCAGCATCAACCAAAGGAAAATCCAGCCGATTGACCATGACCAAGCGTTTGAAAAGCCGTCAATGAGCCCATGAAAACCAGCTGATTGACCAAACGTGAAATATCCATGGCGAACTGGCTGTTGCCTCAACCAAATGGTAGGTTGATAAATGATTTCACTATAGTTACTGACCTACAATTCATCAACTATAGCTTACTATCATGAAATAAGTTATCAACTACCATAGTGAAATATGGGTATACATTAACAAATAGTTTTATATATAAATAATTTTACTTACAATTCATCAACTACCATCTTGAAAGATGGCTATACCCATATATAACCAACCATATGGCTGTGGGTCAAAACCCTGTACCCCTGGTTCTCCCACTATTAACCATTGTTTTCCCTATAGTTTTGTTGGTTATTAACCCCCATTGTTGATGGTTTATATTGACCCATAGCCACATAGCTAACCCCCATATCCATTACAAAGCCATGATTTCGTCCACCTGCCATCCTCAGACATTTGGACCTCAGCCGCTGCGATTTCACGGTGGCTCACTGTAACCTGAGCGAAGCGAAGGGTGAAGCACGGGCTTGGGACATGGGCAGAGTGGGGCTTCAAAGATAATATTTGGATGAGATGTGGATCATATGTACTTATTTGTATATTTGTCTATTGATTTAGGCATTTTGTACTCATTCAATTCTGCATTCATAGATCTATATATAAATATACATATTCATATACACATGTTCATTGACAGTACAGAATATGTACTTATGTAGAATGTATTCATGTATGTTCATACGAAGTTATCTACTTTGATACTATATTTGTTGGTATACATACTCTTTGTATTGACTCACGTTTTTCATGTGCATCATACAGCTACATAGATTCTGCTAGGGCAAGAGCGCAAAGCTGGCGTCAAGAACCTACAGTCATTTGCACCACCTTGAAGGGGGATGCTTGCTGATTTGACACACATTGGTCACCAAACTTGCAGCTGATTTGGGAGTTCCTCAAGCCAAAGCCAGTTTGGGGACCCCTCAAATTATGGTTGGTTCATTGCTGTTGATATTTGCGGGTACTCCTATTTTGAGAAACACCCATTTCCATAGCTTTCGCATTTTTGTTGAGTGAAAATGAAACGTGACATCTCACTGATAGTCCCACAAATGGCTGAACATCTCCACAAATGGATGAACATCGCCAAAAATGGATGGACATCCCCAAAAATGGATGAACATCCAAAAGAATAGATGAAAATCTCGAAAATCATCCTCCATTTTGGCACCTTGCCGATGTCGAGGTAAAATCCTTGCAGAGGGCCTGGAGGAGAACAGAACCATCGTGGGATTACATGCACCTTGACAAAAGTTCAGCCCATTTGATGGTTGATCCTGCTGGCTGGTTTGGGAGGGAGGGAGGCCAGGAGCCGGGCCGGGAGCTACTAGAAGTGCCCGTTCACCAAATGGTAGCCTCGTTGAAAAATTGGTTCCTGATGGTTCATCATCGTTGAGAATGGTTGGTAGTGGTTGACAACTGGCTTTATCAGTGGTTGAGAATGGTTTGTAATGGTCAATACTGGTTGATTTGAGATGATTGGAGTGGTTCTTAACAAGCTGGTTAATAATGGTCCATCATGGGGAATCAATTCTAACGTCATGGTTAATGGTGATAAGCTGGTGTGTAATGGCTGATCAATGAAAGAAACGGTTGACAATTGTTGGCAATAGATAATAGATCTTTAACGATGGCTCATCAATTAATCATGGCTATTCGCAGGTGAATCATTGATCATGCTGACTACTAGGGGATCAATAAGCAACAATGATGGTGGTGGGTTTGTGAGTTTCATCCCTCGTAGCAGGTTGCTTCACACAAACTGTTTTGTACCGTTTGAGCAATCAAACAAGGTCTAACAGTCTAACCAGTGATTAATGTTTATTCCCAACTTCTATGCGTATCTATGCGCAGCATTTGGAATACTGTTCCATTCTTTGGGTTTCCAGTATTTCCAGTATGGGTTTGGGTAAATACCCTGTACTCATGGTGTAAAATCATTTACCATGGTATTCCCTATTATGGTTGGTTTTTGTCCTCCATTATTGTTGGTTTATCTTGACCATAGCCATGTGATTGTTTTGCACAAACACTGGCTGTAGGCTCCCAACTGCATATCCGCCTGACTTGGCTTGTGATACACATATGCTTTGGTTGCTTGGTGGCTCAAGATATTTCCTTTTTTCCATTTGTACCTGGGATGGTAAGCCGAGTTGGATCCTATTTTGGTTTGGAATCTTCCGATTGATGATTCTATATATATGTATATCATATATATTCTCTATATGTGTGTGTGTGTGTTTTAGGTATATATATTTATATATCTATATTTATGCATATATTCTAAAACTATGTACTCAATATAACTACAGTACAGTACAGATGGTTCTTTGCACATGTCCAGATAGAAATTCTGCTGGGGATGGGTTGAAGCAACCCTGCAGCACAGCTGCGGCTGAGGTCTCTGGCAACGAGGCGCCTTGCATTTCACTGCTGCAGTCCAGCCTTTGTGGAGTTGTTCAACCATTTGGGATGGCTACCCATGGGATTTTCCGTGGTGAATTGTGGTTAATAGTGGTTAGCTATGAGGGATAGCCAACCATAGGAGCTAGTTGGTGGCTTGAAACATTCTTTGATCTTCAGCAATATGTGGGATGCTTGGTTGAGGAAATCATAATTTTCCAAAAGGGTGCTTCAACATCCAACCAACCTGCGCCCGACATTTCCCAACATAGCTGAATTTGTTTGACTCCAAGAAAGAATTCTACGAGCGCTGCTGACATCCTTTCAGCATCATGAATCATGCCAATGTTGTACACTTTGAATGGCTAACTCTTTGAATGGCTAACTAAATAAACAACAAAAAGTGTGTGTGTGTGTAGTAAAATGTTGTATGTGTAGTTGAATGGCAAACTAAATAAAACAAGTAATGAAACTGAATGATGCCATTGCAATCGTTCTCCAGTTGAATCGCAAACATGTCAATGCTTATCAAGCCACCATCTCCCCACCAAGCTGCAGAATCAATGGCTGGTCGAGCAACCATCGCTTGGGGGGATCCCTTGCGGTCGACCTGAGCAGCTGCCAACTGACAAGCATGGCATGGCATGCATCAAACATTCACCCTGCTGAATCAGCCGTAAAAGTGTAAACAAACATCATGAATGACCATTCATATCCATTGAATGGGTCACCCCCACAACTGGAACTCTTGAAATAGACTTTAACTGATTTAGTCAACCAATCATAACTATGCCACTAACAAACAACCATTAGTAACTCCATTAGTAACCGTAGATATTCATCAAAACCCTCATGATTTTTGGCAATCCTTCCTGGTTTGTAGGCGCATGTTGATGCTCAAGGCTATTTAGTCGGGATCTCAGCAAGGGTCTGTGTGCCACTTGTCTCAGGGAACTGCCAGTGTTGGTTTCTCACTGGAAATGGACAATGAACTTGATTTTTTGAAGGGTCCCCTATTTAGAGAAACACCCATGTATGCATGGTAAGCAGTTATTGTCAAGCTTTATCGTGATTAAACATAGGTCTTGGCCCCAGTGATCAACATGAAACATAAGAAAATTGACATCATGAATTTGATTCTTCATGAGGGTCAATAGTCAATCAGAAACACCTTATCAGGCCGTATCCTTGACATCTTCTGAGCCTTCATGAATCTGAACGGGAATCAATGGACCCCAAGCAGCCCATAGTTCCCATGGCAGGTAGGATCCCTGGTCAGGGACCGAAGTTGCGAGATTTGTGGTTCGGTTGGACTTGATCCTGGGCGACAGCTTAAGGCCAGTTGACAAAGATAGGTTGGTAGGTTGGTTCATGGTTTATGTTGATAATCAAGTTAAACAAGGCTAACCTTTCGTGCATATTTCGGGATGTCATTTGGAAATGTGAAAAGTGTAGTTTTTGCCATTTCATTTGTTTATTACCCGTGTTGCATATTTGTATGGGACCAGCATGTATTTACCAAAGATCATTCACATTCATCAATTGAATTACTGTAGATTAGCAGGTCTTCCCATGTATTGACACCTTCACCAAAGGTTGATGGCCGCTTTTTTCATGTGTGTTTTTGTTTTAGTTGGCAAAGTTTGATTGACCAGATCTACATTGCCAAAAACATGGCAATTCCTTACTGCCAGTTGATGGAAAATGGCTCTATAATTTCAACCATGTAATTGTGTACCCTGTCTTTAAGTAAACCCAGTTGGCAATTTGGCAATCAAAAGACCAGTTCATCAAAAAACAGTTGGTCAAATTCGAGCCGTCGGTCATTTGGTACTGGTTGGTACTACACAGTTGGTATATCCCCATATGTTTGTTTTAATTGCCTTATCGTGGCATATTCGCGTACCAACTAGTACCAACCAGTACCAACTCTGGTGCACCAAACCATACATTGGTAGACTTCCCAACACATCTTGGAGGCTAATTAATTATACCCTGGGGAAACTTACCACAATTTATACAGAAACCCTGCGAAACCATCGATCATTGCTGGATTTTCCAGCCAGCCATATTAGATTTCCAAAGGGTATATCCACTTGGTTGCCTTGTATTTCTTATGGTTTTCCATGTATTTCCCATGGTTTTCCCAGGGGTTTCCTCCGTTTTCCAGTCATTTCATTGGCACTTCTAGGCCCCAGCTGCGCCCTGAGGTTCCTCGAAACCGAGCTGCCCACGCTCAAGAGGCGCATGGGAAACTGAAAGAGGTGCCGCTCCTCGAGTTGTTGGATCAGGACCAGTGAGACCATTCGCCAATGGTTATCTAATGATAATGGTTGATATGCTAAAATATGAGGTATGAGATATGGTTTTCAAGATATCCCACCAATGGTTTTTAAGATGATAATGGTTATGTTAGTGGTACTGATATGATAATCAGCTAATGATAAATGATGATTTCGATGATGACCAAGCATGGGTAAAAATGATTCGATCGTGCCGGAGATGAAAGTTTCCATCGGCGGCAAGTACTTCACCGAAAGTTACGTGCGCATGTTTTTTGGGGGAACCATGGGGCAAAGCGCTCATGTTGGCACACCGCAGTGATGACATGCCAGTTTTCTCCCAGAAACAACAGTATCCAACTGATTGAATGGCATCAATGTGGTTGTTTCAGTCTTCGCCTTAGTCATGGCCTAATCATTGCCACCATCATCCCAGGCACTGACCCGTACCATGAGATTCAGAAATGTGAATGTGTAATGATGTAATGGTACTGTAAATCCAGATAAATGACCACTTCTTTTTGATGGTACAATACGGTAAATCGCCAGCTATTCAAGGTTAAACCATAACATTAGTTGGTTTATTGAAGCTTAATGAATATGGACCCCCTCTATTGAATGACCCTCTCTATTGAAGGTTGAACCAGTGGTGGTTTATTGATATGGATCTCCTCTAAACGCCTCTTTGGTGCAGTCTCTTTGGCCACGTCTCCTTCCAAACTTTGGCTCCAGTGCATGTTCGCTTCTCGAAGCGAGAATTTCAGTGGCACAGGTCTGTGTGTAAGTTATTTGTCTCAGTGAGGTGCACCTTTGGAAGGCAACATTCATGGAGACCTCTTGATGAAAGCAGCAGTTCTTGCAAATCAAGCCAGCTGAAACTGTTAGTGTAGAGGCAAGTTTAGTTTCACAACATGGAAGCTACGTGTATAAGTTCGTACTATCGAGTTTGCTTACAGAAACAGTGGGCAGATCGGTAGATCCACACCGCCACACGTGTGTCTCCCACTACATGATCCGTGTCCATTCTACAACAGAGACCTGTGACGCTTTCTTGCCCTCAACCCTTGATTTGAGTTCGCAGCGCGCTAGCTGCCAGCTGCAGCATGGCGGCTGGTTCGTTCGTTGGTCCGGAAACCAAGCAGTGTTGGTGAGTACCCAGCCATTGTTTTATTGTGAAACCCAGCCATTGGTCCACCGAAACGATTGGCAAAGTCCCAACTTCTTTGATCGAGAGTATTCTACAAGCTCAAGTCCTGGGTTTTAAACATTTTCTAATTCCCTAGCAACTATTAACAAATGGTTGTTGACTAACATTTTTCGTAGGGGTGGGGTGGTTCAACCACCAACCACAGTCCCTAACACGGTTGAACAGGCTGTGCCTCCAAAGCCAACCGGGGAGCGGTTCCCGCAGGAGCTATGAGAAAGGGGTTGCCCACAGCTGGGATAGTTTGGCCGCCCCGCTGTTCGGGGGCTCTCACAGATGATGGTAGCCCTGAAACAAGGAGCTGGACCCCAAATCTGCTCGATTCGACCATTGTGTTGGTCAAGGAGAAGTTGGAGTCTCCAAATTGGGAAACAAATCTTATATACAACAATGAATTTGATGAATTTATGAGGTACGCTTGTAACCCGCCATGGAATTTGGGGCCGCAGTTCATCAGTTTTTGACTCAACCGGCTGCAAGTTGAGGTCAAGACTGCCACTGCTCAGCAAAACGCACTACTTCTGCAGCCCATTTTTCGCTCAAGAAAAAGGGGGCGACGTTCGTGATGGCTTCAGGGGGTCGGTTTCTACTGGCCTTGGCCTTGTGCCTTCTAGCGGTGTCTTGCACAGTTGAGGGGCGGGCCAACTCTCAAAAGTCCGCATTGATCATTTTCTTTTCTCATCATCCTGATCAGTTTGTCGTACATCGTCCGCAATGTGGTTGCAAGTTGCAAGTTGTGTTGGTTGTTGTCAAATGGTCTTGGTGGTTGTGCCAGCTGTTGGTTGATGGGTAAAGTGATTTTATATGATCTCATGATTTTTGCGACCTAGATCCAGCCTTGCCAAAATGGGGTCGCAGGAAGTATCATCCATGCGGGTAATCATGTGTACCCAAAGGATCCCAGAGGCATGTCATGCAGAGGTTGGGTGTTCCTGTGGTTCCACGGCAGGTGGGTTCATGGTTGGTTGATGGTTGGTGATGGCTAAGGCGTGGGGTTCACAGTTGCTGCTATGACAGAACTGTTCCACATTTGAACAGCCGTACAATGCACAGTTTTTTTTCCAGAAGGGCCATGCAGTTCTATGGTTGGGGACCGCAAAGAAATGGTGGTGGATGGTGGTGGCACCTACTGAACCCCCATGATTTTGGGATGCTTGGGGTGTGGGGTAGTTGATCAACAGACAGCTGTTAGGAATGGCTCTTCAGCGTGGTACTGAGGCCGTTTGGGGCCCATGCTTTAAGATTCCAGGTGTCACAGGTGCCGCGCTTTGCCGACCCTGGTGTTGAGCGGCACTAGGGGGACGAAGTCATGCATGATTTGCCGTGCTTCACCGAATTTCGCCGTCATTACACCGGATTCATGGTTCATTACTCGCCATCCCCAAGGAAATTGCCAGTAAGCTCCTTCTGGCAGATAGAAATGGCTAAAATTGGATGAAATTGTAAGCAATCAACTAGCCAATTGGTCGGCGAACTGATGGCACTGGTGGTCATGGTGAAAGCCAAGTTGATTCTTATCAAGGTGGATCGGGTATGAAATTGTTTGGATGTTCACCTAATCTTTTGATGCCATCCACCAACTGTTCAGGATCCTATTGCGCTATGCCTTGTTTCTTGTTAGGCCTTTCCGTTGTTCGATCTTTGCAAATCTCGAATCCACTCATAAAATCTTAACATTGGTATGAGTGATGCTCGGGATCCATCGTTTTGAGCACAGATCAACCGTCCTTAACCACCCATGAACCATTGTCAACATATCATCGGAGGCGGGTTGCAAATTGTTTCCGGTATGACCATTCTGATGCACACTTTTGCAAACTTATGCATGCTTACGTACTTAATATGTGTAGTATACATATTGGATATGTGTGTGTCTTAATGTTTTTTCGTCAGTCACTATCTTGAAACATAAATACCGTACCCATTGCTGTCGTTGTTGTTGTTGTTGTTGTTGTTGTTGTTGTTGTTGTTGTTGTTGTTGTTGTTGAGAATGATGATATTACTCATTAATTATTCTTGATTCGCCGTCACTGACCATTGTCAATAGCCATGGTCAACCTTCACTTACCACCATCATTGGTGCATCGTCATCAATCCTCAACCATTTGATTATAAACCCTACAAGGTAGCTGGATGAACTCCTATACCCATGGTGAATGTTTCCAGTTCCTAGGAATGCACATCCAAGTAGCTACATCAAAAACCGCTTCTGAAGAAGCTTATTAATAGTTGACATTGATCCATAGCCGTATATAGTGGCTAATATCTCCATCCAGCATCAATCAACTAGTTAAGCAACAAGGTTGCTTGGTTAAAGCCTTGATCCATAGCCGTATACAGCACGGTCTGACTACCCATCCTTCATCGTTGCCGCCCAGCACCACCCATGAAGCGTCCTAAACCACGTGACAAGCGACAAGAACTGCAGCGCTGCCCCCAGAAGGCCAAGGGCATAGGGCGGTGTAAGGATGGATGGGGTGATGGAGGTGATTCTACAAATTCATAAGTAATGGTACCACCGGCTTCATGATGGTATATGTTATTGTGCCATGAATTTTAGCTGTATATATGGCATTTTACAATGTACCATTGTCATAATTGCGGGTACCGTACCACCAGTTATCCTTTGGCATCATGGAACGTTTTGGTACATGGGGGGTCCAACCTTCAAGGGTAGGCCTGGGGCTGGATGATGATCATCATCATTGTTGCTGTTGTCGGACTCATGAACAAAAATGATAACGCCTGTTGGGAATCATGATGACGATGATGATGCTGCTACTGATGATCCTGATGGCTATCAATCCCAATTATTGCTGGTTGTTGCTAGCTGTGAATCATCAGGATCGTAGTCCGCAGGTATTCCGGCGCCGAGTGTTCACCCCTGGCACATTGACTTTTCTCTGGTCACACCATCGCCGGTACTGCGTGGATGGATGGCACATCCTCTTGCCATGATCAGAGCACTGGCAGTGAAACTATGTTGAAGGATGCCATTTTGAAGCTTCACTTTCCACCACGACTCATCACGACTCCTGGTAGTGGTGAATTCCATGTATCCCCTTTGTCTCCTGGATAGCGGAAGTCGCCAGCGGAATCCGGCTGCCATGAGAATTTTGAACCAGGAGTTGTGGGGCGTCACGGAGGGTTCGTTCCCTAAACGTTGGGCTGGAAACCCCCATCACTTTGTTGCAATGCTGAACAGTTCCATGCCAGCAGTTACCAAGACGAAAGGTTCCACTGGTTGCTGCTTGCATTGCTATAGTGGCACAGTGAACAGTGGCTACAATTAGCCGCAACATTATTGATTGTGGCACTTGAAGGGTGGAACATAGCTACAACTGGTGTTGAAATCTCCATCTTACTGTGGCATAGCGAGCTCGAAGGTCCCCTATTGTGTGTCTTTTGAAGGGGTTCCGGAGTGGGAAATACATTTCCGGATGCCAGAAGTTTTTGAGGCCATTCACGTACCCCAACCCGCCCAGATCAGCTTTTTGCAGCGCTGCGCAGGGTGGTATCGTGACGCGCGTCTACACCATGTCTCCCAAGAAGCCCAACTCAGCCATTCGCAAGGTGGCTATGGGAGAAGCAGTGAATTAGGGGTAGCTGTTTTTTGTGGCAGCCTTGTGAACTGTCGATGCCATGCCTTTGGCTAATTTGTCCATTTTTCCAACAATTTTGGACAG
This sequence comes from Symbiodinium kawagutii, assembly GCA_009767595.1. NCBI lineage: Eukaryota > Dinophyceae > Suessiales > Symbiodiniaceae > Symbiodinium > Symbiodinium kawagutii. Next base: position 454,688 of record VSDK01023020.1, read on the forward strand.
GTACAAAGTGGGCCCCCAACCACATAAGTTGGTTTATAACTAATCTAACTAGGGTGAACTACCAGTGGTTGGGGGCCCACCTTGTAGGTAACTCAGTCTTCGTGAACTCCCAACCTGTCGGTGTTCGGCCGACAGCCAGCTCCGAGCGGAACGCATCCTACCTGAGCAGTTAAGAATAGCAGGCAGTCTATGTCCCAATACGTGCTGTTGCGAACATCAACAATTCAAGCAACCAGAACAAATGATCACACTGGCTTACCTGATATCCTCACGTCGTTGTTGCGGCAACCTTGGCAAATCACTCACTATTGTCCGTATCAAATACAGCGGATTCTTTCTCAACCAACAGGCTGCTGCTGCTGCCTCTGCCCCTGCTTC
>VSDK01023020.1:455075-503088 GCA_009767595.1 Symbiodinium kawagutii
ATGATGATGATGATGATGATGATGATGATTGATGATGATTGATGATGATTGATGATTGATGATGATTGATGACGATGACGACGACGACGGTCTGCTGCTCCTTCCCCGAACTCCTCTCAGATCAACGCCGCGAAATCAGGTGTGCCGATTGAAGTTGTCCACGGGAATCGAGTGCATTGCATACATTCCAGGCGAAGGTCATAGCTTGCAGGAGCGGCGCTGTGCAGTTCTACCAGCCTCGTTGAGAACCAGTCAGTGCCATCAGAAATGCCCAAGGTGGCTATAATGTGGCTGATGATGGTGGATGCTAGTGGGAATAGCTGGTGGAACAAACAGATAGTACCAAGCATCATGAACCATCATTAACCATCAGGAACCAGCTATTCCCAACGCATGTGTCAGCTAAGTGTCAGCTGTCACCATCATCAGCTGACACTTGGCAGTGGGTCAAAACCCCGTACCTCTGGTTCCCCTATCATTAACCATTGTTTTACCTATAGTTTGTTGGTTATTAACCACCATTATTGGCAGGTTAATATTGCCCCCCAGCCACTAAGCTGATGATTCATGGAACCAACGCAGCTTAACCTCCACCCGTGCCGTCGCCGGTAGCAGCGCACTGCCCAGGAGTTCGCCTCCGTGCTGATGCGCGGTGGCCGACGCCGAGATTTGGTCGGTGCGGCCACCCGTGGGAGCGAACGGCGATGGTGAGATATGGCTGGTGGTGAAGGGTGTCTAATTGTGCGTAGATATTGGATGATATTCTTACATACTCAAGCAGGTGGGTTTCTATGAAAATGACTCCTTTTGATGCACCGACTTCCTTTCTTGCTCCTTCCTTTCGGCAAGACCTGAAACCAAATCATACGTCCTTTACTGCAGTTGTTTTTTATAGGGCAGATCTATTCCTCTCATGCTGCCAATTCATTGCTTCCTTCTTCTACCCTTCCCCCACATTGCCAATGGTTCCTATACTGACCCTGCTTCCTCCAGATTTGGAAACCTTAAGTACACCCAATGCACTTCTTGCTGGACATTTAAGGAAGTGTAAAGATAGCAACCTCCGAAAATGTCGCATGATCCTATGGATCGAGGTGTTAGATATCAACTTTCTGTCAATGACCAGCCTAGTCGAGCTGTTGAGATGCGAACTACCCCTGTTTTTTTGATTTTGATTAATGGGGGCCTTGTCTTGTCGGTCACGATGCTCCATTTCCATTCAGCGAAGCATCAACCATTCAGTCAGCTAACAAAGGCTCAGCCATTGGCATCAAAGAACCCAAGCACTCACACCATTCAGCTGACTCAACTGCCTCCCAGCAGCATCTCCCCAGCATATCTCCCAGCAGGCGCCCCTCCACATGGTCCCGTCCACCCCACGGCTCCCGAGGTATGCGGTACAACTTGTGTCGTGGCGCCCGGGATTTGGCGGGCGTCGTGGGCCGCCGCACCTCGCGGTCCAAGTACGGCACCGAGAAACCCTCGGGAGATGCGCCTTGGCGCGGCGGGGAAAAGGGGGCAACGCCGGGCCGGGTCACCGGGCAGGTCGTGGGGTGAGCTATGGGTCACTAGGGTTGGGTGTGGTAAATGATAGGTGATCATGGTTGAGAAGGGTCGAAAATGGTTGACTTAATTGGTTTAGAATGGTTAATAATGGCTGATGAGGAGGAGAATGATCTGTGGTTTATGGTCGTAATAGCTAATTAATGGATTAATACTTTGGTTTTTAATGTCATCATTTTAGTCACAATCATCATGGATCACCTCTAAAATTATGGAGAACAATAAAACAGTATAAGATATGTAGTGATGATGTTTCAATCAATTGTGGTGAACTATCACCATTCTGATATACTGTATAATGATGATATGAATGGTAATGCAGACTGTGATGATAGTCGCTGTCAACAAGGGGATCGTTATCATCATTTCCATGATGCGATGGATAATCCACCACCATGATAATCAATCATCACCATTTTATTTATGGTATTTACCTCCCTTCAAAAACAATGCTTACCAGGGTTAAGAGGATGATATGTGTTAATTATCATATGTATGACTTATCACAGCGTGTTGGTAAATTGTTTCGATGTCCACCCCTCGTAATGTTGCTCTTTTCCTCATGATTTGCCTAGAAACTGCATTGTTGATCTGAGTTTATTTGAGGCAATCCGCAACAACATCTACATTTTCATATATGAATCATGTGATCACCAAACATCCAAGGTTTACATGCTTGAATATTGGCTAACAAACTGCAATTAAATTACGTAATCACGAATAGCACTTGGATAGTTTATGGCTATGGAATAATGCCAACCAACAGAGGGGTGAACATCCCAGGGGCGGTGGGTTGTCGAAGGGTGCGTTTTGAGTCCACAGCAATTGCTTGAAAACTCGGAGGCGAAAACCTTTAACGAGGGATGATGCAATCCAATCCCAGCCATTCTGCAATCACATGAGATACTAGACTTTTTGACGTCAAAGTTTGTGGATTTCCCAACCTTTACAGAAACTGTACAGTACATATTGCTCCGCATAAGAAGATGGCTCAGATCCGCACATCTACTTGCAAGCTCCTGTACCTTTTTTACATGTGTCGAAATCATATTCAAGGGAAAACTATCTTCAGCACAGACACATTCACAGAAACTCTTATCATTCTTAAAATGATTCATGACCGTGTATCTGATCATTAACATGTTTCATCACCATTTTCCTGATTATCAACCTGTTTCATCACCAACATTTTCTCTGGAAAACCGTTAAGAATCAGAAATCACCATCATTTCTCTGGAAAACCTCTATCAACATGTTTCAGTGCCATGGTTTTTCGAGGGAAGCCACCCATAGCATCGCGACCTTCGTGCTGCTGAGGAACCCGCAGCCCCAGCGAAGGGCAAAGGAAAGCGCTGAGTGCCATTGGTCGCGACATTTTCGGAGCCAGGAGCGGCGGAGCCCCTGAAAACATGCAGCGCCGCCGATCACCGGGGGGGTTGGATCTGCCACCAAGGGAGGATGGGATACGGTGGGCATGGGGGCCTGTTGGTTATGAATGATGCTCAACATGCCAAGCGTTGTGGTTTGAACATGCCAAGCATTGAAACAGACTGGCTTTCGCAGGGTATTTACCAAGTGATGTTTGGCATTTATCCGCGCATGTATGTGCACACTAATTCCGAGCTTTTGCAGTTGCCTTGAGACAGAAGGTATCAAAGTAGGAATGTTTGTCGCCAGTTTTCTTGCTTGAATCAGTACTCCCTAGTTTTTGTGACCCATAGCCAGAAAGTAAGGTCATTAAGAGGTCATTCATCACCCAAGAAATATAGCAAATACCACTGGTGTTAGCAGCCAACATTATGGAGAAGTGATATTTCATCAATGGCTTAGTTCCTATCAGGTCTATCAGTCTATCAAGATCTACTGGAGGTTTTGTCCAATACCAGTGTAACAGACAGGATAGGTACAGTAGTATGTTTTTTTGAATCTGCGACCCCCAGTCCTAGGAATATAATACAAATATGGATGGAGATAAATAATATCAATTGACCAGTAAAACTTGATATATCTCAATGCCAAAGATCATTCCTAAACTTTTTCACAGGATCAGCCCAGCTAAGTATAGTTCTATCTACCATAGATGGTATTTACCCTACTTCTATCCTAAGTTCACAATTATCAACCATTATCAACTATTTTTCCACCATGATCAACCATCATTAACCATGATTGACCTAAGTTAATAACCAATTATCAATAATTATATCACAATTCATCCACAATTATCAACCATTATCAACCATCATTAACCATTTTTGACCTAAGTTGACCATTATTAACTATTAACATCTATTAACCATCATTAACTATTAACCATTAACTATTAATCATTAATTATCATTAACCATTATTGACCTAAGTTAACTAACTTGGATTCCCTTAACGTCAAAGTTATCAACCATTATCAACCATCATGAACCAACTGGGTTAACCATCATTATCCCCTCAACCATTAGTACAAGTTAACTAGTTGACCATCATTAACTATTAACCACTATTAACCACAAATTATTATTAACCACCACCATCATTATCCCCTTAACCAACTGGGGGGTTCCCACCCATGGTAATTGGTTGGTTCAGGGGTGCCATGGAAACTCCCCAAGCTTCAGCACTTCTGAGGTGCATTTGGCACCGCCAGCAGTGAGAATCCGCCCGTGGATCCGTGCGGATGCACGTTGTGGATGTGCTATAAGTGGTGGTTTCTAAAGCCATAGGGGTACCCGAAAATTGTTGATTTTTTGGTAAAATGGTTGATTTTTTGGTTAAACAGATTATTAGTAGATGATTTGGGAGGTCCCCGATGGCTTGAAAAGCCAGCAAGCAATCTGGTGGTTGCAACGATGTGCTTTTTATAAGCCTGGGGATCAATATCTTGATTTACGTTTCTTGGGATAGGTGAGAACCACCAACAACGATTTCTTCATATGGCTCATACCACCCATGGAGAAACATGTGGAGAACATTGTAACGTCTGGACATGTTCATATTACTTTGTCACTTCTTGGAATGTGTGAAGCTATTGGAGAAGCCCTTTTTGATTCACATACACGAGCCGGTGCTGTCAATGTATACTCTCTGTTACATTCGTCTTTTTGGACATCTACTGTATCAAATAGTTGAGATTTACTTATACTTTTAAATTCTGGTCCGTTTTTTTGCAGCTTGGGAAAGGCATCAATTTTGAGGCTCTCCCTTGTTGTGAAGGGGCTTCGTTCCTGGCCCCCACAGCTTGGGATTAGCTTGCGATTAGCAAGTTGAGCTTTGCCATGTTGAAGCTGCGGGTGATGTTGCGATCCATTGGAGAAAACTGGCGCTAGGGATCAGGGATGAAGAGATCGTTTCTGGCACTGCTACGACACGGTGGGTTGAGGAATCATGGATGGTGTACGCCCCACAGTGTGGAGCAATGAGTAAATGGAGCCCCAGACACCAGGTTTGAGTCACAAACTCTTTTCCCCAATGAAAGGGACCCAACCACCATCATTGGATACACAGAGCCAGAACATATGGTGGTTTCTTCAAATGGGGGTTACCCAACAAATCATCCAGAATAGATCATTTTCAACAATAAACCATCGATTTCTTTGTTCCGAATTTTAAGAAGCGCCCAGACAAATTCTGACGATTCGTTACCACCAATATTCAAGACGCCCAAAAACCAGCGGCAAACTCTTGACCCCCGAAACACCGCGCCATGACTTTTCTGGTACCCTCTGAACCCAAATGGGAGCAATGCTTAATTGGGCCGGGGTGTCAGCTCCCGGATGTCCTGAGTTAAAGGTTGAGATATCCAGCTGTGAATGAACCACCCCAGTAGTCCATTAATCCATCAGTAAGTATCGATGACTACCATCATATGGTGGTTTCTCCAGCCATCGGGGACCCCCGAAATCATCCAATGTTAACCATCATTGGCAATAAACAAACCAATTTGGGGGTTCTCTATTTTGAGAAACCACCTTATACAATCCATTATCATGATAGTAACTGCCCCTAATCATGCATTTCTTGGGGGTTGTTGTAACGTATGTCTAACTGGTTCATGAACCGCTAGGCATGATGATCCGTATGGACGACCTTCGAAGCCAGGTATACTCAGCACGAGCTCATGTAAGCGAAAACTATGATCATAGCTCAATTGTTGAGTTGACAGTAAATAAACATCAATTGATGGGGGATCCAACCATACACATGTATCATTGTTCACCAATGAACAGGTGTTTGTTACCATTGTTATTGATCTCAATTATGTCTTGAGTATAGCAAGCTATGATCAATTATTTATGGTGTCTTTATGAACTACCATGATTGCTATCAACCTTGGAAGGACGTTTGATTGTTAAGCTCCGGCCTTGTGCGTATCCCTGAAATCACACCGGCACGGGCAGGGTGATCCACACGCTGATCGCATGTCTTCGTTGGCAGATGAGGAGGCAGGGTCCAGGCAGCCACTTTGGTGTGCCACCATGGATTCTGGCAGCCAAAAGATATCCATCGGGGCCGCAAAACGAGAACCTGTTGAACTTAAGTAGACTAGCTGGTTGATATGATTGCTTGTTGAAGTTGATATAATCTTGATTTTTGATCAAAGGGCACCAGAACACTTTTTGATAGCAAAAAAAATCAATAAACACTGAACATTGAATCAAAAAGAAAACATGTTTTTTCAACAGCAGTGCAAATCTACACCGGCTGGTGCCTCATCTCAGAACTAAAGCTTTGAGCGACCAGCTACTGCTTCACTGTGTTGCTAACTTCATGGTCGCTGATTTGGTTTCCAATCACAATTTGAGTCTGCAAACACCATGCTATTTGTGGCTTCGGTTGCAGCTCACTTTCCAAGTTTGGTTGCTTGGTTGACTTGCGCATATTTGCATATTTTTCATGACGGGGTGGTTCAACCACCAACCAGTGTAGTTGATGTTGAAACTGGGTCCAAGTCACAGTGATCGGAGCGTGAAGGCCCATGAAGGCTCACAGCTTTTGCCGTCGTCCCTCACATTGTGTCAGCAGAGGCAGTTTCTTCGGGTTGACTGCCCCAATCAGGCTCACGGTGTTGAATTGAAAAAACAGCCATCAACAAACATCTTCAGCAACATAAAGTTTTTTCAACCAGTGAATTCAAACATGTTCGACATCAATTCCAAAAACATGTTCATAACTGGTTTGTTTTGTGAATTCGACAACAAGAAGTCAGCCCCTTTTCTCCACCTCGAGCGATCGATCCAGGACAGCTGCTGTTGGGTTTGCCAGAGGTGGAGAGAGACAAAGCCGGGATACCTATGATGCCATGAGTTTCGCTCAGGCGATTGCTTTTGTTCCGCTGAAGAATGACAGATGGTTGTGGGTATTCCCAAATATGCTGCATATCCATTTGCTGCATTGGGTCGGGCTTCTATTTTTGGAGTGTGGAATCGGAAATTTGGCACTCCAGTATAATAAGGGCATGTGCAGTTTTCTCACATGTTTTGGGTGCTCTTCCAGCATGTTGTTTGGATTGTAAGTTATTATAGACATTGTGTTTGTCATGAAAGTTGGTTGTTATTGCTTATTCATAGTAATCCATCCATGTTGTTTCCTGCGATTGCAAATATTCCTGGGATGTGTTGCAGATCTACAGCCACTACTAACCACTACTAACCACAACAGTACTAACCATTACGAACCACTACTAACCACTACCAATCTCCTTATATAATCATCCATAAGCACAATCTTCGATGATCAACTGGTCACGTGGCATTGATTTCAGGGTTGAACTTGCAGAGTTCAGCCCGCTGAGTTCATGCAGCGGGGCTTGGATGTCCATGCGATTGGTTTGGGGGTAGTTCAACCACCTCATAGGGCTGCGCCTACCTTGGTGATATGGCTATGGGTCAATATTAACCAAGCGAAAACAATGGCTAATGTGGGGGGAACCAGGGGTAGAGGGTTTTGACCCATAGCCATATGCCATTTAACCATTGTTCATTCTCAATTAACCATTGTTAACCCCCACTAACCACTACAAATCATTATGAACCGTTACTGACCATTGCTAACCATTGCAAACCATTTCTAAGCATGGTTAACCATGGTTAACCATCGATTTTTCCGTGGCAATATACCAGGCCAGTATTCACTATCATGGATATCATTAATTGACCAGTATTCACTAGCATTGACTGTCATTTTGAACCATTTATATGGCCACAATCCATTAGTTTACAGCCAACCCATGACATGCTGCACCGACACAAACACCTAGGCTTCGCTACACCCCGGGCATTTCGGGTCCAGACGCAGCCGAAGTGTGGGTACGGGACCTTGGAGAAGGGTGATGATCCTTGACAAGCATACCAGAACGATGGTGAATAATGCTTTCAATTGTAAATGTAGTGGGATGATAATCGTCAACAAAAACAAGAACAACAACAACAACAACAACAACAACAACAAGGACAAGGACAAGGACAAGGACAAGGACAAGGACAACGGCGACACCACCTACTGCTGCTGCTGCTGCTACTTCTTCTACTACTACTACTACTACTACTACTACTACGACTCGTATTTCATCACTGCTACTACTATGAAAAAACGACGACAACCACGACAACTACGACAACAACTACAACAACTACAACTACAGCTACAACTACAACTACAACATCTACAGCAGTCATCAAAAGCCAATAGAAATAATTATCGTGAAAAGTCACAGAGTACTCACTGTGAATGTCAGCGACCACTTGGTTGCAGGTGAAGCCCAAGCCCCATGTTTCACAGCCACTTCAGGTCTGCCTCAAACATGGAGTGCACATGCGAGAGACTCATCTGAGTTGTTTTCTGGATCAACTCAATCAACCATTTGCCAATTGCCAACTCCTGCTTTTTTTTTCCTTTAGCAGGGAACTCGAGGGCAGAACCCAGAAACCTTGCCAGGCCAATCAATGAGAGTTCACAGCTTCAGTTTGTTCGATGTTTTGTAGTATTGATCAAGCTGCTTGGGTTTAAGATTTTTGGGTTGTACATTCTAGGACCCGTGAGAGGAAACCCACGAAGGAATACCCACGAGATCATATTTCAGTGACTTCTGAATAATGCTCCGGCTCTTCCTGCCGAGCATTGTTCTCGGTGATTTTTTGTAGTTGACCACAGTGATTGGTAATTGGGGACAATGATTCTCATGATCATCATCATCACCACCACCATCATCATCATGATCATCACCACCACCATCATCATCATGATCATCACCACCACCATCATCATCATGATCATCACCATCATCACCATCGTCATCATCATCATCATCATCATCATCATCATCATCATCATCATCATAATCATCATCATCATCATCATCATCATCATCATCATCATCATCATCATCATCATCATCATCAAAAGCACCACCACCATCACCCATCATCATCCAGAATCATCATCAGCAGCAGATGATGATGATGATGATCATCATCATCATCATCACCATCATCATCGTCATCATCATCACCATCATCATCGTCATCATCATCACCATCATCATCGTCATCATCACGATCATCATCATCATCATCATCATCATCATCATCATCATCATCAGCAGCAGCAGCAGAACCATTATCATCATCATCATCATCATCATCATCATCATCATCATCATCATCATCATCATCATCATCATCATCATCATCATATTTTATGTTTATTCATCATATGGTTTCATTTTCATCATCATTTTCTGCATCTTCATCATCTTCATCACCAACCTCATCATAATCTTCATCATCATCCATTATGCGAACAATCACTATCCTGCCACTATACTGCAAGGCACCACTTGGTACCCAACGGGGCTCTGAGGTGTTCACCTCCATTGACGGTTTCACCAAGCCCATCAAGATGCAACGGCAGGGTGAGGACCGATGGGTCCCGGACAAGCAGCTGAGGGGTTGGCATTGATCAGCTTGATCAATGCTTCGCTAATATGTTGAATATTGTTGGTAATGATCAGCATGATCAGTGGTTGGCCAATTGTGGTGAATTGATATGGCTATGGGTCAAGCAGTTAATAAACCAATTTCATGGGGGATAAGTTCACCAACAATAATAAGGGAAACAACGGTTACTGGCAGGGAAACCAGGGGTACGGGGGGTTGACCCACAGCCATATGGTTGATGATGGTCAATGATGACGATAATGGTTCATGGCTATGATAGTGTTGAAATACAATCGTTTATGATGGCTAATCATGGTTAATTTTTCCGGTTCATAAGGGTTAATGATGGATGACAATGCTTGATAATGACAATGGTTTATATAATGATCCACTCTGGTTGTTTTTGGCTGATGGTTAGCCAATATGGTTGATCGTTACCAGTGATTATCAATTAACGATTAGTATTGATGGTCAGTTACTATGGTTGATCTATGATGAATCAATGGTTCGCTAGTATGGCAGTGGGTCAACACCCTGTACCCCTGGTTCCTCTATTATCAACCATTGTTTTCCCTGTAAAAAATGTTAGTTATTGTCCTTCTCCTTCAGTATTCGTTGGTTAAAGCCTTGACCCATAGCCACATGGTTAAGTACGGTAAATGAGCCAAAGTCGATCATTGTCCATGGAATATTGATTGATCGGCCGTAGTGGTTCGTGATTACTGCCGATGCTGGATGGTTCATCCGCATTTATACAGGTTGATTAGTGCTTAACTAAATCACATTAAAATAGTGCTTAAGTAAATCTTATATTGGTTGATTAATGGTTAATCTTATCATCCTCATACATGCTATCCATTCATCAACCAATAATCATGCAGTAAAAATGATTACTAGCATTAATCCACCATTAATTCACCAGAAATCATCGGGTTAATAATCATTATTACTTAATAGTTCGATAATCATATATCTAACTTATAACCCACTCATGAATGGTTGACGAACTAATACAGGGTGGTTCATCAGCCATTCTGATATTTGTCAAACCACTAATTATTACTCATTAACCATTACCCATTTATTAGCCATTCATCAACCATGATTAGTGAGTAACCTTTACACATTTGCTAGCCATTTTCAACCATTCTAACCAAGGCTAAAGGTTGATTCATGTTGAAAAATGGTTAAAGATTTGTCAACCTTTGACCTAGTGAATGGCTAATGGTGCTTCCCGAGGACAAGTGGCCATTCATCAGCCATTCACTAACCGTTCATTAGCCATTCACAACTCATTCATCAACCTTTTACCTTGGCAAATGCTGCTTCACAACGACACGAGCCGCGCCAGCAGACATCCTAAAAGCGAGGACTTTGTGACGTACGTCATGGCAGCGCCAGGGTTGGGAAGCTACGGGGATAGGATGATGGGACGGTGCTCCTGTTTCTTTGCTTGTTGCTGGGCAGGGAGTGGCGCACACCAGTGAGCATGTTTTATTTTCGGTAGGGGATTATAGTTTGATGGTTAATACTAGGGATTCATGGGAGATAATAACCAACCATAGTGGTGAATCAACTACTGGTTGGTGGTTTCGAAGATGTTTTGTTTTTGCTGGTATTACCAGATTGGTTGGCTGGTTGACTCATGTTTTTTCATAGGGGTGATTGAACCACCAACCAGGTTTAGGTTAGTTGACTAGGGTCACTAGCAGTTACGGATGGTTACGGTAGAGACAACTAACTTATGTGCCAACTTATGACCAGGGGATGTCATTGTCTACCGAGTCAATCGTCTTTTGGATATTGGCAACGGTCGTTGCCAGGTCACGTACACAATGAGTTTGTTCATGTGGCTGTGGGTCAAAACCCTGTACCCCTGGTTCCCCATCATTTACCATTGTTTTCCCTATAAAATGGTAGGTTATTATCCCCCATTGTTGTTGGTTAATATTGACCCAGCTTGCCATGTCAGCTGACTAATCACAGCTGGTTAGACCATTGTGCTGTACGTTGGTTTACTGGATGCTAGATCAGCCATCCTTCCCGTGAGTTGAAATCAATTCATCAATTATCAAATCAGCGTCCATAATATGAGTTCACTAATGAATTCATATATTGGTGATTTCATTGCTTAACCAATGAAATATGATTGATCACATCATATTTCCTTGGTTAAGCAATGAAATCACCAGTGGGCAATCAATTAAGCTCTGTTTTTTCTCATAATTTAGCAGCATAATCACAATCATTAACCATCATAATCAGATCCAACTTCCTTGGTTAAGCAATTTCAAATCACCATCATCCAAATCAATCGAATGTGTGTTCATTAATCAGTTCATCATCAATTAATCGTCCATAAACCATGAGGACCCTTCGTCATAATCAGTCCATCATCCAAAGGTTGATGATTGAACAAGAATCCATTCATAGTCCATTGAAATAGTCATTAACGGCTACCCAGGATTAATAAACCCTAGGTTTATTAATTGGGGGTATCCCCTAAAAGCCTTGGTTTTCCATTAAAATGGGAACCCCCCTAGTTAATCAACCAGGGGTTTATTAATCCTGGGTAGCCACTAGTCATAAACCATGCAGTTCATGCTGAACCATTGGTCATTCGCTTTTATTCATCAACCACCTCCTTGGTTCACCATCAACCATCATGCTGAATCATTATGAAGCATTCATCGGCCATCACTAACCACCATTGCTAACAATAATTGAAAACCATTCATCAACCACCAGAAGTCACCTGTCATTCACCATCAACCATCAACCATCATAACCACATCCAATCATAGTCATTGACCATCATAATCACATCCAATCAGTAACTATCAACCAGCATTGACCATGAGCCATTATAACAATAAACCATTAGAATCATTATTATTGGTCAACCAATTCACTATCATGATTGCTTCACCATCATGATACTCACCAACCACTAGTCATCAACCATCAATCTATCATCCAATCACCAACCATCAACTACCACTAGCACTTGTCACCAACCATCAATCCATCAAATTCACTGTTGATTCCATACACATCAATCCACCATCATTAATTATCAACAGTGAATTAACCACTAGTCATCAACCAAGGAGATGGTTGTTGATGATCATCTTGTCACCATACCACTAGTTTAATGATCATCAATTAACCACTAGTCATCCTAACTCATTAACCACTCGTCAATAACTAATCATCAACCACTAGTCATGTATCATTAGTTATTGACCGTCTCCTTGGCTCACATATCACCAACCATCTCCTTGGTTACCCAATCATCCATCAGCCAATACCTAGAAAAACCGCCACGAACCACCTGTCATCCAGTCATAGTCATAGTCACCATCTCCTTGGTTAAGTGATCATCTTCATAGAATCAGATTAAGCAGTTCTGACCCACCATCATCCAATCTGCTTAGTCTCATAATCATTAACCATCATAATCCGATCCAATCTCCTTGGTTAAGTGATCATCAATCCATCCTCCATCATCCAATCATTAGTTAACCACCAACTTTATCTTTCCATAGTCAACCATCATAATCACATCCAGTCACCATCTCCTTGGTTAAGTGACCATCCTAATCCCCCCATAGTTCACCAATCTAACCATGGTCCATCCTCCAATCCCCAGGACCCTTCGCGGGGACCTCCCGGCCGGGCTGCTCCCCACGGGTCGCGCGCCTCGTTTCGCCGAGGCCTTTGCGCTTCGTCTTCCAGGCCGGGCTCGGTGGCGGCATCGCCTCGTCGCGCACGGCTCCACAGGCGCCGTGGTGGCGGTGGGTTGCGTGGTGGTAACCAGTGGTGGTTAGTAACGGTAGGTTGGTAACCTGAGTGGTTGGTGGTGATTTGTAGGTTGTTTGTAGGTTGGTTTGGTGATTTGTAGTAGGTTGATTAGTGGTGATTAGTGGTTATTGGTTGGTAGGTTATTGATTCGTAGGTTCATTGGGTTTAGTGGCAACCAGTTGGGAACCTCAGTGGTTAGTGGTGATTTGTAGGTTGTTTGTAGGTTGGTGGATGGGTTTTTCTTGGTGATTCATTGGTGGTTGATTGATGTTGATGGTTGATGGTATCATTGGTGATTGATTGGTTGTTTAGAATGGTATGAATGGTGGTTGGGATTGGCGAATGGTGGCTTTATGGTGGCTTTATGGTGGCTTAATGGTCGTTGGGAAAGGTTGCGGAATGGTTTTCAATGGTGGTTAGTCGTGGTGGTTCGAAATGGTTGACTAGTATTTGTTTGTGATGATTTTACAATATTATGGTGGTTAGTCATGGTTGATGAATGGTTTTTGTGGTTGATTGACGGTTTTCAATGATGGTTTACTGGTGGTTTGTACCGTTTGATACCCATCACATGGTGGTGGATGATGAGCATCATGGTTGGCTAATGGTTAATGATTATCAGTGGTGGCTTAGTGGTAGCTGACTAGTGATTAGCACCGAGGTTCATGGTTAATTAATGCTTAGTGTTAGTTGATACTAACCAAAGATACTGGTTCGTGGTGAAGGATTTAGCATGGTTCACAATGGAAATGGTGAATGATGATGGTTACTTAACAACGGTTAATGGTGGTTCATGATTGTTAATAATGGCTGACTCAGTGGGGAACCCATTTGCAGGGACGCCTGTAATTGATGGTTTGTCCTTGATATATAGTTGATGACGGTTTTCAATGCTGGTCATTGATCAACCGAGGCCAATGCTGGTCAATGTTGGTGGCAGGCTAGCTGTACAACAAAAATAAAGTTTTGGCAGGCTAGCTGTACACCACGAACATTTCTGTGCTTGAACTAAATACTATAAGATAGTATTGTAAACAAAAAACTAAAGTAAGTACGCTTGGATAGAAAATATGTTGCATAGTATGAAAATACTGAATATTCCTAAATTGAAACCAACTTAGTCGCATACTCCTACTGGCAGTGCGTTTGGTGATGCTTCCTTATAACTACTAGGTATTACCCTCAAATCAGCTATAAAACAAGTGTAAATGGGGATAAATTGAGTATTTTCCACTTCCAGGTTAGTTTATAGCAGAGCGTAAAGAACTTGCTGAACCCCGTGTGTTGCGACTGCATCACCTTCCATGCAGGTGGAGCTCAAGGAGATGATCGCCGCGATTCGTGGTGGGTTGGGATGCTACCAACGTACCAGTCCCTTGGCAGCACGCTCTCCTGCAAGAATTTTGAGAAAATGGCTGCTGTGAGTGATAAAGAAGTGGCTGTGGGTCAATATTAACCAACAATGGGGCATAATCACCAACAATCATAGGGAAAACAATAGTTCATGATAGGGGAACCAGGGCTACGGGGTTTTGACCCACAGCCAAGTGGCTATAATTTTGCACAAAACCCATCAAAGTTCATTGAAAATATGCATTCCCGCTCTGAAGCTGGAAATGAAAAAAAACTTCTGTTGGATTCTCGAACGTATGCTTTCGACCAGACTGTCGTTGAAATTTCCTGATGTTTTTCCTTTGAACACCTACTATATGTTTTAATGATTTCGTCAAACATCGTGTTTTTTTCCAGCTTTCAGATGTTGATGTTTCGATCTACATAATATGAACGAAGCATCCCTTCGGATTGTCTCACCATGCCTTGCCATCCTCCCTTGCCATCGCGCCTCACTGCCTTGCTGCCATCAGATTTGGTGCCAGAAGACGGAAGTAGAGCCTTGGCTAGACCTGGGAGCGACCCTGAAGGTTGGTCAGCATCCGTGTTATGGTGGTTTTTAATGTCGGTTAATGGGGTTAATGGTGGATTGTAGTGGTTGATAATTCTTAATCATCAGATACTAGGTTTTGAAGATGGGTTTTTAATTGTGGACTATAGTGTTTTATCAGAGGATCATGGTTGGAGCGGATTATAGCGGTTAGTATTTTGGAATAATGGTTAACCAAGGAGTACTACTTGATGGTATGATTGACATGTGTAATTACCTAAACTTTGGGATGTTTGGGATGGGTTCTGAACAACAAACAGCATCTAGGTTTGAAGCTGCTTTCAGGGGCTTGCATTGGTAATGTAAGTCCCTCTTGGGATGGTACTGCCCACGAACAGCTGGGGATATGGCTCTACACACTACACAAGATTGGACCTGAGAACATCGACCGGGTCATGGTTGGTCTCCCGTGGCAATCAGCCTGGTTATGCCATCAGTTGCTGTCGTTAAGTGGGATCGTGGACCGCTTCTTCTGGGTCATGGAACCAGTAACTTGGCAGACACAGGAATCGCCAGCGAGGATGCCTATGCGGCTAATGGAGACACCCCGTAGTTTGGTCAATATGGACATGGAGTCGCTCTTCGATTACTATCCATCCATTGCTGTATAGTTTTGCCTGCAGCTGTCATGTGCTGTACTGCGTTGAGGTTCCAACCTTTGCAATCACTACATGCGATCCTACCAATCACCAGTTCCCATCAAGAATCTTCAAGAATCAGAGATGAACTCACTCAAAATCTCAAAAAAATCACTAAGGAGCCCCTGAAGTGAACATCCCAAGAAAGGTGGGTAGCTCCGCCAGGCGCCCCTGGGTAGATCCCCCTGGGTAGGTCCCCCCCGGGAGGGCGCCCCGCTCGCTCGCCTCCCAGATGGCGTGGTTTTGAAGCTGCGGGCTGCCGAGGATGAGGTGCGACCTTGAGATCCAAATCGCTGGGATTGTTAGCATCGAAGAAATGATGATTGACATGGCTATGGGTCGATATTAATCAACCAACCAATGGTTTAACTAGCTGGTTAATGGTTAATGATAAGGGATGATGGCTAACAATTCTAGGGGATATATACCAACTATATGGCTATGGCTCAGGCAGTTAATCAACCAACTAATGGTTAATAGTAGCTGGTAAATGGTTAATAATAGAGGATGATAGCCAACAATAGTAGTGGATATATGGGTCAAGCAGTTAACCAACCAACTTTCATGGGGGATTTCCACCAACAAAGCTATAGGGAAAACAGTCTGGTTAATGATAGGGGAACCAGGGGGACTAAGGGTTTTGACCCACTGCCACATCAGTAAACTGTTTGTTAACTGGTCATTGATGGTTCACTGGTCGGTGGTTTGATTCACATTTTTTATTTTCCCTAGCAAGCATGAACAAAGGGTTGGTTGCCTAATATTTTTTAAAGGGGTGGAAACCACCAACCAGGTAAACTGGTTTTAAACAGTGTTTGTTCACTGGTCATTGATGGTTGGTTGGGGATGTCCTATTCGATTATTAACTGAACAAATGATTTGTGATTGACTGGCTAGTGGTTTTAAACATTGTTACTTTTCCCCAGTATTTACAAATGATTGGTTGGTAATGTTAACCCTGGATTGATAAATTCCACATAGAATTTTGTGTCCACAATTGCATCAATTGTCGAGTCAGCAACATTGATACGATTGTTGGTGCCACGATCATATAGGAGATATATTGTTGGTTGTTATACCCCGTTCTTCAAACAGGCTTCAGCGGTATCCCCAACAGAGGGGGCGATCTAGCTTAACAGATCTGTTTGTAACACAACCTCCTGGAAATTTCCGCAGGAAAAACAAAAAAAACAAATCCAAGATGAACCAGCGCTATGCCAATGATAAACCCTGGCACCCCCATTTCAATGTTGATGGATACAGCTGCGCAAACCCAATGACTTCACCAACAGTGCAGAAGGGGGCCCAGGGGAACCCGGAACAGACCCAAAGACTTGACCATGAAGAAGGAGGCCCAGAGGGTTGACACTTCTATGCGTTGTTTTTTTAAAGACCCCGGTAAGAGTACAGCTGTGCTTGCCTTCTGCATGTAGATGATGTACATTTGGATGCACACATTTTGGTTTATTGATCGCGTGGTTTTGTAAATTAGGGATAACCCCCAGATCATCCAAGACTATATAACTATTTTTGAATTTGAAATAAACCATCCATTTGTAGATAAATCGATAGGCAGACATCACGAGATATGGCTATGGGTCAAAAACCCGTACCCCTGGTTCCCCCATCATTCACCATTATATTCCCCTTAAAATGGGTGGTCATTATTCCCCATTATGGTTGGTTAATATTGACCCAGCTCGCCATATCGTAATCTATGAAAAGGGATGATTGCTGATTCATCACCCCTGGCCCCATTGATGAATGCAGCTGCCTCAGCTTCGTCGCTTGGCACCCGAGGTTTAAACATATGAATTTCAACGCCTTGGTAAATTGGAAGATTTATAACCAACAGTTGGTAATACGGAACATAATGTTACGCAACAGGTAACATGTTGGAACCAATTTACATGTTGTAACTAACCAACAGTTATAAATCCAATGGTAACAGGTAACATGTTGGAAACCCTGACCAATAGGTAGCATGTATGCATGATATAAATTGGTTTCCTGGAGTTTTTTCCCGTCAAATAGCCCAGTGATATTACCTATCATGCAAACAATCATTCAGAGTGCATCCAAAATTGCATGGTCGACAAAATTGATGGTATATGGATGGGTTCCCCAGGAAAAAATGGATGTTTGTCCCAGCAAAAGATCATGATTTCTCCCACCAGTATCCAATTCTGATTGGCAAACATTTCTTATGTTCTCATATGCATTTACAAATGATTGGTTAGTTGACAAGTTATGTTTCTTCGGGGTTCAACAAACCAACCAGCATTCTTTGCCACCCCAGCCCGCGCTTCCCAACCCGCCAGGCTCCACGCATGGTGGAGGTTGTTAGCTTCAGTACCATTATGGTCGTGGAACGTCCTGAGGATGAGCCGCTTGGACAAATTGCAGGGACGTAGGGCGGTAGTGAAGGGTTTGAATCATTTGGAATGGCTGGTCATTGGGGAAAAGAATGCTAATATCGAAAGTGATTCACAGTGGCAAATCTACGGCAAATGTAAAGCATGCAGAATGGTTAGTTGTTATTACTTGGGTAAGCAGTGTGAGCGCCACGACTGACTTTGTTTGCCGGGAGGGCTGGGAGGGTGTCCCGGGATGGTGCTATGCTCAATGGCTTGCTCCAAGCATGCACCAGCCCCATATCAGGCTTGGATATCCTGGTGAATCATGGCTAATAATGGTCAAGAATGGCCAATACACGGTGAAGAATGGCTATCTTTCATGAATAAGGGTCAAAAATGGCTACTACAACGGCTTAACAATGGTTGATCATGGCTAGCAATGCGTCAAAAACGGCTGAGAAATAGAGAAGCATGGATTTCTGAACCATGGTTGGGTCAAATGCCGGATAGCTAAGTTAATTCACAAAGGTGGCGATGGTCTGCCATGGCGATTTGTTCCTTCACTCGTCATTTGAAACTGCAGAACAGTGTCAGTGACGTTCCCTGAGCGCTCAGGCCCGTTTGCGAACACTACATGCCACGGAAACCAGGCGACTTCAAAGCCAGCCTGGAAGCAGAGGTGTGGCATGGGATCAGCATCACGCCATTGCTGGACACCCAAGTCTTCACGATGGAAGATTTATGTGTCAAATCCTTTGCATTTCAAGCAGTAGAAGCTAGATTTGTGGATTGATGGAAGATTTGAAGCGATAGTTTGAATGTTGTTTGCTTCTGGATCAATGCCAAGTTACTACCTTGTATTTGAAATTAGGTTTGCATAGGTGGAACAGTTGGTTTGAAGCCTGCTCGCTGCTGGATGCACAAGAGGTACCCATGGTGATGTCCCCATAGTGGCCTGAATCACGAACTCTTGCACCCGCGGATGATGGTAGCATCTAATTTGTACAGTAGGGCTGGTATGGACTGGTGAAATTGCGTTTCTACAGTTCAATTTTGTGCAAGGTGGGTTCCTAATTTGCGGTTAGATGGCGTACAGACCAACTGCTCAGAACTGCTGCGGCCTCACTATTCTGCCAATGATCCTGACGTGCTGGTTTGGAGCAAAGAACAGAGATAGGTTTGACACCATTTGACGTTGCATCTGATGTTTATCTATGGGTATTTCCTTTGACATGTGCAATCTCTTAGATTCTGTCGTGTACTTTCAAGCTCTACAGAAACACATTGACATGTTCAAGCATATTGTGTTGATATGTGTGTGTGCATGTGTGTGTGTGCTCATTTGCGTTCAGCGACAGACCTTCAGAATGTTCTGACACGTGCTGATTTGATCGCTTTAGGAGCGGGCATATTTTCTCGCATACACTCTTGCAATGTTTGACAATTTAATACTGCCATATTATGCTTTCATTTTCTCACATAAGTTCTGACACCTGTCCTGAAATGTGTGCTGACATCTATTCCGAATTATTCTGACATTTACCTCGACTTAGGTTTTGAAATATTCTACTATTTGCAGACATGTTCGTTGAATTGCGTTGACATGTGAAAGTACACACATGCATTCTGACATGTCCTGGCATGCATTCTCAGGACTGCCGCAGGCAGAAGGTACAGGCAAAATGATGCAAGGAGTATGACGAGAAGTAGTGAGCACCCGTCCCAGGTAACGCCGGAGGATGACGATGACGTTTCTTTTTTGCGAAGATTCAATGGTCATTGTTAAGCAGATGGTGGCTTGCAAGACGTCTTGAATCTAACGAAAAATACACACACATATGCACATGCACCCCCACAGATATGTTATACATCACCTTATGTTTGTTATTATATACATCACCTTCACCAACCTTCACCATTGATGTGTTGATGTACTGCTCCTTAGCGCATGGATCGGCACCTTGCTGGGTGCCAGGAGTGGTCTCTGGAGAATTCCCTCTTCGCACCTCATTGGGAGGTGCTCGGGACCTGCCTGCCTGCGTGTGGCTTGGGAAGTTGATGGTTTCGTTCCTGTTGGTTCCTGGTGGTTCAAGTTGCTTCATGGTGGTTCATGGTGCTACATGGTGGTTCATGCTGATTCCTGGTGGTTCATGGTGCTTCCTGGTGGGTCCTGTTGGTTCATGGTGGCTCATGTTGGTTCATGCTGGTTCATTTGGCCTGATCTTCCAGTTGGATCACAGGAATAGCTCTGTTTTTGCTGCTTCAGATACGATTTAGGTTGGTTGTTATTGACCGGTACCTTGAGGCCTGAGATCACCGATGCTTCATTATGATACATTATGCGCATCCGATTTATAGGAAGGAAAGATTGATTGCCAGAAAACAGCCGAGGGATATTGTTACACCTTAGATATGGACGACATCAACAGCAACAACCAGCAACAAGCTTGCATATATTTCCTCCACCCAAGCTCTGTTGCAGCCTCCGCCGAAAAAAAAAACATGGGCTTTCTCTGATTTCTGGATGGAAATTTGCGGTCCAGACATTGGTGAAAACACAACAAAATGCAGGGCTGCTTGTGGGGCCGAACGGCCAAGTTATGCAAGCCAGAGCACTGATGCACGAAGTGAAGACATTTTTAGCAGCATCAAAAGCTTTAGTTGATTAAACTCGTTCGCTGCAACCCCTAGGTTTGCCCGGGGCCGACGGGTACGTTTCCCTACGTTCAAATTCCTGCGCAGGGCCGCTGTTTTTGTAGGTTAATAAACCTCAACAACAAACCCAAAACCCTAAAACCCTAAACCCTAAAACCATAAACCCTAAAACCTTAAGCCCTAAAGCCTAAAGTCCTAAACCACAAATCACTGCGTATTGCCACTGGTTTTGCAACTTCTCTAAGCCATCTTGACTTTGCACAACGTCCTCTGTTGCAGAGTGGCATTTTGTCTCTGGGCGAACCAGGGGGTTGCGGGGAACTCGTTATGGGGGTTGATCGGCTATCTTGTTACTTAAGTTGATTGGGTATCATTTTTTGTGTGTCGTTTGCTACAGTTTATTGCTGGTGATTGTTTTTGGGTGGTTTCGTGCTTGAAATTGTCTGAAAGATGACATCAATCATTGAGTTCTTAGATAGAACTAAGCCTTTGACAGGAGTGAACCCCAAAAAATTGGGTATGTGACAATGTGCCAAGGCATAGTGGTACCCCCAGTCAACCAATGGTTTGAATCCGTAAAATGATCATCAGCTTTGGTGGAGCCCATAGCGGTTGCCGTATGGCTTGGCACATGCCCATATATCACCATTATCTGGTATATCCCCTACTACTGTTACTTATTATACCCCATAATATCCCATAATTAACCATTAACCAGCTAATTAACCCTATAATCAACCACTAACCAGCTAATTAACCAGCTAATAGCTTATTATATCCCCAGCTAATTCATCATTGTTGTTGATCAATATTACAACCATAGATCCCCTCTCCACAGCGGATCCATGCATTCCAGGTCCCCGAACATCATATGGCTGTGGGTCAAAACCCTTAGTCCCCCTGGTTCCCCATCATTTACCATTGTTTTCCCTATTATTGTTGGTGGCAATCCCCCATTAGTTGGTTGGTTAACCGCTTGACCCATAGCCATATCAGAAAGGGTCATCTTTTTCTCACGACGCCAGCCCCTGAGCGGCAAGCAGTTTCGTTGGAAGCCAAGACGGACAGACGGGTTGCCAGTCTTGGGGTGCCAGTACTTGGATGATCATCCCACGGCTGGTAACTGGTTAGTAACCATGGTTATATGCTATTTATCAAGGATATAACCCACTTAGGGCAGTTACTAACCATGGTTACTAAGTGGGATGATCATCCAAGTGGGGTCCCAGTATCACTTTGGATCGGTCAAAGGGGTTGCAGGATCACTGCAGTGCTGACCACCTTGGGACATGAAAGGCTGGCTGAAACGTGGATAAACTCAACATTGACTAGGAAGGTGGGAGAAGTTCCCCCGCGTATGTTGTTGTGACGCTGCGTGTCTACGTAGCACAAGGTCTCACAGCTTTTTGTCCCTGACCCGCACCACCAACGAGTTCGAAAACAGGAAGGGTTGGTTCCACTCCATGGAGTGATCCATATCCCATGTCCGAGGCCGGCCGACTGAGGATTGTTGGCATCAGCACGGTTGACCGCCTATTTTCCACTATGGCTATGGGTCAAGCAGTTAATCAACCAACTAATGGGGGATTTCCACCAACGATAATAGGGAAAACAATGGTTAACAGGGGGGAACCAGGGGGACTAAGGGTTTTGACCCACTGCCCTATCAATCACTGGCACAGAGTCTCTATGAACCGAGGTGAACCACCGACCATGAACCATCATTCGCCACCACCGCCACCACTGCCACCACTGCCACCATCAATCACTTGAACCATCATGTATCACCAACTACCATTAATCACTACCACGAATCATCAATATCTACTAACATGTACTAAACATAAATACCATTCATCGATATCTACCAATTATATGTACGAAACCCTACCCTAAATCACAGTGAATACCATGAATCATCCATATGTTGGTTTCTCAAAATAGGGGACCCCCAAATCATCCGATAGTAGTCATGTCTAGTGATAAACCAACCATTTTCATCCATTTTCCCCGTATTGCCAGCACATACTAGTTGTTTAACCATGCATTTGTCCGTGATTATCCCTTATTACTCCATATTATCAACCATTCGATCCCTCCTATAGAACCATCCATATCTACTAAACCAGTCGGACCCCAGGCGAGCGTTGCTTCGAAGTGGACTGGCTCAACACTCACTGGGTTTCCGTACTACCAGGGGAGGCACCGGAGGGCAAAGGAAAAGAAATGATTCTGGGAATGTTCCCAGGGATCCCATGGGGAAATCTATGAAAAAAATTATGTTACTTACTTATCAGTTTCCACTGTATCTAAACAGTCTTTGTTTTGGATTGCCACTTGCCGATTTTGTTTCCAAGAACACACTTTGTTTGATGCCTGTTAAACTTGTTAAACGTTGAGGCTCCCGCAAAATTGTGTTCCACCACGGGGCCCAAATGCATCAAAATGTACCGCGCGTGCTCCAGGACCTTGAAGCAGATTCAGCTCAAATTGCTTGCCTGGGTTTAGCTCATGTTCAGACAGTTTCATCATAGAAGAACCACACAAACAATCCCAAACTCTCTTTATACATAATCTATTGTCTTATTGTCTATTTTATAGCAATTGTTTTATTATGTATCTATCTCTATACAATTGTTCTATTAGCATCTACCTATCTATCTCATATACCACAAACTATCTCATACAACTATTATTGTTTTGCTTTGCAAGATGATTTTGCTTCCCCAGTTGCTGTAACGGCCTGAGATGGCGCGGTTGCTGCGGCAAGAGGGAGGGATATGACCAACAACCGCCACGGGCCACAGGGGTAACTCCACCACGGTGTATCTATGCTGGGCTGCCGTAGCTCGTTTCCTCCACGCCACCAGGGCGAAACCATCGCCATCCGAGACTTGTTGCGTGAACACTACGCAGAGATGAAGGTGAACCGCTTGGGCCGCGACGTTAACGTGACGTGGTGGCCGCAACGGGTATGGGAAACAACGGGTATGGCCTCACATGGTAGTTGCGAAGCAACAAAGGTATGTCCTGGTGGCTGATTTTATGAAGCAGCTGGTTTAGTCAAGCTGGATTTTTACCAACTATAGTACCAGTTTACCCAGTTTATATGTTGGTACTCTAGTTGGTAGACAAGAACAGCAGATCCTGGTCGCTGATTTATGAAGCAGTTAGTTTCATAGTTGCTCAAATGGTGGTGTTCAGCGGCTGGTGGGGGGAGCCAGCAGTGATACCATGGATGGCATTGGTTTGTCCGTAGCCATTGTGTAGCAGGTTTCTTGATGTTTCTTGATGGTTTCCTGGAATCAAATATGATCATGTTTGTAATGGGTGTTGGTTACACTGCAAGTCATGGCCCACACAGCGATTTTGACCATGATGTATGCCAATAATTTGCAACTTAAATTATCATTCACAGCCAGTGTGTATAATTAAATGTAACCAACATGTATAACCATCGTTGAAAGCTCTGATTCCATTGAAATTATTGCAATCATTTTCGACATATTTTCATTCAGCCGTCACATTTGCACCTCTGTTGTACAGCCGTCACTAAAGCCCCTTAATCATATTAAGCATGATTCATCATCATTCTCCATTATTCACCGTGATGAACTATCTCTCTCTCTCTATAATTATATTTATACCTGGAGCCGAAAGACCCTTGGTTTGGATGGTTAACCCCCAATTCTATGGGTACCTGCCAAAACAGGGGTCTAAATTAGGCTCCAGGTATACACAATTCTCCAAAACCGTCCACCATCTTAACAATAATTAATCATTATTCACCGTTTTTCAACATTATTTACCACTAATCAACCATATAAACCCACTTGTGGCCGCTTTGTGTTGCAACCAGCAGGTGCTTTACAGCTCACTATGCTCAGTGGATTGGTATGCCCTGTGCAAGGCTCGGTGTGGCGTGGAGGTCCGCGGCTCCCCACGTAGTAACCACGAAGAAACATGTGATTTCCATAGCAATCCTGATGATTTGTTCGATTTTGTTTTCGGAGATGATTTGTTCGATTTTGTTTTGGGAGTTTTTTCGATTTTGTTTGATCTATTTCATCAGGACGCTTGAGCATATCTTCTCTTGGGGGTTTTTCTGATGGCAATTTGCACCCCTATGAATATTCACCAGCCTGGTGAAGTGTCAGCAAGCCTCAGCAGAGTGCTCCCTCGGCAGGGACGGCCTTTGGCCTTCGGCATCGGGCTCTACCAGTACACCCACATGCAGCCTGGTGGCATGTGTGGGCACACGCGGTTGCTACATGCTACAATGATAATGATTCCTGGGTATTATAGCTACTACCACTTAGCTTTTCAGGTTTTTTGGGATATGATTGGTTTACCATATAACCACGAAAAGTTATATGCTGCAATGGTAAATGATTATGATTTGGTTTCCCAGCATGGGTCAGCCGAATGAGTTGGAGTTGACAGCATTCAGAACAAAGGAGGCACGCTTTCTTTGGGTTGCATCACTTGAGGCAATGTGTATCTACAGAAACATGTGTTCAAGAGCAAGACATGGGTAAATACGGTTTGTGGGTTAGTCACCAATCAATGATGTGTTTTGTCCACAATCAGCATGGTCTCATGTCATATTGGCATGGGTGAATCTGGATATGCAAATAATATGTTGTGATCCTCATGATTTCAACCTTTTGCATTGTGCAGTGACCGTACCTGGAACAGCCCCAGTTGGAATCAAACAAGGCTTTGGCCTCCACCTACTGATGATGAATACCCATCTATCTATTTTTCCATTTTATCCATCCAATAAGCCATCCAAAAACGCCATCCATTTGCCCCAAGAGCTTAGTGAATCGCCTTGTTTGATGGACAGAAACAGCTTCCCACAGGCTGCCCAGGTCATGGCATCTCCATGCCATGATGGGACACCTCGGCTCGTTGCCAAGGCTCGTCCAGCACAACTTGGTGGGCCAGGAGATGTCGAAGCTCAGGGTGGCTATGAAGGGGTACCTATGAATGGCTATGGGGACACTGCAGTATTCATATGGCTGTTTCTCAAGCCATAGGGGACCCCAAAGTTATGGCTGGTTTATTACTGTAAATGACGAATATTGGATGATTTGGGGGTACCCCCATTTTGAGAAACCACCATATGATGGCTACATAATGGCATGGGTCATGGGGTTACCGATTTCACTATCCAATGGCTATGAATTTGGATGGTTTGTAGGTACCACCATGGCTATGGACAACTCCATGCCGTCGTGTGTTTTTGGGTTTGCACGTTTTGTTCGGCTTGCTTGGTGCTGCTGTTGTGGCAGTCGTCCTTTGATGTTTGGATAATTGGATATGATTGGTGCTATAGTGTATGCAAAATCATACAATCATGAGCCGTTGGCAGAACTTAGAATCACTGTGTATTTTTGTCCAACATGTCATAGCTGGTCGAAGGTGATTTCACTGGCTAAGATATTTTGAATCAAACAATGGATCACCACCAAGGTGAACATGAACAATGAACAAAAAACTGACGGTGTTCTATCCACTTGATGTCATAAACTAGTTTATGTTCATAGTTTATTCATCAACCATGATTCACATGACCAACAATATCATGGATAACCAACATAAACAACCAGCATTAGGCGGTTTGTTTCTGATGAACATACACCAATCAGACTGTATACCATTCTTGGCAAGCACTTATGTTCACATAAACCAACAATACAGCAACAAAAAGCAACACACATCAACAAAAATCAACAAAACCAAAAATAAACCAACAAAAACAAACAAGATGAACGATCAACACAAACAACCAACATAACCAAGATAAGCAACCTAAAGAACCAAGATAACCAACAATCATAACCAACCAACCACTGGATCCATTTGACGTTGCGAAAATTTTCCCAATCACAGCTCTTTGGCTGCAGCTGATCCTGCAGCTCTCCAGGATCTGACCTTGGAAGAGGCGGACGCGCTCTTCATCGCCGCGGCCATGCCACCCAAGGCGCGTCGTCGATGGGAACAGCGGCAGCCCCAAGGAATGGCGGTTCGAATGGCTGGGGGGGTTGGTTAGTGAGGGTGGATGATGGTCATCTAGCCAAGGAATGGGGCTTAGTGAGGGTTGATGATTGGGTTTTTGATGGTTGATGGTTTGGTTTTTGATGGCGTTCAGCATATTTCTTGCCATTAAGATTATGGAGGATAGCAAATGGGAAACACTCCATCACCGCCTGGCAGCAGATTTGTGCGGAGTTGGATGAGGCCGCGTTGAAAGCCTACGCGGAGAACTGGCTGACCCACACACAGGGTATCCAAGTCCAGCTCGTCCACTACCCGGATTCCGACATCACCGACATCAGATTGGCCCAGGGTGTCGCGCATGATTTGGAATCCACCTCGAACAAATTCCGGCAAACCAGCCTGGAGTCCAAGTTCCAGATCATGGAATCAGCCAGGCACAATGTCCCAGGAGATGTTGTGTGTGAATTGTCCAGCGTTTGTTTGCCGGACGAATACTCTTGGGGCAGGTATTTTTCTTTAAAGTGATGCAACCCTCACCGATTACAAGATGCAACACAGTCGGAAAATTGAGCGATTTTCACTTCCATGCTTTAGATGACTTAAGAACGACAGTCACTTTGTCAAGTTTGAATTACTAGCTCAACTTCTAAGTATGCATTGGGTTTTTCCTCGGCAACGATGCGCATTCAATTTGAGGGTCGGATACGCATTCAATTGGTTCACATTATTCTGTTTCATGTTTAAAATCGATTCCGGTTCCTCGCACCTGCGAGATCACTCCGATGCAGATTTCAAGGCTGATCTCGTTTTTTAGTTTGGTAAGTCAGGTGTCTGATATTTTCCCGATGCAGATTTCAAGTCTGATCTCTTCTTAGTGTTGTGGTTGATATATAGACCATTTCCCGACATGTCCTGTGCTGAAGATCGAGATTCTATATTGTCACCATGTTCTTGTCCTGAACGTTTTTGTGGATAAACCGTTCCCCGTTTCCCCCCCAATGTCCTTTCCCTGAGTGGCGTGTTTGGTCAACCCTTGTGTGTCCCCTGTTCCCCCCGTTGTCGTTTCATGTTTTTGTTTTGTTTGAAAGTCGATGCCACCTCCGTGTCCCCTGGCCCCGGTTCCCTGTCCCCTGCTCCCTTTCCCGCCATGTCCTTTCCCTTAGTCCTGTGGTAGATATTCATCTTTCCCTTGTAGTGGTTTTGTTGAGAAACCCTTGACCCTGGTGGTTCCCTACCCCGTTTCCCCTCCAATGTCCTTTTCCTTCAGTGGTGTGTTTGATAAACCCTTGTGTGTCCCCTGTTCCCCCCCCCGTTCCTTTCCCTTATTCATGTGGTTGATAAACGGTGGCGTCTCTGTTTCCCCTGGCCCCGGTTCCCTGTCCCCGGCTCCCTTTCTCCCCAAAACCTTTCCCTGGGTGCTGTGGTAGATACGACCGTCTGTCCCTTGCCCCTTTCCCCCCCCCTGTCCTTTCCCTTGTGACGTGAGAGGATGGAAGCAATGCGTGTGTGGGTGACCCTCTCTTTGCGTGTGCAGGTGACCCCAGTCCATTGCGTGCTCAGGTGACCCCGATTTTGCGTGCTCAGGTGACCCCCCCACCCCATAGGAATCATAGTTATGGCATAGTTATGCCATGGTGGTTTGATGCGGTTTGTGATGGTTGATAGTTGGGTTGTGATGGTTCATTATGATGAATAATGCTTGATGATTGCTTTGTGATTAGTGATGGTGAATGGTGGTTAATTGATGATACCTTGATAGAAGAACAAGCATACCCAAAACCAATGGCACCCCTCCACATCCAAGAAAGGTTAGCATTTTACGAACCACTAATGTTGGGAGTACATCGCTACCCTTTGGTAAACTGACCTTGGCAAGCCATTGTATACGGTCTATAGAAGTGCTCGTACCGAAGAACGGCTGGCTTAGTGCCGAAAATGATCATGAATGGATGGTTGGAAGGGTCCCCTATGGGTGAGAAACACCCATATTTGACTAGTACCGTTGAGTATCATCCCCTACTGTCAACCATTGGGAGCACCACTGTCATCCATGGTATTCTCATGACTTGGCATCTCTTGATGATGTTGACCATCGTTGACGCAATACTCAGGTACTTTTGCGCCAGTGACGCATAGTTCTGTACCAGAGTTCTCAATCGTCTTGGGACTTTCAATCATCGGTGCAAGCTTGGGACTTACAATGTGCGTCACCAACAGCAACACTGAAACCGACTTCGGGCGATCACAAGACACGAAGCTGATCAGATGATGTGAACATATATGTTGCATAAAGGCGTAGCAAAAATTGATATTACCCTAGATAGCACGCGTCTCCCCTTGAAATCTCCATTGATCTCAGGGCGTAACCAGGTGATGAACCAACTACTCACCAAGCATCAAACATCATTTTGACCATCAACCAACAAAAACCATCCTTGACCCATCATCAACCTACTTCTTGACCTTCCTTATGCCATCATCATGCATGTATGTCAGTAAGCCGATCATGCAGATCCTGACCAATCTTGCCAACCTTACCTATCATTGATCTTCCTGAACCCATTCATATGGGTTAGAAAGTAAGTCGTACCCAATTTAATGAACAATATTAATTGAACATTCCTCAACAATTAACGTTATACCATCCAGTTTTTTTACATTTTTTACATATCTAAAAAAACCTTGCTTAGGCTTAACCCTATTGCTAACCCATATCTCACCCATATCCTCAAGGCATATCTATTGGTTGACCCTTCCTCAACCCATCCTTAACTTATTGGAAACAAATCCGAAAAAAATATTTGAAAAATCATGATTTGTTCGAATAAAGAATGCTTAACCCTTCCTCAACCCATTCATTTTCACCCGTGAATCACCTGGTCAGCCATTCCTTCGGCGAAACTCCTCAGGACACCTCCGGGCACCTGCAGGCATATCGAACAGAGGCGCTCCCCCGGTGTCCTTGGGGATGTGCAGCCCTGCATGGGTTGTTGGAGGGATTTGAATGGTGATTTTGACGGTGAATACCATTATTAAATCCCTGTTATTGACATTAATTTGATAATTATCATCTAATATGGTTGCACCAATATTCAATATGGTTGATAATGATTTATATATTTTATATGGTTGATAGTTATCAACCAATATTTACCATGGTTGATAATTATTAAGATCCCGATTATTGACATTAATATGGTTCAAACTTGAATTAAACCAATCCATTTTACAATCCCTATGTTAATAAATGTTAATGATAGGGATCTTGATGGTTCATAATAGGGATTGTAGTGGTGATTTTATGGGTAATATGAATATGGTTTTATAGGATAAAAAACATGTTTTAAGAATATGGTTGAATGGTGAGTAATAGGTAATAACAGGGATAAATACGGTTTATTGACGGTTTTATCGGGGACCCCAATGGTTAGATATGTTTATAATAGGGGATCATAACCAACGGTAGGTGTTTAACATCGACCCGTCGGTGCTTCTTCCTTGACCTAGTACCTGGTTACATTCGCCATGGTTGGGTAGTTCCGGGTTCGCCGCTTAAAGGGCTACTTACCATGGTTACTTCCCAGGAAACTAACCCCAAGTGCACATCCAAGTAATCAAACATCGCAAAACATGGCTGGTTGCGCCATGGCTTCAACCTAGCCGTGGAAGCACTCACCTTCGCCAGCGATCCTCCCAGATCACTCCTCGTTGAAAAACCATCCAAGCAGTGATGAAAATCACGAGCTACAGCTGGGCAGAGCTGGAAATCATCAATCCCGAAATTGTTTGGTTTCTTGGGTTTCCTGCTACCATGAGTCAATCTCACCAACATTCGGGGTCATCACAACAGGAGGCAGGTATGGTTGGCTCGGGGTGATGTTGAAGGTTGCGTGGCATCCAATGTTGGAGCAAGGCATCATGAGCAGCTCCGGCGAGGGTAGATCCTATAACCTGATGAGCTTAAGCGCCTTAGGGCTACCCCGAGGGAGAATCAGCTGTTGGATCAACACACAACTTTCAATCAGCAGTTCAACATAGTTCAAGTATCAACAGCTTCGACGCTCCCAGTTTGAGTAGCATCACTCTAGATGGTAGCAGCGTAGTAGTTACGATCATTAAATCACCAGTAGAGGATAGTAGCAGTTGACATCAGTTCAACTTAGAGTAGCCTGCCCTTCCATCCATCTGCTTGGATGTGCAGCTGGGGTTCTAACCATGGTTAATTACGCCCCAAAAGGTAGCTTAATACCCCTAGAAACCATGGGAATTGTGACCACTTACGAGCCGTGGGGGTGCACATCCGAGTGGTAGGTTAGGATCCTCCACCCACTTGTGTAACAATCCCTAGGCCGTTCCCTGGTGACCTATGGTGGTAACAGGGAGGATGCCATGGGAAGCCCAGGGTCGCATGATCCACCGCCATGGTTTCTTCGGGCCCGGGCCTCCCAGTGCCGCATGAGGGGTGGGGGCGAGATACCACTCTTGCGGATGGTTAGATGTGGCGAACTGGGTCTTATTAAGCAACCCGTTTCATGGGGATAGTGACCAACAATAATAAGCGAAACAGCCTGGTGAATGATAGGGGTACCAGGGGTACGGGGTGAACTGACCCACAGCCACATGGTGAGCAATTATCGATCATTCTTCGTTGCTGTTTCACACTGGTCACTCATGATTGCGGTTCATATTCGTGAACACTGGCGAATGATGATGAATTTTCCTTGGATAAACATGCTTCAATAGATCTACATGAAGGCACACTCGCATCCATGAAAGTTCTACGCCAGTGCTATGCGCAAACCTGCAGAGGTGCCACCAACGATCCAACCACCCAATTTTTGGAGTTTCTCCGCGTTGGACGGCAGTGCCATCAGCATGACGTGATGTGTTGCGTTGGCTGTGATTCAGAGCTTCATCTGGTTGGTGGTTTCAAACATTTTTGATTTTCCCTAGTAGTTCTTATTAACAAATAGTTGGTTGACTAATATTTTTCATGGGGGTGGGTCAACCACCAACCAGTCCATGCCCATGGAGAACCCAACTCACCCGTCGCAGCGAGGTTGTTGGTGAGACTTGCCATTCGTCTGGGAATCTCAGCATGGTGACCTGCAGTTTTTGCTGCGCAGCCTGTGACATTGGGTGGTTCACCATCCATGTGGCTTGTTCTCATGTGTTATCCATTGGTTTGTAGACCTTTGGAGACATTTAACCCACATTGAATGACATTGATATGCGTATATTTTATGTAGGCATGTATTGCGATCTATTCATTTACACTTCTTTGTTGCTATAGATATGGACATTGAACGGAATTCTAGGAGGCAACCAGGCAACTCATGTTGATTCAGATTCCATGACTTGTAGTTGAAGTGGAAGCATGATCAGCTGAGATCATTTGCCAGCAATATACGATGTTGTTCAAGCGATTGGCAACTGCCGTTGACCATGATCATTGTGAATGGTCACAACTAACAATTATCAACC
This sequence comes from Symbiodinium kawagutii, assembly GCA_009767595.1. Lineage (NCBI taxonomy): Eukaryota > Dinophyceae > Suessiales > Symbiodiniaceae > Symbiodinium > Symbiodinium kawagutii. The sequence continues at coordinate 487,453 of VSDK01023020.1, forward strand.
ATGTTCAATCATTGTTTTCCACTATCAATAATTAGTGTAAACCGCTATGAAATTGTAGTCATTAGTAACCCAGGGGCTTTTTTTTGGTACTTCCGTGCTGCACCCATGCCTGTGCCCAACAGCACCCTTGTACTGGGGAGTCCAAGTGGTATGGCTCCCCAAACCATCTCTTGAGAAATGATCCTTTTCCTTTGGAAAGCAAGGATTTTGGGGTGACATGATTTGCAAACATACATCAACATACCATATTCTACCATGCAGATGGAAAATGATTCCGAACAAATGTTGCTTTTGCTGGCAGGAAGATGATCAGTTGGGGTTCGCGCAGATGGTAGGCTGTGCGTCTCAAGTCATTCAGACGGCGAGAGGTCGCCATGAGTTTGCAGTCCAACCCGATTTAATTGGCAAAGCGAAAACCTGGAGACTCTTCGCGAGTGCGTCAATAGGTTCCACTCACCATTTTTTGTTGTTTGACCAAGCATTTGGCGTTATCCGATGGCTCTTGTTCCAGTATGGACAAATCAGTTCTTGTGGCTATATGTTGTTGGCCGTAAGAGTTACAACTACAAGTGTTGAACATCAAGCAGTTTTTAGTGGATACTATGTATGACAACTATTGATTATTGAGCAATCCACTAAGCATCAATATCTAAATCCACTAAGAAATCTACCATGGTGTGGACATGTCTCCATGCTGCCGATGTCATGCTCTGCAGCCGTGACTTTTCCTGGGGAAACCCCGCCCATCTGCTTGGGACTGGCCCCAGATGCCCTAGGCTTTGCTCGTGGCAACGCTGCGCGCGGCTTGAAGGTGTGGATTGGTGGATCTCCAAGGAACCGTTGAACCAGGTTTTGTGACGATGATTTGGGGCGAATTCTTGGGACAAACATGTTTTGGTCTTTAGCTGGGAACATTTGATGTAGTATGTATTGGATGTGCATGTATTCTTGGGATAGCTATTTGGGGATATGAGTCGTTATTCAACTGAGAATAGTCTTTTGAATCATTTCTCCTGGTTTTGGCACTGGTCAGTCGCCCCAACTGGGCCCAGCGACAGGGACGCTTCAACGACAACAGGGAGCAAGTGAAGAAGGCCTTGCAGTACATCTTCGCCAAGCATTTGATGTGCTCCACCGGTGTCGAGGGCACCCTCCTTGACTTTTTGCGGTAGGTTACCGTGGGTTTGTGGAAAGGGTCTTACACAGGGGTTCCCGTGGGTTCGGAAAGCACTGAAGTTCCCAAATCTCGAAGTTTTGAGCGTTGGAAAGAGCTTGCGGCTCGGGAGCCAAACCTCTGGGTTTGTTGATGGGGGAATGGCTCTGCCTGGAATCATCAGCCATGACCACCACCATCATCATCATCACCATCATCATCACCATCAACATCACCATCATCATCACCACCACCGTCATCATCACCACCATCATCACCATCACTATCACCATCAACATCACCATCATGATCACCACCACCGTCATCATCACCATCATCATCATCAGCATCATCACCATCATCAGCATCATCATCATCATCATCATCATCACCATCATCCTTCATCATCATCATCATCACCATCATCCTTCATCACTCATCATCACTCATCATCATCATCACTCATCATCACTCATCATCATCATCATCATCATCACAACCATCATCATCATCATCATCACCACCATCATCCTTCATCCTTCATCACTCATCATCACTCATCATCACTCATCATCACTCATCATGACTCATCATCACTCATCATCATCATCATCATCATCATCATCATCATCATTATCATCATCATCATCATCATCCTTCATCACCATCATCCTTCATCATCATCATCATCATCACCATCATCCTTCATCACTCATCATCACTCATCATCATCATCATCCTTCATCACCATCATCCTTCATCATCATCATCATCCTTCATCACCATCATCCTTCATCATCATCATCATCCTTCATCACCATCATCCTTCATCATCATCATCATCCTTCATCACCATCATCCTTCATCATCATCATCATCCTTCATCACCATCATCCTTCATCATCATCATCATCCTTCATCACCATCATCCTTCATCATCATCATCATCCTTCATCACCATCATCCTTCATCATCATCATCATCCTTCATCACCATCATCCTTCATCATCATCATCATCACCATCATCCTTCATCACTCATCATCATCATCATCATCATCATTAGCATCATCATCATCACAACCATCATCATCATCATCACCATCATCATCATCATCATCATCACAACCATCATCATCATCATCACCATCATCATCATCATCATCATCATCACAACCATCATTATCATCATCATCACCATCATCCTTCATCACTCATCATCACTCATCATCATCATCACCATCATCCTTCATCACTCATCATCACTCATCATCATCATCACCATCATCCTTCATCACTCATCATCACTCATCATCATCATCACCATCATCCTTCATCACTCATCATCACTCATCATCAATCATCATCACTCATCATCACTCATCATCATCACCATCATCCTTCATCACTCATCATCACTCATCATGACTCATCATCATCATCATCCTTCATCATCATCATCATCATCCTTCATCATCATCATCATCATCCTTCATCATCATCATCATCATCCTTCATCATCATCATCATCATCCTTCATCATCATCATCATCATCCTTCATCATCATCATCATCACCATCATCCTTCATCACTCATCATCACTCATCATGACTCATCATCACTCATCATCATCATCATTATCATCATCGTCATCATCATCATGACTCATCATCATCATCATCCTTCATCATCATCATCATCATCATCATTATCATCATCATCATCATCATCATCATCATCATCACAACCATCATCCTTCATCACTCATCATCACTCATCATCATCACTCATCATCATCATCATCATCATCATCATCATCATCATGATCATCCATATCGCCATCCATTACGGGAACACCTACTATCCTGCCAGTAAAACTAGAATGACTCTGCAAGGCACGGCTTGGTACTGGAATCGATCTTGACTTCAGGTACCCTTATGCGCCCATGAAGAACAATCTTCGATGCGTGTGCTTTGGCAAAAACGCACCAAGGGCAAACAGGTATCTCGTGTGTTGGCACCCAAGGGCTTTGAAACAAAGGTTATTTGAAAGCTGAGAATCAGCAATAGACAATGAGCCAGATGAGATTCATTGGGCATGTTCTCCTTTTGTTGCATATTTTAAGCATTGAGCATTGGTTGTTGTTTCTGCGGCCCATGGTTGGGAACATCAGCATCATTGTACGTCATGGAGCACTTGAACGTTTTATTCCACATAACTTTCTGTTTAATTCCATTTGCACGTTTTTGATCACAATCATTTGCATTTGGCATATCAATGATTGTTTCATTCCATTGTTAATCATTGAACATTATCATGTTCTTTACGATTGTGCTTTTGCCATGGCTTCACCATGCCCTGCTGGGGTTTCTCCAAGTCAACTCTCCAGCCGCAACCCATTTTTGTGGCACCACAATCCAGTGAACGAATCATGATGTTCAAATGGGAAATGAATAGTTTGCATTGACCAGGTACAACCAGATATTTCAGGACACCAAATTGTTTGAATATTTAATATCCAGCATAGGTATGAATGCTCTTCCTGGAGTCATTGATTCAAATGATGTAATTTCCTCATTTCCTTGATTCCCTGTTGATATTGGCCAGAACGTTTTTGCGGCCAGTCACAATGACGTGCAGATATGGGGAACCCAAGTGCCTATGGATGCCTATAGCTCCTCCGATCTTCCAAGGCAATGGCGAGAGTCGGTGCTGCATACGCAGGTGGTGGAGGGTGTCTTTCGAAAACATATGCAGGCACCTCTCACGGGCTGAGTTGTGGGCATGAATGTTGTTTTGGAAGGTGATCTTCTGGTGGGTTCCGGTGCCATACATCCGCCATACATCACGTCGAGCACTGTCAACCATCATTGTTATCCCTGACGGACAGCATAGCCATATGTGAACGGATCATGAAAAGCCACCATGTCGTGATAGGGCGTTGTTAACCATTTGGCAATCGTTGGAGGTTTACTAGCGGTTAACAAATGGTTTGCAGCGTCCATTACTATAATTATGAATTCACTCAAAAATTCTCAGGTGGGTATTTGATCGATTTTGCAGTTCAACAAAGGTAGACTAGTATTAGATAATCGAACTCAATTAAACATATTCAAACCCCAAGGAGTAGTAGTTATCAACACTTAGAGTTAATGATACTTCATCATTAGAGTATCTAATGTTTGAACAGTAGAAATACTCTAATAACTCATGTGAGTCTTCCATTTCCCTAGTGTTTGATGACTTCCCCTAATATTTTCAAGTAGTGCTTACCGATGGTAGACGGTAATGATCACTAGAACGATGGGTACCAACAATGCTCAATATTTGACGATCTAATTGAATGGCAATACCATGGAAAACTATGATTGAAAAAGGCATAATGATTGATCATTATTAACTCTATTGTGAATGGTTAATGCTGCTGGGATCATCATTGACCCCAACGGAATTCCTTCTCCACCGCTCGGGGTGGTAGGCGGTGGTGGATCCTTTGTTCTGCAGTTTCGCTGCCGGTCGCTTCTTGACGCCCGAGGAGCTGATGTCGGTTGCGCGGCCAGTTGAAGCTGAACATGATTGGTTACTAACAGATGGTTCTAAGTGAACATGGTTCACCAACATGTTGCCATTTCCACTCATCATGTTGGTTAACTCCAGTTGAAGCACATAGATTTTCTGGTGAAGCAACATGATGAGTGGATCTATGTGCTTACTGTATCTTACCGTATCTTACAACATCAATTGGTAAGATGTATTCTACTTGTTGATTGGTGCGAAACTGTTTTTTGATAGTGAGCTATAGGTGATACTGGCCAACAAAAGATTGTTTTGTAGAAGAGTGGCACAGGAACGAACTTCATTTGCTTTGTGGGCATTTGGAGGCCACACTGGTTGTTGTTTCTGACAGTTGTAAGATGCACCTGACAGTTGTAAGATATACTTTATGACAAGTGTAAAATAGTGTAATGTTATGAGGGTAAACAATTCAATAATTCAACATCTATGATACAGACACAATATGTGCACTAGCATAAGTACACATTGCGCATATTTGTGCATAACCAGTTGCTTACCACAGCCATCTACCCAGCACTGGTGGGCCCTACTATTCGATGTCAGCAGATAGTGCCGCGGCCGTGTTTCCAACTCCTAGTGGTGTGGATCCTTGCACTTCGTTGGCAGGAGTGGTTTCGAATGCTCGACTGTATGGAGGCATGGCTGTCCCCTGCATCACTGGCTGGTGCCATGTGCTGAGCCAGGGGTATCCCTAGACCCCTTGACACGGAGGAGCAAGTTGGAGCTACTAGGAGTGGCCTATCACCCAATGATAGGAGTCATCAGGGAACTCGTCTGTGAACAGATTTCAAAACAAGAGGTACTCAATTGGTAGTTCAAGTTTTACAAGTTTTACCAATTGAACTATTGGTACTCAAAATCCCAATGTACTCAGCTGATACTTGAACAGTACATATCTTAACTATTTCAACATCATTTGCTCACTATGAAGTACTATTGGGATTGACCAAGATTCCTTCTTTCAAGATTTTAAGGAGAGTTCACCCATTTCATGATTGGTCAATAGTCAGAACAACGGTTTTTCACTTCGTTGCATGCCGGAAGGTTGGTGTGTCCACGTGCTCCACAGGTGTTTCCATGCAGCGATGAGAGTTTGAACACGGACACCCTGCAGATGAACGCCTGGGATAGGGCTCCGGAACCCAGCGGGCCCCGGTTTGAGATCATGCACTGACGGCACTGTTGGTGAGTCCGAAGGCTTGGCTATGTTTGGCTGGTTGGTGGTTTGATTGACATGTTTGATTTTCCTCAATTACTATAAACTAGCAGTTGGTTGGTTGACATAACTGGATGGTGGTTTTAAAGATGTTCGATGTTTTATTTTCCCAATTGTATTCGCAAATGATTGGTTGGTTGGTTGACATGTTTGATCTTCCTTACTAGTAGTGAGAAATGGTTTGTTGGTTGGTTGGTTGACTTGCCCATCTGTTTCGTAGGGGTGGCTGTTCGCACCACCAAGCAGTTGGTTCTTTGCTTGACGTTGTACCGAGGCCTTTGCGTGGCAAGTCTCTTCTATGACCCAAGTGGAAGAGTTGTGCCACCAACGTGGGGAGCCGCAGGAACTCAAACGCTTGCAGATGGCATAAACGACGCAAGCATGGGAGCACATGTGGGACTCATGTGGCTTGAAGCGCAAGCAGCTTGGGGGTGGTGGTTTTTGGTTGTACAGCTTGCAGTCTATTCAGCTGCGGGTCTTCTTCTTTTCGATTGTTTGGTTCAACTTTCTGTCGATGGATTGTGCTGTGGCTTGCGTTTCCTACCCAAAGAATCCCGATTGGATTGGACCCCTCCCTGGCACACTTGATCATTCGAGCATGTGGTGAAGCCCCTTCAGGACCCCTGAGGCCCCCATTCCAGCCCCCATTCCAGCCACAGAAGCCCAAAGTTGGCAAATAAGTGGTGTTTCTCATCTCAAATATGTAGGGACATGATAGGCATGAGGCTCACAAGTTTGCCAACCTTGTCCGCAGTGTTTTTGTCTAACCAGCTGGCAAATCAGTGGATCCTCCAACGGGCATCCAGATTGGGACAATTTATAAGATGTTAGCAAACCAACCGGTTCTTAGTTGCCTTTGGGGGTCTTGACTACCTCAATCTTGGTTGGCTACATAGTTGGTTTCCCTCCCTAAGATTTGCATGCTTCTCATGCCTTTGAGATATCCGTGGCTACAGCCACATAGCTGTTTGGTCAATAGCCCGCAACTCCTCTAGCCATTGGGATGTTCACGCATCCTTTGGTTGATTTGTTGGTCAATATTGATCCACAGCCGTGCAGATGACCATCCGCTGAGGGCCCTGGCCGCTGCCTCGCCGTCGCGAGGTTCACTGCAACTGGTCTTCGTGGAGTTTTTGGAGGCGAGTCCAGTGCTGGCTGTGATGGCTGGTTCCTTGGAACGCCCCCACGCATCTGAGGCTTTCTGAAGCATGGGGGGGCCTGAAAAATGCTGGGTTTCCTACTATAAATGGTTAACAACTATGGATGATAACTGGGGTACCCTTAGAACTTGAGAAACCACCATAAAAGATCGAGCTGCTGGTTTAGAACTTTGCTGGGGCGATTTCTACACCAGGGGGTTTCTCGACTTTTAACTGCGGTAGATTTGTTGTGAGGTTAGGCTCACCATGTGGTGGGGCAACTCTGAACTTGCAAAAAATCCCTGAGACTTGGAAGTAGCAGAAAACTTGGATGTACTTGGAAGATGGCTATGGGTCAAGGCTTTCACCAGCCAATAATAGGGGATATTCACCAACAATTTCAGAGGGAAAACTTGCTGGTTCATGATGGGGAACCAGGGGTACAGGGTGAACTGACCCATAGCCAGATGTACAAAGATCTACTAAAAGTATATATCTTGGTGAAGATTCTTCCTAGATCTTTGTACATCACACGTCTGGAGATGTTCCACTCGCAAGGATTTTGTCCGGAATCAAAGTCCATTACTCAAGAATGATTCATGTGGCTGTGGGTCAAAACCCCGTACCCCTGGTTCCCCTATCATGAACCATTGTTTTCCCTATGATTTGGTTGGTCATTATAAGCCATAAACTTGTTGGTTAACTGCTTGACCCATAGCCATGTTTTCAAACGTCGGCTGCGAAGAGCTCCAACGCCAACTGCCGGCTTTCACCCAATCTCAGCTTTCACTTAAATCCGGTTAGCACCCTGTGCTACCCGACAAATGGCTCTGGGTCAATATTAACCAACAATAATGGGGGATAATAACCAACAACCAATAGGGAAAACAATGGTGAATAGTGGGGGAACCAGGGGTACAGGGTTTTGACCCACAGCCAAATGTTGGTCATGTCATCCAGTCGGATTGTTCATATCCTGAAGCCATCACGTTTCCAGTGGTGGGATTCATAAACGTTCATTGCTAAACTTTCGTAAATCCTGATGGTTCATGAATTTTAAGGATCATGCTGACTAGCTCTAGGTTTGATCAGCAATTATGAATAGTCTATCATCATGAATCCTTAGATTGATTGAGTTATGTTTGTATCTAGATTTTGCAGGTTTAGTTGATAGCGGCCAAGAATCATCAACGAGAAACAACTATCAAAGATCCATGGCTGTGGGTCAAAACCTTGTACCCCTGGTTCCCCATCATTAACCATTTTTTTCCCTATTCTTGTTATTTAGTATCCACCATTATTGGTTGGTTAAAGCCTTGACCCATAGCCACATGATGATGAATTATGGGTTTGATAACAGCCAAGTGGCCAATTAATGATATTAATTTGGTATAACAGCCAAGAATCAGAGGCTAATCTTCGCTCTGCCACTGAAGGCCTTGGCACGTTTGGTGGCTCTGTGGCACTCCAGAAAGTTGTGCCAGGCAGGGATGCGGGATCTGGTCAGACATGGGTGGTTTCTCAAGCCATAGGGGGACCCCTGGGGCCAAGCATCCAGGCGAGCTGGGTCAAGGACTTAATCAACTACTGGGCGAAAATCACCAACAATTTTTTAAGGAAAACAAGCTGGTCACTTGTGGGGGAACCAGGGGGACTAAGGGTGAACTGACCCACAGCCAAATGTTGTCAAAATGCTGGCTCCCAGGCAAGACGTGCAAAGAGACTCTTAAAGAGCCATAGTCAATGCAACCACAACACCAGTAACAAATCATTTTTAATGACCAACCAACCATTTTTGGTACCCCTTTTTTGAGAAACACCCATTTGAGGACAAACTATAGATCAGAGTTTCAGACCCATAGACACCGCCAACATGGGGCTGAAGATGATTTTCCTAGGCTGCAGTAGGTTTGTGTTCTCTTCGGAGTCTTTGTTTGTTTCAAAGGAGTGCAGGAGGCGAAATGCGGAAGTTTCTTTTTGGGATTTCTTTTTTTACTTATGATCGATGTAGCAAGTTGTTTTTGTTACAACAAATTAGATCGTTTTGCAAAACAAAGCTGGATTGTGGGTTTCTGTGCTGATCCCATGTGTTTCAAGAAACCCACAGAAACCCTGCCAGAATGAGCAGTTCCACATGTTTCCGAGAGCAGCGGAGCTTTGCAACCTAGACCAGCCCTGTGTGCATGAGTAGTTCCCAACCCCCCTTGGGCTCATTGGGAGCAAATTCATTGACTAATGAGAGCTATACTTCACTAATTGTACCGTTAGTTAGTTGTTTTTACAACATGTTTTTTGGGAGCAATTCGTGATTGCCCCTTTGCGAAACGATCTCCTGCAGGTTACGCCTAGCATTTTCGATAGGTCCTCCAAAAGTTTCATCAACGTTAGAATGACAAGATTTTATGTTAGCTACTATTATGGGTGAATTCTGCCATATCAAGACAGAAGTTAGTTCACCAACATGCAGAATACTTATGAATACCTCATAGGAGTGAAACTCGAAATCTCCAGGGCTTCAACTTTCCAAGGTTTGGTTGTCGAATGTTGACCCACTCTGAGCACCGCTGGTGCTGGACCAGTTTCCAGCTGATTATTTGAAGCCCAGAGATTTCTTCGTTCATCCGACCCTTGTGGACGTCACAAACTGGTCATACATTGCCATCTAGGGTCGATGTTTGAATAACACATTCACCAACCACAATAACTGATCAGTTGGGATCGCCCCATCACCGAGACGTTGTGTTGTTATGATCCACAGGGCCATGCCCATGCCATGTCCAGACTCAAATCGAAGATGAGAACGGCGAACGCTGGGATTATGGCATCTGGGACGGATGGTGAGCCCGACTCGGGGGTTGGTTAGTCGTGTTGCTGAAGCAGAGCAGGTGTAGTGTCGCCCCAACCGACTGGTTGTACCAGGGGTCAGAAGTAGCATGACAATTGGCACAATACAAATCCGTGTGTTTGCTGGTAAATCTCAATTTTACGTACGTACAACTGAGATCAGTGATTTGCGTGGTTATGCAACCTCAAGCATGACATGGTGATCAAGCTCATCGGAATACCATGATCGGGTGAACCCACAAATTGCTAGCGGCACAAGCTCTTCTTTCCAATCAACATGTCAGATTTCCCACTCAAGTATTCCGATCTTGGTTTCCAATGGATCCGATACCACCAAAGTGATTGTCTTGGCTCACGCTTTTTGGGGAGACTGAGCAGCAAGGTGAGTCAGCAAGGTATGGATGAACGCCTAGGGCTGCCTCAGCCTCGAGATTCAGATGGAGCCATGGCTGATGTTTCTTCGTTCAATGACCTCATCCAGCCTCAGAGTTCAAATCTTGACAAATGGCCGCTGCTTGCTGCTTCAATGAATTGGAAATCCTACGAACAAATGCGTATCTTGGGTGAGAGTTCACCGGTAGGTTGTGCTGCAGTCATGTTCATCATCACTTTGATGCCTGTTGCAAACCATCCACTGATATACAGTACATGTGCATGTACAATTGCTTGTGTTTCATTCTAACCAAGAATTTGCTGCTTTGAAACGCAAGCTTTCGTGGATACCTGGAAGGATTAACCCATCAGACTCCAATAGACTCCACATGATAGGTCTTATTTTGGGCCAATGAAGCAGATGCCTATCTCTGCCGATGCCTAGCCAAGATTTCTGCTTCAGAACTCCCAAATGAAAGTGAAGTTGGAGCTGAGGCATGCCCTACGCGTCGCCGGTGAGTATCTTTTGCTTGGAGCCTGTTCGAATGCCCAGGGATTCCTGTTCTAGTCATGGGGAGAGCTGAGCCGGATCACATAGATGAAGGAAATCCAAGTTGGCGGCTGAATAAAAACACAAGAACCATATGGTGGTACTATACTACGGTGGAACCATTTGGGACCAGCTTAACAATGTATATGGGGGTTTCTCAAGATTGGGATCCCACAAAATGGTTGGTTTATTATAAGATACTATAAACGGTAAATAGATTCTCCATCATTCACAGTATATAGGACATTCATAGCAATCCGGTAAAAAAAAAAATCATAATTCATTGGAAAATGATGCAGGGATATATCACCATTTGGGATGTACCACCACAGGCTGGGCTTTTGCCCACGCGAAACATGCTGGTAGAAGCTTGGGCTAAGCCCATGACCTTTGTCGACTTGTCAGCTCCTTGCAGGCTCCACTGCAGCAGTATCCCTTGGCTCCCATTCACTTCTGGACTTATGAAGAGAAGTCCTGGCGTCGATGGATGTCAATTCAATTGTTGACATGTATATTGAAATATAAACGTTTATTCCATTGCTACTTGTTTCGCGTGGCGTTCCAGAAGGATTGTGAAGTAACAAGAAGGTATGAAGACTCCTGAGTTATGTTGGGAGTCATTCACAGTTGATTTTCGCGTCAGGTTCCTAGGGTTTCTTTTTTACTTGTATCTAGTTGGATCCTTGTGAGTCGTCATCGGTGTTTTCTTCAACATGATAGCCAGTGTAATGGCAATTGCCAGCAGGAAGTTCACCCCTGCAAGACACCATGTTTAGCCAATTGTGTCAGGGAAAAAACTATTCTTCCAAATGTTCGTCAAGCATTGAGAGAAACTCCATGTTGTGAACATTCCCAAATGCAAGCCAATTGTGTGTGTGTGTCTCAGTCGGTCTTTGTATTTTTATTTTGCTCATTTTTATTATGCTCCAAGTGTTGTATGTTAGTAGTGCAAGATCCATATCAAAGAGCAACCAGTCACTGCCACAAACCGCTCATGATTAACCACCATATTAACTGATCATGAATTGAATATAGTTTAGACATATATAGCCTATATAGTTATATTAGTTATATAGTTATATAGTATTAGTTCCTGTTCAAGCCAGGTTGATTCACAAACCGTTGATGATCCATCGTTTAGCCATTGAAACATTCATCGCTTGGGAAAACAGAGGTGGATAAGGTGTGAATCATTGACAATGGGTCGTTAGCCATTCACCGTATGGTGGTTTCTCAAAAATGGGGGAACCCCCACTTATTATACATTTTATTAACCATTTATAGTAAGCCATCCAGAACTTTGGGGACCTATCCTTTTTGAGAAACCACCATACAACCATCATTGGTGGATGGCCATGACTAACCTTACGCACAGACCCCGTGGTTTGCCCGGAGGGCAAACCACGGCTGTCTGTGCGTGTTGAACATTGCTCGAAGAATCCGTGAGAAACACTGGCTATACGCAGTGATTTAGGGTTTAGGGTTTTAGGGTTTAGGTTTTAGGGCTTAGGGTTTTAAGGTTTTAGGGTTTAGGGTTTTAGGGTTTAGGGTTTTAGGGTTTTAGGGTTTTAGGGTTTAGGGTTAGGGTTTATTGATTCTCAGAGTTTCAAAACAACGGGCCTGCGCAGGGGTTTGGACAGTTGACAAGACGCACTTCTGGGCAGGTCTTGTGGTCACGGGCAAACCATAGGGTCTTGCCGTAACCTTATGACCAGCCATTGACAAGATGGTGGTTTCTCAAGATAGGGAGCCCCAAGAATGGTTGGTTTATTACAATAAATGATGATTATAAAGGATGATTTAGGGGGGTCCCCTATTTTTCGAAACCCTCAAAGAAGCGACCGTATAACTTAGCCACTTCTGTGTGGATTCGGTTGACAGGGTAGCCGGCTGATCTTCATCACGATCTCAGGCGGTCAACGACAAAGAGACCTTCGCGAAACTGTTGGATGCCTTCCTGTCGGGGCCCATCCCCAAAAAGGCGGCGGGGCGCCAGTGGGGGCGGCTGATTGGGGAAGGTCTGCCGTTGGTTGGTTGCCACAGGTGTGACACAGGTTGGCATCTTTGGAGATAAGCAAAGTTGTTTGCCAGATATCCCAAAGGTAAGGCTGAACATGGTCTGGATATGGTTGCTTCTGAAAATTTGGAACCCGGCGAATTGATAGTTTATTGCAGTGGATGATTAGTGGTGGATGACAACTGGGGGTACCCCATGGTACCCCTAGTTTAAGAAACACTTTTTACTGGAAACTACGAAACTAATCCTAGTTGGTGTTTTCATTGGCCGACACTTGCCTCGTTGCACTCTGAAAATAGTCTGAAAATATTTTGTGGTTTCAAACATTTTTTTTCTAGTAGTTCTTAATAATTGGTTGGTTGACAAGTATATTTTTCATAGTGGTTGACACCACCAACCAGTAAGAAACTAGGCCTGGCATGGCCTGCAGCTTGGATGAGTTGATTATGCGCAAGTGTTGGTTGATCGCTCAGCTGCGGGGCAGGAGCTGATTGCGCTTGCCACCCTGACATCCAGGAGATATATCTGGCTTGCAACCCTTGCGGATCTGTTCCTGCTACTAGTGTTGCATGATTGTTGATCTTGTTGCAGATGTTCACCGTTATAGTTTTGTTACTATTCGTAGTGCCACTGTACTATTAATTACTGTGAGTGGTATTGCTGAGAATCAACTACAACGATTTCTATATTATTGCAATGCTATTTTGTTGGTAGGGCTCAATGTTGGTGAATCACCCAAATCTGTCATCTTTGAACCCTTGGCAGCCCAACCCTGCACGTATCAAATTGCGACACTTTCAGGCGCTCTCCTCTGTCTGAGTGTGTCAGAGTGTTGCGCAGCGATTTCTCGAGTCAAAGTACTGCGATGCCAGCGGTGCAAGCGCCGCGCTAAGTGTGATCACAGCTGAGTAGCGTGTTGGGTAGATATAATGATCGCTTGTGCAATGGAGAATCTTATCCTGAACATATAACTTAATTTATTACATTCGTGGGTACGACTCTGTGACACCATGTGGTTTGCTTCGTTTTGCCATTTTTTTCAATGACGCTGGTGTTTGCAGTGGTTGCTAGTTTCAGCTGGTTTCTCTGCACAGAAAGATGTTCCTCATTTGTAAAGCAGCTACATCGCGGAGTTTTTGTCTTGGCCAATCGTTGTCAATTTGTCATGGGTAACTATCCACCTTCTAGCCAAGCTTGTAGGCTCTACTTGGTATACCCAGAGCCACAGTCAGCATATTGCTGGGCAACTTTGTTTAGCATGGTTGAGCAATAGTTGAGTCTCTTTCATGCGTGAAGCCATACAATAATAATGATGTATGATCTATCATGGTCTAACTATCAATATTCAACCCTATCAACTTTTGACGAAGTAGATAAAGGAAAATCGGAGCTTCGAGTAGGAAATTGAAACCCCGAGTGTTCAAGCTCCGTTTTTAGAGTGCTCATATCAGGCTTACATGGCCCAATGTCAAATGTTTGTTGAAGACTTTTTGGTGTAGCAGTGGATCTAGTTGGTGGTTTCTCAAGTCATAGGGTTAACCCGAAATCATCCAGTTTCTTAACCATTTATAGTAATCTACCAACCATTTTTAGGGTCCCCTATTTGAAGAAACCACCAGTGGGAAGGTTGAGAATAAAAAAGCTACTTGCGGAGCCAGATTCATCGCGCACACGCTGTGTTCATGAAAGTCCAGAGCTCAAGATGAGCCTGGGCAGAAACGGCCCAGTGAGTAGAAGAACAGCTGAATTTGCATGCCATCCTGCAGGCTGGCCTTCGAAATCCTGAATCTAAAAGCATGGAAATCCTATGAAATCCCCATCAAGATCCTGTGAACGCATAGACATTTTTGCTCGAAATATCTCCACCATTATCCACCAAGAAGCCAGCAAATCACTGAGTATTCTTTCTATAACTCCATGGTAGCATTGCAAGATTTGATCCACAGTTGATGGATAGAGCACATCTACATTCCGCCAGATTCTCCAACCCAGCAGTTGATGGTGTTCATCAACAGGTGACGGCAGTAAAGATCATTTCCGGAAAATCCATGAGTTTTCGCGCCCCCCGGCCCTAAGGCACGCCATGCTCGGACATACCCTGATCACTCACTGGGGCCAGGCGGCTAGGCCTGAACATGGCGAAGCCATGATTCGTCGACACCTGTTCGACCTAAGCTTTTGATGCCAAAGATGCTGCTGCTGATGTTGAAGCCATGACTACCCAACTGGTCAACCGTGCGATTTACCATGGCCATATAGGCAATCAGCCTACTCCAACTAGTGATTGGCCATGGCATCATCACCCGCTTAAAAACCTGAATGTCAGGGGGTGATCGTTGACACAGCGCCGACGTCGTCGCCATTTCATCAGCGGCTCGGAACGAAACGCGGCGGCCTCAGACCTCGGAAGTGGAGAGTCGCGCCATGGGAATCGGTCGCGACAGTCGACACAAGCACTACAAGACGGGCGGTCGAAGCAAGACCTCCATCAAGAAGCGCAAGTATGACACTTGAAACGCAAGCTTGGGGCACCCAAGAATTAGATTTTGGTTGATCTATGAGCCATTTAACAGTAGTTCTATCATTTTAGTTCAGTTCCAAACATTTATGATTTGTTAAGCTAGTTAGCAAGATTTAATCAACAACTTAGTAGCAACATAGTTTTATTCAGATGTATTTAGATGTATTTATTTATATACATCTATAAGTTGGTCAAGGAGGCATTTAACAACAGTGATATCTTCCGTAGCCATACTGGCTGGGGGGCC
>VSDK01023020.1:503098-557697 GCA_009767595.1 Symbiodinium kawagutii
CATCCTGGCTGTCGGGACGGAGCGGCTCGCTGAGCCGTTCAAGGTATCCCGAGCTACCCGCAGGAACCATCACTGCACCAGTAAGCAGTGACCACTATCAACCACATTTAACGGCTGTAACCACCACTAAGTGACCATCATCAACCCATGTCCCAAATGTCTTTCATCCACTAGAGGTGAAAAGATTGGGGATTCCAAGTGGACAACCAACTTGTGGAATAAACGTTTGCCTGTGCAGTGAGACCGCTTTTGTGCCACAATTTTGTTGGCAAAGGGTTTTGTTGTGATTCTTGTACTGGGCCTGGTCGGACGTGTGCATGTATAGCGAAATGATTTCTGTGTCCCATCATATTACACTGATGTGCTCTCTGACATCATTCCAACTAAGTATGTCCCATTTGCCTAGGTGCTGTGTGTACCTACTATCGACGAGATCATGTCCATACACATTCTCGACGCTGTAGCCTCTTATTTGTTGCAATATCATTCCAGATTGTCACCTAGATATGTTAAGTGCAATTATGCAGCAGCACCACCAGCCCCAGTACTGCACCACTGACGTAGTACTGTAGCATTGTTTGCCTGCATCTACATGTGTACAAGTAATCCTTTGGCCGTTTCACCATTGACAACCCCTCACCATTATGATCCCCCAATACCCATCACAAGCCTCGATTCTCCATGATTGATGGCCATTTTCAAACAGCAACCTGCCAATAACCAGTATCAACCAACCAGCCAGCCACTATCAACCAACCAGCCAGCCACTATCAACCAACCAGCCAGCCAGTATCAACCAACCAGTATCAAACAATATAAGAATTACCCAGCAACCAGCCAAAAAACACTATCAACATCTATCAACCATCTTCCACCGGCCATTGTTATCCACAATTCACCATTCTTAACCACCAGGATTCAACAGTGATGAAGCATTATCATTGACCAGCAGTTAAAATCTAGCAGTACCCACTATCAACCATTCTCAAACCGATAGAAATCATCCTTAATCATCAGTAACCATTGCCATGTTTTGCTGTCACCAAGCAATATCATTGCGGGCCAATAACCCTTCCCAGCCCTTCTCAACCGTCATTATCCTATCATGACCCGATATAATTTGATACAGCAATGGGAAATCCACCGTTTCTAGACGGTTCATCTTTTGGGAAACGTCATTTTCCGTTCCCATGTACCAGAGGGCAATCATTTAGAACCACCACCATGACCTAGCAGATTAAGTATCAATAGCCCATCATGAACCATCATTACAAGCCATTTTCAGCCTTCATTCCTGAATGAAGTCATCATTTCCTCAATTGCCTTGACTTAAGTAAATTCATCCAAAAGCATTCTCAACCATAATCAGCCATTTTCAACCCATCCTCAGAACAAGATGAACTATCATTTTCAAGGCATCATTCGCCATCATTGGCCCATCATTCACTTTCATTTACCACAATGAGAAATTGTTGACCCATCAAAAAGTATCATTAACTACCATGAGCCACTAGCAATCACCATTCACCATGCTAAACCATCATCATCGACCCATCAAAACTCATAATTGGCCATAGTAGCTGCATGTAACAGCCATTGACCCACTGTATCCACTTGCAACCACTGGCTGGCGACCATCATTTCAGTAGTAACATCTTGCAACCACCGTCACCATGGTTCACCAACAAGGACCCCGCCCATCATTCACCCACCATCAACCACCATGAGCCACCGACCAAGTGACCCATCATTCACGACCACCATGAACCACCACTTATCACCATCACCACCATGAATGACCATGAAACCATTATCAACCACTGGTTGACATCAGTTAACCCATCAGTCAATCCATCATCACCATCATCCTCATCAACAACCATCATAAATCAAAGTAAATCATATCCCCTAGCAATCTTGCTCATTATCCCCGTATCCCCTAGCAATCTTGCTAAGTATCCCCTATAGTTACCCTTTGCAGCTAACATCATCATCATCATCATCATCATCATGATGATAATCATCATCATCATCATCATCCTCCTCATCATCATTATCATCATCATCATCATCATCATCATTATCATCCTCATCATCCTCCTCCTCATCATCATCACCATCACCAATCATCCTCATCATCCTCATCATCATCACCACCACCTCCATCATCAACCCCTACATCCCCTAGTACTGTTGCTTACCCCTACAGTGACCTCCCTAAGCCCCAGCTGATCCTCGGCCCTCGGCGCATGGCCTGCCAGGAGATGGGCCGCCCCGCCACGCCCTGCAAGCTGGGCGCCAAGCGCGTGCGCCGCGTGCGCTGCCGCGGTGGCAACATGCCACTTGGGCACCGCCGGTGGTGGTGAAGCCCAGGGAGATTTGGCTATGGGTCAAGCAGTTAACCAACCAACTAATGGGGGATAATAACCAACAAACATCAACAAAATGGGGGATAATGATGGGAACCAGGGGTACATGGTTTTGACCCACAGCCATTTCCCAGGGACAGTTCTGTTGACGAATTTTCTTTCAGGGATAGTTCTGCTGGCAATTTTGTTTGGCTTTTTTTTTTTCGTAGATGAATCGATTCCAATCCGAAAAAATCACAATCAACAAGGCGTACCATTTTGGAATTAGGTTTAAGTTGGTGAGGGACAAGCAAGCTTACTATTTATAGATCAATTGATTGTTGCTCTATTGTTTCTTTTGATCTTTTGATCAATTCCAATTCAGAACTTGATTCTATTTCCCTCTTATGAAAAACTGTTCAATGGACCCCTTGTTGTTTGAAGACATGCAGCAACCAGTCTTGAAAGGTCCTCTGCAGTAGGAAAGGCGATTCACCGCTACAGCCTGGTAGTCACTTCAGGCTGGTGACCATTGTGGGTGGTGATTCACCTGTATGAACCAGTATGAACCATGAACCAATACTGGTCATTCGCCAGTGGTAGCCATGATGAACCAACAATAACAAGTATGAATTGAACCGATTGTGGTCATTCGACTGGTGGTTGACAGTGGTGATTGACAATTTAAAGTCATAGAAACAAGTGTTACAACACCCCATTCATCAGGCTTAAATTTGTTAATCCAATTTCCCTGAATGACACCCAAATTGCGTGTATCAATGCGTCACAATAATCGATACATTGCCTTTACCAGGTATCGAATCTCATCAAAGCGGGATAGCTAAACTTAGGCAATTGGTGGGTTCATCATTAGTAGTAAGAAACCAACCATTCTTTGAATTAGCTTATGACTTGAGAAACGCCCGATTGAACAGAATGGTACAGACTTTTTGTGTGGCAAAAAAGTCACCATTTCTCCCCATGTGTTCGGGTTGCCTGCAGCCACTTGGTTGCTTGCAGCGACTCGAATCCCTGGACCCGGCCGAACGCCGGAAAGCGCTTCGCTTCCAACATCGCGCCGGTGCCGAGGAAGTACCGAGCGTTGCGTTTGGACGCGGGGAACTATGCCTGGGGCTCTGATACTTGGTGGTAACCCGAAACCATTCCTGTGACTGGCGGTGCAGTTGAGGTGAGTTCCATGGGATATAACCATGGTGGATAGCTTGTTTGCCATCTTTTCTCAGGGTTTCCTGGATTTTTTTCGTGTAAAACAACCGGGATATAACTGTGGTAAATAGCTTTCCACGGTAGGTTCTTAACCCCTATAGCTGTGGTCAGCAACCTATTTCGAGAAACCCCCATATACCCGATAAGGTGCCGGAACTAGTCCCTATAAGCATGATGAATGTTACCAGTTACCAGCGGGGATGCACTTCGCCGCTGGCTTGGGAGTTGCTGTGCTGGGCTGATGGATGGAGCAGGGGATGGATGGATTTTCCATATCGCAGTTGTGCCCACTCGCAGGTGATGTAGGTAGTGTAGCTGGTAGCTGCTTTGCCAGCATGGTTTAGAGTGATTTTCTCCTGGTGATATATCAAGTGATACCCGCATTGATCGGGAAGAATGCTCTGATAATATATGGCTGTGGGTCAAAACCCTGTACCCCTCGTTCCCCTGTCATCAACCATTGCTTTCCCTATAGTTTTGTTGGTCATCCCCCATTAGATGGTTGGTTAACTGCTTGACCCATAGCCATATCGGTATGGGGAACACCAACAACCATCAAAAAATAGGTAGGTGAACCTCCCAGCAGCTCGACGATCATTTTTGGGATCCCTCAGTGCAGGATTTTGACCCATGGCCATATGATGTGGATGTTACAACCGCCCAAACAGGTGCAGAAGTTTCACCAGAAACGCAGATATGGGTCAATATTAACCGGGATCAATCATCCTAAAATTGGCAGGTGAATTCCCAACAATTGCTGACCTGTTCATTTCTTCAGATATGAGGGGGTACCAGTGCCTTGGCATGTTTTTATGCACAGTCATACCTTCTTCAAAATGCAACCAGCAGTACAAGGTAACAAGTAACAATCATAAAAGGAAGACTGGCTGTTTACCTACTCGATGCAAATATTTTAAACACATAGAGTGAGCCGTTCAACGATTAATCAATTTCGCAGCGGGTTTCAATCACAGGTGGCTTATTCGAGCAGAGTCGAAGCCAACAACTCTATCACGCTGTGCTGTTTGAAACCAGCCGGTCGATCCGAGGGGATCTCACTGTGGATGCTGCTGCATCAACAAGTACCGCTTCTTATCAATCCATGTCAATCCTTATTTGTTGTACCAGCTATGCTGGCCAGGGTATAGAGATATGGTCATGGTGATAGCAGATAAGGACAATCACTATTCCATACTATGTGTTCCTTATCAACCCTTATTAACATGGTATATGCCAGCTGACTGTTGGAGAATTGGACCACACCTTGGTACAAAGGCTTTTGGGAGACAAGAAATTGAGTGTTTGGTTGGTAATGGCTTTGAATAGGATCACCAGGGGGTGTTCAATAATCATGAAGTGCCACCTAAGCCGTTAAGCTCTTCGCACAACGAAGCATGTTCATCGTAGATCATGATTGAAAAGCCCACAACGAAACTCAGGAGCCCGCTCCAGAACCGATGGTTCTAAGCATGGTGTCCTATCAATTTTCCCAATTTCACCATAGCCCCAGTTCCCAGCAAAAACGAAAAACCAAGGCTTCTCACCGGGCCTCATTTCCTGCCTCAATTTTGACCTAAAATTTCACCAGTCCTCACGCCTAGGAGAACGTGACCAAGAAGGTGAGGATTTTGGATGTGGTCTACAACGCCACCAGTAACGAGTTGGTCGGGGCCCTGAAGAAGCGAGCCGCTTCGGAGTATCACCGGGTCAGCGCCAGGATGGCTAGTGATGGTCAATGGTGGATGGATACGAATGGTTAACGGATGCTAGTTGTTGAAACCAGCTTATGGTTATAATGATGCAAATGATATCTATGTGAATGGTTGATATGCTGGTTAGTTAAGGGTGACAAATATGGATGGATACTAATGCTTGACGAGGGTGAAGGGATCGATGGTGGATAAGTTGTTTTAATGATAGTCAAATATTTCCTGATTGTATTTAAGCATGCCAATGCTGTTAAGCGTTCTTAGTGGTCGCTGTGCGTCTAGAATTTCTATGTGATTTATTCTGTTTTTCACCATGAACAACGCACGTAATGGTCGTTTTCAACGCAAAAAATCAATAAGGTTGTATTGGTTACCAAAGTACAGCAATCATTGGTTATTATTTGAATATGATTTGACGTATTCTCAATGAGGTTATGTAACTAAGACCATCTCTTATTTGTTGATTTTTATTTCTACATTTGTTCATGAATTGATTGTTAGTTAAAAACACTAAAGAAATAAACCACACATAGATCAGATGGTTTTTAAAAACAATCACCAAATTCATAACAAGTAAGCAACAAATGAACAACAAAACAGCAATCAATTTATGATTGAACAAATAAACAACAAAGAAGTCAGACAAAAATAATCCAAGAATTGATTGCTGATGGTTTGCAACTTAGGTCCGAACGAAGACCTTGTTGAAGAACACAGTGGTGCAGATCGATGCGCATCCCTTCATGCAGTGGTACTTGAAGATCCTGGGCGCCACATTGCGCACGCCGTGTTTGGTTAGGTCAGCTGGTGAGTCGGTGAAGCGCCGGTTAGGTATGGATCATAGTTGTTAACAAGCTTCATCATTAATTGGGGGGTTACCATTCTAATGGGAAACCAAAGCTCTTAAGGGATACCCCCTATTAATCAACCAGGGGTTTATTAATCCTGGGTAGCCATTAGTTATGATCATAGTTGTTAACACTATGCTCATGGTAGTTATGGATCATAGTTGTTCACAAGCTACCATGAGCCTTTGAAACCTAAAAAAAGGTGGGTTTATACTCGATCCGAAATATGGGTACCTACAAAAATGATGGTTTTTGGGGCCAAGCTAGGTAGTCAATTATGGATGATGCTGGTGAATTGATGGTTAGTTGATTTGTGTATGGATACTAGCGGTTAATGATTTTTTTAGCAAATGATCATGGTGGTTGATTGATGGTTAGTAGTTGAGACCAGTTCTAAATGCTTCAGGGCCCATTCATAATGTTGATGCTGAACTGATCTGTAGTAGTGGTTGATATTGATATCATCGCAACCAATGACATGACAGCTTTGTATCAGCTTTGTTTGTGTCTCAACCTGCTAGACTTTACATCACAACAATGAGCCAATAGGTCCATAGCCATGGCATATTCGTCAAAAACCACACAAAAATTGTCAGCTTGAGGATGGACAAGCAGCTATTGCGAGGATCAGCAACCGTTTCTGGAAGCGACCCAGTGGGTGTTTTTCCGTACCCCTGAAATCACCTATTCATTATCAAGTCAGCAAAGTATTTGGGGGATGATTTGGGGGTTCCTTATTTGGGGAAGCACCTGGGGGTCCCAGCACCCAGTAAGCTGAGGAAGTATGGAGTGGATGTGGGCAAGAAGAAGAAGGGAGCCAAGGAGGCCACGTCTCGATTCGATCATCGCGGGCCCCGACAAGTCGCAAATTTGGAGACCAAAAATCCCCGCAAATGCCGTCCCACAAGGGATGAATATGTGCATGGATCTTCTAGATATTGATATTTGGATGATTATTGATAAGCTATTCTAGGGTTTTACCAGGATTTGGTTCATGATGTTTGCCATGAACAAACATTCTTATCTTCCAGATCACAATCGATTCTTCATGAATGTCACTCGTTGCTTCTAGATCTTTTCAATTTCATTCTGGCAAACCAACCTGGCGACAATTCACCATAGAAGCCGGTTGGTTGGTGGATTTCCTAGGGATTACAGCGATTGTTCACCGGAATTCACCCATTTTTCCCAGGGATTCCCTCGAAAAAACCGGGTGATTTTGCTACCAGGGACGTCCCCGGAGAGGGTGGCACCAGGCTACCAGGCTACCAGGTAACCAGGTTCGGCCGCTAGGCTGAGAAGGAGGAGGAGCAGAAGCGAAGCCGCCATGCGCCGCGATCTGATTTGCCGCCAAGGGACGTACCATAGGACCTACCAAAGGGATGCAGCGAACCAATGGACCAAGGGATCGCCCCCAAGGACATGGGCGTTTTTCAAGTCATAGGGGACCATTGGGGATACGAATTACTGATTTGCCGCCATATCTAGTGAGCAGCCTTAATCCCAGATGATTTGTTGATTTACCAATGGCAAATATCTGGGAAACAATCATTCAGGATGATTGGTTCAAACATTGACTGTCCGTATGGGGCAAAGCGAATGATCAGCCCGGCCACCATTAACCATCATTCATGATACACGCTGTCGAACAAAGCTGGAAGCATACTAGTAAGGCGTTCCGAACCCAGCAGCTAAGATCCAGAGTTGCTATACTGTGTAGTTCATTGTTTTACTGCTGGGAGACTTGAGGAGCGTTGGAGCAACTTTGCACGACCAATAGTTGGGAACGCCCGAAAATTGACACTTTATCATGTAATAAATGGTTACAGTTGGATGATTTGGAGGTTTCTTAAAGTGGGGTTGCTCTCGAAGCATCCAAGATTAATCATTTATACTAATAAACCAACTATTTTAAAACTTCCCTATTGTGAGAAACCACCTTTTGATGCCAACCGAGGATTCAATAAGTATTCATTTGGGATTGACATTATATGCTTGTAACTTATTTGCCAACCATCACTCGCCTTGAGCTACATAAGCCCATGAATGAACCCCAACCAGCAAGCGTTTATCAAACATTTGGATCAAACATGTGGCTGTGTCTCAAAATAGGGATACCCTCAAATCATGCATTCAAAAAACCATTTGTAACTTTTGCAACACTAAAACAACCATTTCTTGTGCGGGGTACACCCATTTTTAAACACCACCTTCTCAGTTGTCTTGATGTTTCATATCCTCTCTTGGCAGCCATTGATGGTAATATTCCCTATTTTGAGAAACCACTACTATATTGGTTTGTCCATCAATGGTGTGCCCCATATCGCTGGTGATAGTTTCGTAATATAGTTTACTATTGGTTACACCATTTAGTAGTTTCATAATATTAATAATACCTGGTGATAGTTTCACATAGTTTACCTCTATTGATGATATATACCATATGACAATTGATAATATAATATGGTATGATTGCTTAAGCGCTACCAAATATTGATCCATTGTAAGACACCACCAGCACGACCTTCAAGGAGGTCCACCATCTAGTGGCTGTTTAACCATAAGTTTGTTGGCTCTTCTCCTCTATGAATCCCTATATAGTAAAAAAAACTGAATCCCTATCATTAATCATTGACCCTATCATTATATCATAACTTAATCCCTATATAGTAAAGAAACTCCTCTATGAATGCTGGTAAAACTAGTAGCTGTTTAACCACTAGTTTGTCGGTGGTGATCCACTATTAATCCCTGTAAAATCGACCATTTGATATCCCCTATCATAAAACCATTAATCGACCAAATGGGAATCCCCAACCAACATTGTGAGTGATTCTCCCCTACAAATCTCTATCATTTAGCATTACAATCCCCTATAAAACATGGACCCACCATCCCTAAAAAATCAGAACTTAATCCCTATCATTCACCATCCAGCTGTAACTGGTAGTTACCTTAGTCATCCCTAGTCATCGCAAGTCAACCATTGATTGGTAGTTACCACATCATCCAACTATAACCTAGTTATCCCTATGTTGGGTGTGCCCTAACTGGTACCCTTGTTCTCCCTAGTTATGTTGGGGATGCCCCCATTTTTCAGACACCACCAGGACGACCCTCCATGTTGCATGACCTCAGGTGATCTTCAAGCAGAAGGCGCGCGCTGCCAAGACCAAGTTGGACGCTGGCCTCGAGGACCAGATCCTTGGCGAACGGTGGTCCTCCCAGTGGTAACGTAGCCGTTGGTGAACGAGGGGAAGCTACCAGTTGGAGCTGCTTAAGAAGGTGGTTGTAAGGGATAGTATTGTATATAGGAAGCAAGTTATATCAGCACTATAAGTTGGTTACGTTACTGGAAGTTGGTTGATCATCACTTACTAGTCGGTGAGTATATCAGCTATAAGTTGGTGAAGAGAATGAGAGGTACCAGTTCGAGCTGGTTAGAATCACTAGTTAAGCTGGTACCAGCAAACCATCACCATGCTCGACACCAACCGGGCGCATGGTGCTGCCCTTGCCTTCCCTGCGGGGCCAAGGTTCCAGAGCGGTCGTTTGTTGGCTTGCATCGCCAGTCGGCCTGGGCAGTGCGGCCGCGCCGATGGCTACATCTTGGAGGGCGAGGATGATGTCGTCGTTGCTGGGGATTGCCGTGGTGAAAAATAGGCCTATATGGTAGGTGAACCATGGTTCATAAGGGCTACAACCATTGGTTTGTAAGGGGAGTAATAGTAAATCATAGGTTGATTGATATATCCATAAGTGAACTGACCCCTGTTAAGCCAGGGTGTTTGCAAGTTTCCGGAGATTATTTGGTGGGCGGTTGAAGCAGCGAGGGTTCAACTGAACAATCAATCCGGGGTGTCGGTGGAACTATCAATCACGGAGGTGTCTGTAAATGTACGTGGATTCCGATCTATAGATTATACGGGAGGGGGGATATGGGAGATCAGATACAATATACATGCATGTAGTATAACGTAAACATACATATGCAAATATGTTCATATTATTTTTCTCCAGCGTTCCAGCCCTTCAGTTGCGGGGTCCGAAATCAGTGGTCGTGGCCACTGGAAATCAGACACCAGCAGCCGAGCTGGGAGTTGGTGGCCTCGAGTTCCCAGCACCCTCCAGCCGTGAGTGCTGGACGAAGGAGTTGGCCTTCTACAAGAAGAAGTTGGAGAAGAAGAAGAAGAACTGAGATCGAGCAAGGCTCCAACTGGCTGCGAGCCATCTACTGGAATGTTAACTTTTTGGTCATTAACCAACTATTGACTAACCATTAACCAACCGTTGACCAACCTTGGACAAGCAATTAACCACCTTTCAGATGGAAAACTGTTGAGCTGCATAGAAACTGCCAGAGTCTGGAGGGAGTTTTGTGACAGCATCACGATGAATCTTCATGCGGCCATCCCGAAACACCCCTGGCTTGCAAGAGAAGCAATCTAGAAGCTAGTTGGTGGTTTTTAACGTTATTAACCATCATGAATCATAAACTTTATAAACCATTATTAACTTAACCATTATGAACCATTGAGAACCGGTTCACCACGAAGTAAGCCAGCAACCCTGGCTTGGCTTCTCCCTTCAGCAAACATCGGGACCGCCCCTTCTCAGGCACTGCAGCGAGGACGAGGCTCTGCAAAAAAAATGCAGCAGCTGCAGCTGTGAGTTCCGCGCGCTGCGCTGGTTGCCCCATGTGTCATCCAATGATTTGGGGGGGTTGAGGTTAAATAACAGCTGATTGGTAGTTGATTGGTAGTTGAACTGCTAGTTGAGACTAGACCCAAAGTAGTTGAGACTATTATATTCAAGGTTCAGGGAGCAATAAAGGCCTGAAAAATTAAAATTCTTGGAGGTTTGAGGTTGACTGCTGGGTATTGAAACTGCCCAAGAAATGTTGACGTTCACGATTTCATCCCCAGTGCTGATTGCAACTATATTGTTTCAAGAGTTTGAGATAAATAGATTTTGCAATTGGCACGGCTCCATCGGGATACTTTCCAAACCTGGGGACAACCAAACACCCAGCAGGTTTGCAAAGACTGCCTTTGGAATTTCCAACCCACTGAGAACAGTCCCGCCTGACTTCATGGGGTTTGAGGTGTGTGACAGCAGCTCACAGGGCATATCCCCAAGGTTGGTGCCGGTTGGGATACCATCAATGATTGGAGCTATGCGGTATGCGTATACCAGTCATGTTGGATAGGGCCGAACATTTAAGGTGCAAAGATGTGTAGTGGCCGAATCAGACCTTTCTGATCAAATTGCGCCAAACGCCAAATTGCATCGCCGACAAGGTGAAGAAGAGGTAGAATGTGTCGATGCATTGGCTAGCTGGCGGGTCCAAACATTTTTCATTTTCACCAAAAATCGTTAACAAATGGTTGGTTGAAACCACCAACCAGTTGCTCATTGCCAGGTGGTGGTTTCTCAAGCCATAGGGGACCCAGAAAAATGGTTAGGTTTATTACTAGAAATGACCATGAATGGATGATTTAGGGGTACCCCTATGGCTTGAGAAACCACCAGGAAATGCGTGTCGTTTTTTCAGCATTTTGTGCTTGTCAGCCTGGTGTTTGCCCAAGCCTCAAGAGGGCTTCAATGGAATTGCCTGACCACAGACCATGGATATTCACATGGGTGTTTCTCAGAATAGGGGTACACCCCAATCATCCAGTAATAGTCATTTATGGTAACAAACCAACCAGTTTTGGGGGTTCCCTATTTTAAGAAACCACCACATGGACTCGCAGCATGCAATGCACATGAACTCACGGCATGGATTGAAAGACCATTTTTTTGCAGGGGATGATTCTGAACATATCCAGGTCAGCTTGATTGTTTGAGTGTGGCGCATCAATCTAATACCCTTCCAACCCCCCCAAACAATTCACGTCTCATTCAAAACTGACATCTTTCATGATTCTTGCAGGTGAACTAAAGAAAAACCCATCCCAAACTCCATTCTCGATGTCAACACCCAACCTTCAAAAGAATCGGAGTCACACCCAACCTCTACAGGAGTCGCACCTAACACTCAAAACTCAATCACCAAGCTGTCAACATGACCCCCACCTCCACCAGGCCATCCCCAGCCGCCCCCAGCCGCGCCGCGTGGCCAGCGCCATGTGCACGTCCCCCAGCAGCCCGTCCTTCCGTTCCGAGTTCCGGCAGCTGCGCGCCGCCTTGTTGCAGCTGCGGGAGGAGCGAAGGGACGCACCAGGGCTGGCGGGTGAAGCTGGGGATTTCCGGTGGTTTCTTAAGGCATTTTGGGGGGGATTATGGTGGGTAATGATGATGGCTAGGGATATGATTGGTTGATAATAGGGATATGATTGGTTAATGGGGATTCAGAGATCATATGATTGATGTGTTTTATTTAGGTGATTATAATTGGTTACGGATTAGCAAGCCATATGTTTCACGAGCTATATGTTGAAGAAGCCATATGTTGAAGAAGCCATTTATAGGGTATTGACAGGGGATTATAGAAATGATTGAATAGGTTGATTGCATTTGGTTAAGAATAGGGATGAGTAATGGTTTTCTCAAGCCATTGAGAAGGGATTTTGGTGGTTAATAATAGGGATTCCTATGATTCATGGGGGATAATCACAACAGGTTATTGGTTAAGATTTGACGAATGATTCATGTTTTATAGGGGTTGTAGTGCTTAATAGTAGGGATTAGTAGGGGATAATGAGCAACAAGAATGGTTGAACAATTACTGGTGAAGGTTCAACTAATGAATTAGCTGATTGATTAATGGATTTGTAGGGGTCATAATGGTTAGTAGTGGGGATTAACAGGGGATAATCACCTCAAACTAGTGGACCTCCCAAGTTATGCTTGATTTATTTTGGAATAGAAAGGATGATTTGTGGGGTTGCCAATGTTAAGAAACTACCATTTACATGGTTAAGAAGTTGGAAGTGGCTAGTGGAGGGGTAGGCTGCAACTAGCAACAACCACACTAAAGATTGCTTAACATTGGCCGACAAGCTGGTTAGTCAATGGGTTCATAAGTTATAAATTGGTGAATGATGTTAATCATACAGACCACAAAACAAGAAGAAGAAGAAGAAGAAGAAGAAGAAGAAACAATAATCAACAGGGACCACCGACACTAGGACTGTAACAGATATGACTAACGAGTTTGGAGAAACCAACCGCAGCAGCAATAAGAACCAACAAGGGCAGCGACCACATCCACGACAGCAGGAACAACAAGAACAACATCATCATCAACAATAGCAACAACGTCAGTGACAACAATAAGCAAATAATCCCTGCAAGGGCAACAACATCAACCGTTTGGATAATTTTTGATCAGCATCCACTGTGATAATGAATGAATGACAACACATAACTAGGCATTGTTGGACGCGATCAACATTGGAGGGTCTTTTGGCCGCGTGGATATTTGGTACAAAACGGAACCCCCAGAGTCACCTCAAAATCAGCCATTCCTGATCATAAACCATGCAGGTGATAAGTTGTGGCCCCAGCATTTTTAAATTAATGGAAGATCCAGACAGATAAACCACGCCAGTGTTCGGATAAAGATATGGTCAAATCATATATGCATCGTTCATTGCTGAAGGGGTTTACTGTATCCATGAATATTCGATGATTTGCCATAATTCTAAGGTGTTGATAGCTGGATCAACCACTTGGAAGTGATGGGTGAATGAGTCAATGATGGTTATGTGTCAACGAATTCATGGTTACTGTAAGAATGATCAACTAACCATCGTTAAGCATCATAAAGCCATGACTAAGCATCATCAACCATTGCATTGCAGGGAACAGCCCTGGATAAAGCTGCAAATTGGAAAAAAAACATCATCAACCATTAGTGCCACAATGTAGATGTGGCTGTGGGTCAAAATCCTGTACCCCTGGTTCCCCTATCATTAATCATTGTTTCCCTTATTATTGTGGGTTATTATCCCCCATTTTTGGTTGATTAATATTGACCCATAGCCATGTTGCCAGTAAAAAGGTCGAGCGGGATCCCCCGTCAATCCTTCCTGGCCATCCAACCCGATCCCCCGAACCGTGCAGGAGCACCATGCGCTTCTCGAGTGCCTGGTCGACTTGCGCTTGCTGCGCCCTGAGACCTTTGCAGCGTCGATGCATAGGCGGGCGATGCCTTGTCAGGGTATGAATCTCATCGTTCCCGGGAAACGGCCGGGCCGAAGTGCACATGGAGAATCATGAAAAACCAGTCATAGGAAAAATACCAGGAAACCATGGGAAGCCCCTGGAAATGATGGTAAATCAGCTATTCACCATGGCTCCCAGGGAACTCACCCTGGTTGTGCACGTCCAGTCATCACCCACCTCGTCCACCACCGACCCAAGCATGACCACCACGAAGGCGACGCTTCGATGCTGCGTTGAAGGCATCCCCGCAGAGCTTCGACCGAAATCTCCTGGATGTCTTGGAGGCCAGGATGACGAGGGTGTGGGCAGTGGGGGTAAAGCTGGTGAAGCTTGGTTGAAGAATTGCTGATGGTGAATACCGAGTGGCAGATGGTTAACTAGTGATGATAGTTAACAAGAAGAAGCATCATTGGGATATGGCCAATGATGGTTAACTAGTGGTTACTGGCCACTAATGGCTAACTCGTGGTTTTCATGATGCTTCGCAGGGAGGCGACGGATTTATGACGGTTGTTGATGGCTCATAGCTATATAATGGTTAAATGATGACCAAATGATGGTTGACAGAGGTAAGCACTGGCCAATGGACAATAGATGATATGAAATGGATGCATTGTGCTTAGGAAT
Source organism: Symbiodinium kawagutii (assembly GCA_009767595.1). Classification (NCBI taxonomy): domain Eukaryota; class Dinophyceae; order Suessiales; family Symbiodiniaceae; genus Symbiodinium; species Symbiodinium kawagutii. Next base: position 518,030 of record VSDK01023020.1, read on the forward strand.
CAATGGATGGATAAGACTGACTTAATTGTTATCGCATATGGCTAATCATTCATAGATAATGGTGAATCAATCATGGACTAATGACGATTGACTAATTAATGACAATTGTTTATTCATAGTAGCGATGGTTTGAATCTGTAGGCAATTACGAGACCGTTCGTTGTGGCCCTGCGCGTCTACGAGTCTGAACTGGGTACTGATGTGTACTTGAGATGTGTCGGATGTTGGCGTCCATTTCTCATATGGCTGTGGGTCAAAATCCCGTACCCCTGGTTCCCCATCATTAACCATTGTTTTCCCTATAGTTGGCTGGGTAATAAGCACCATTATTGGTTGGTTAACTGCTTGACCCATAGCCATATGCTTGTGTTGTTTCCTCTTACAGTGGTCGCCTGAGAAGTTTCGTGCTGGTACACATTCATTTGGGGTCCTTTGCCAAAGGCAAGACACCTGTCCCAACTATGACTGAGAAATGGGCCACTGGAAGAGTAGCACGGGTGAGTGTTTCACATAGGCCAGGGGAGATACCAATGGCCTGCTGCCAGTAGTGGCAGGGTTTCTGGGGCGCCCGGGCGCTGCAATCTGCCCGCTACGGGGGTCAGCAGATGATGACCGCTTTGAAGGCCAAGGGTGGCAAGTGTCCTGAAGAGTGGTGGTGAGCGAGAACTAAACGTGACAAAAATTCATATTGATGGTAAGTAGTGATCAAGAACAAAGCGTATTTGATGTTAATGCTTGTGAATATTGTTTTTCAAGGTTTGTTATCATTTATTATGGTTGATACCAACAATGCTGGTAAGTAATGATCAGAAGAATGGCGATTCACGGTGATAAAAATGGTCAATGAGAGAATGATAAACCACCACCGTTAAATATCTCCCAGGAGTGGTGGTACCCTGAGCAACAAATCATCACTGCCAAAAAAGGGGTTGGTTTTCGTCAGAGGGATTCCTGGATTCATAGTGGAACCTCCTTTGAAGGGGAACCACCTTTCAAGTGGACGCCCCTATCTTGTTGTACTGTTGTAGTTGAGAGCTTCAGTTTGCCTGTGCTGGCGATCCAGTCGGCATATTTGTTTGGGTCAAGCCCTATTCCATGGATAGTGCACTGAAGGTTGGTTGGGATCAATCGTTTGCTGATGGTGAATGATGTTTAGTTGACCCTTAGCTTCCTGGTTTCCCAAATCGAAGTCAAAATCAAACACCAGTTTTTTATATGGAACAACATCAACATTAGATACATGACATATCAACGACCAAATCACCAATCAACCCAACCTAACTACATGGCCGTTACCAAAACATCAACCTAAAGATTACTGTCAACCTTGGATTAATAAACCCTGAGTTGATAAATAGAGGGTATCCCCGTAAGCCTTGGTTTATCATTAAAATGGGAACCTCTCCTCTCAATCAACCAGGGGGTTTAGCCTCATCCGGGGTTGCCAAGAGATCAACCAGAAGATAAACCTATGGAATTAACCATTATGGTTGGTTATTACATGTTATTACCCTCTAATAAACCAATATTGATTATTGGTTATAACCCCTATTAACCACATTTCACCACTACAAACCCATGGCGATCCTCAGCTATCCATCTTCAGCTTCAGATTTGCATTCAGGCCACCTGCCGGTCCATGGCGCACAAGCTGTCGGAACGGGCACCCGCCATTCAGGTGCCGTGGATGGGTGGCGAGCCAGTAGAGCTCCAACGGTTGGTGATGGTCGGATGCTGATGATGGTCAACCATGGTAGGACACTGCATCAACTGATGATTTGATATTCATGGACTTACATCAACTGATGCTAGGACAGTGGATCAATCAGTTGATGATTGATGTTTGTTGGGTTGATGCCTGTTTCGTTGATAGTTGATGATGGTTGATGTTTGTTTGAATGCTTGGTGGGATAATTTTTGTTCTGAGAGCCGCTCGATTTTTTGGGGCTGCCAGAGTGTTGTGACCCCCCTTGCCTCTGAAAGATGCAGTGTAGGGGGGTGAGGTCAATGACTGATGACCCCTGTTGGTGGGTGAGGTCAATGACTGATGACCCCTGTTGGTGTTTAAGTGGATATTTCGGATTATTGGTGAATCGTCATGCAGACAAGTGCAGATTGCAACCAACTGCGGGTCTGCATTGTGTATGCTTCGGCCATGGCGACTCTAACATGTCGAGATGAAAGCAGGCCCCCAAACCGAACCACAACCAAACCCAGTCCTATGCAAACCCAAACCTTGAGGAACGAGTCATTTACATTGTCCAGAGGAGTCTGCCCACCAGGATGAACATGCTTACGGATGCACTTTGGGAACCACAATTTTGACCGGACAGTTCCTTGGTTGTGCAGATTGTAGTGCGCTCATGTTTCTTTGGTTGCCAATTTGTTCAATCTAGCTGCTATGCAATCCGAATGGCTTTCGAAGAGTTACCTGGCTAAAACCTGTGGCAACTTTAAGTTGGCAAAATTCAAGACTGCAATTCCTAAAGATTCATCTACACATGGGCGATGCTAATCAGCGTGCAAGACGAAGCATGTAGGCAGAATCAATCAGAATCATATAGAATCATCAAAGTAGTGATACTAAAGACCTATCCTTTTGGTTGACTATCATCAGGTCTACTTGGGTTTTGTGGCCTATATGAAAGTGACACTATCCGTACATTGACATGGTGGTTTCCCAAGTCATAGGGATACCCCCCAGTTACGATCCTTTTCAACCAGTTTACAGCAGTAAACCAACCATACTGTAGGGTACCCTTATAGCTGGTTCGGAACCACCAGTTCATTAGAACTAACCACTAAAGAACCATTGACCAGCTAATTAACCATTCTAACCACTATGCACCATTGTAAACCATTGAGTTTTGAGAAACACCCGCACGTAGCCCGTATTGAAAGACCTGGTGATCATCGCCAGGAAGCATTGACTTGGCTCTATGTTTGTGGTGGAAGTGGTCACCAACAGCAGGTGGACGACGTGGGTTGGTGGGCCATGAGTTCAGGGGTAGCAATGACAACAAGATGCGACCAAAACCGTTGTTAGAATATCTTGTTTTTGTAGGAAATTATAGGGATTATAGGAGGTCATATTGGAATTATACGACAGATAATAGCGGGCAATCAAGAGAGGATAATGAGCAATAATAGGGGACAATAGCCAACAATCAACAGTAATGGTGAAACAACTGCTAGTCGGTGGTTTCAGACATGGTTCATTTGCCACTGTACCTCAGAATGATTTTCACTACTTGACTCATGTTTTCGGGAGGCAGCTAACCACCAGCCAGTGATGGAACAAGAACCGTTTCTTTGCGAGAATTGATCCCCGCATTCAGTTGGTAGCTGTTTGCGGAACAAATGCCACCATGAATTATATTGGAGGGTTTCCAATCCAATGATGTCCTCGCTACCATGCAATTGCCCAGGATTGTTGCTCTACTACACACATGTCATGTATGCTGCAGCGCTGTATGCTAGCATATGTAACCAGTAGCGACCACTGGGTGTTGCATGGTCGACCAAGAAGCACGGGAAACCAAGGTGCTGAAGCGTGCGGCACCACCCATGGGTACCTCCTTTCGACTCTGTTTGGAGGAATCGACTATCGTACAGCATGGTTGCCTAGCTCCCAAAATGTGCTGTTTTGCTATGTATTTGCAACCTGGTCTGATATATGACCCTCAAGAAAGTGGCCGACATTGAAAGAAGTGTGTACCTCAAGAATGTGGCCAACATTGAAAGAAGTGTGTAGTAAAGCAGTAAAGCATGCTCAGCTGGTGGTTATATATATAAAGATATTTCTGCGAATGTTTCGCAGCTGAAGCTGAGATCTGATGTGATGCCATGTATTCCCATTTCTTCTTGTACCTACTTATGTGACCTATCATCTATGTTTCCACATAGAGCTACAACTACATAGCTGGATGCATAGATGGACACATAGATGGATGATGGTATCTATCCCCTATAGCCTATACTTGTTGATTATCATCTCCTATTATCAACCCTTCACCAGCTAGTTGACCACATGATCAACCATTTGCCAGTTGTATAACCATATATACTGGCCTGCTGTTAAGACAGTCAAAAAGTCAAATGAAGGTTGGGCCAGCCATATACATCTCCCCGTCTGATGCACGCACCAAAGAAGCAAACTGTTGATGTTATAGTTATAGTCATTCATATTTTGCCAGTTATAACACTGATCGTTTATGAAACCTACCTCCGAATAATATATATATATATAGTAGAAATTGATAGTTCATGATAATGGCTAATTAACTAATGAATGTTAATGTTGCTTAAAGTAATGGTCGATGAAAAATGGTCCAGCACAATGGCGGCTAGAAATGATTCCCACTCTTTTATGCTAGTAATAATGATCGTTTATGATGGTTGATGATGGGAGATAATGGTCAATAACAAAGATGATGGTTGATGATGCACCAGGATGCTTAAAGATTAAGAGAATGATGGCTGCTGGTGCTTCACAATGGCTAGTGTGATCAATGGACAATTCCTTTCTGATGGCCTTCGCAATATATGGTGAATGGTCAATGTAAATGCATCTCATCTATGTGGTGAGTCATGGGATCTGGACGTCGCTGTTGATCGTCGTGCCTGACCTATAGTGAGGGATATACAGTACCCAACTTTGCTTCGTAACGGCTCCCTATTTCGCTTCCGCGTCTCTCGCTCATGAAATTTCCCCCTGATGCCAAGATAATAATATGTGTCCCTTACAACTATTTTGCTTTCCCATACTCTTGGTAATAGTGTACTTTTGCCATTGGTGATACGTGTGATACTATCCCATGAGGGATGGTTTCTCGCGTTAGTAATGGCATCTCGCCCTTAGTGGTGATACTCAGCAAATCAAAGTTGTAGTGTGCACCTGCGTGCGAATCGGGATGATCGGGCAACGGTGAACTAATACACTTTAACAATCTTCAACATGAATATGTGCATGGAGAGAATAGCAACCTGACCCAGTAAAGCTGGTTTAGTTAAGTAATGACTTCAGCATCACAACCACTGGGCTTGCTTGAAGCAGAAAGCGCAGTAGCATTCTCGGCATCCAAAAGGGGGGAAATAGCCGCAGCTTTGGCTTTGGCTTTACTGATAGCCCCTAGTTTTGGTTCGGTGTTTTTTCTCTTTGTGGCTTTGGGCGCCGTGATGCGAAGCTGGGACCTGGAGCAAAACAAGTCTCAGCGTCAGCGTGACATTGCACATTATTCGGTGAGTTCACCAATTTTTTCTCAAAGCCTTGGGTATGGTGATTCAGGTTTGTAGTTCCTTTCAAACTCAGCCAAGCCATTGGTCATTTTTGTTTTCGCGCTAGTGGCGTGTAAGATTTGGGCAATTTAAGTTTCGATGACAGTTTTCTTTGGTTTTCTGGAGAGTCAAAGTGCAGTTAAGCAAATCGCCCCCATCCCCTGTGCAGTCGCTAGCGCTAGCGACTGCACAGCACCCCCCCCTGACTATCTTAACTGCACACCAAAAATATTACACATGGGGGCTACACAGTCCAAAATCCACGCCCCAATGATTGGAGGGTATGGGGGCCATATGCGGTTAAGCAAAGCGCCCATATGGGATGGGGGCCATATGCGTAACTGCACTTTGTTCAGTGTTGGACATATTTGTTTGAAAAAATCATAATCCTACACAGTCGCTAGCGCTAGCGATTGCACAGGGTATCGAGGCAAACTGCCCCGATCTGGCACGAGGTGATTTCCTTAATTGTATTTTGCCTCAGTGCGGGAAGTGATTTTTTGAGAAAATCCCAATCCTACACGGTCGCTAGCGCTAGCGACTGCACAGGGGATAGTGGCAGTTACAAGTTCTTCTGCTTGAGTGCATTTGGCTCACTGTGGGAAATGTTTTTAGACCCCCAAATCCAACACAGTCGCTAGCGCTAGCGACTGCACAAGGGATGAGGGCGATTTGCTCAACTGCAGTACTTAGCAAAAAAAGGAAAAATGCAGAACAAACAAAAAAACTCAAAGCCAAATCCTACACAGTCACTAGCGCTAGCAAATTCCTGGAGTCGCTGGCATTCACAAGTGTCTTGAGCGCACCCATGATCAATGATCTGATGTGAGCAAAGCATTACACAGCATGATGTGTGTGTGTGTGTACGTGTGTCATGCATGATGTCATACGTGATCATGTCCTTTGACTCAATCAGCCAACTAAAGCTAGCATACTGAGCAAATGCAAATCATACCAAGCGAATTTAGAAACCACGGATGTACAATGGCACCAAACAGTACATGTGCTTGGGAGCTTTGGGGTCCAAAAAACATATTACCTCCGCTGTTGTGCATGTCACGAGCCAAGCAGTTGCAACGCGTTTTGTTTCCAAGTTAGGCCCCTGGATGGTATAAATAGGAGCTTTGTTTGGAACCTGGATGTGTTCACTTTGAGCTTGATCAACCAGTATGAAGCAATCACTATTATTGGAATGTGGTGATTCAAAGGCTCCCCAGGTGGGTTTGGAATGGGGTAGTTTGTTGTAAATTTGGGTTGACGCAGGTATGCCAAATAAGATTGCTATATAACAAGTCCAAATAGACACAATTACATAGTTATGTTGACACGTTCAGAAAAGTCAAAGCAAGCAAGGTCGTTAAATTAACAATGTTTTTGGTATAAATTAGCCTAATTCCCTTTTTGACTATCTTAACTGCACCCCAGTATATCCTACAATTGTTAATGAACCATCTAGTCCACCAGCCAGATCCATAGCTACCCAGCTGCCACATCCATGGTGCCAGGTGAGAAGCTCTGTGGAGCGTTTCGATCCCAACACGGGGCACTGGGAGGCGGTGCGGCCTGGATGGACCTGGATGAGCGAGGTGGAGGTTACCAGGTGGGCCCCCAGCGCTTAGAAGTGAGCTTAGAACCCCAGTAAGTGATAGGAATCACCACAACTTTAGTATACTTGAGTTAGTTATGAACATTTATGAACATTGAACCAACTTTACAATTCGTATACTTCGGTTAGTTATGAACCAACATGTAAATGGTTGGGGGGCCCACCTTGTAGATTCCTCAAATCCAAGAAGCGCTCTGCAAATCGTCGTCATCACCAGTCATAGGTTCGGACCAGGAAAATCTATGAAAATCTCCAGGTTTCGGGGACGACTTGGCCGGTGGTCTCCTGGACTCGTAGGGCAAACTGCCAGGCCGTGTCACACAAGGGGCGACCATGCGAACCCATGCGGGCACCTGGTGATAGCGATTTCATGGTTGGCAGAAGCAACGAGGATGATGTGACAACTGCTGGTTTGACTTTTTGTAAACAAATATCTAATATCAATGTTTGGCATTACTGAATGATGATGAAGCATGATGAAAACGGTGCATCAAGAATTACTGCATCCACAAAACCTTGATCAACAAATAGTGAACACCATCAACAAACCGTCAAAAGACATCAAAAGGCAATCAAGAAACCATCAACCACAAACCGATGATCAACAAAAGTAAAAATCATTAAAAGAACATCAACCAAAAAACCACATCAACAAACATGTGTTTCAACCCGAAGATCAAGAAATGCCATGCCAACGATGACATGTTGCCACGACCAACCACTACCAAGGCACCACGACTATCCACGCCACGTAGGCGCTGCCGGCTATGGCATTGCGGCGCTTCGGATCGTCCTCTGCCGTGCTGGACGGCTGCTTGTGCCCCCCCCCCGGTGCGGGGTGGTGCTGGTTGGGGAAGGTTGGGTGATAAACTAAGTTGATTCAATTAGTTGAATGGGTTTGGTGAGGCTGAGTAATCATGGCAGCACTTAGTTGATTCAATTTCCCGAAGAAATCGTCCCGCGGATGGTCAAGTTTGGCTGGATAATCAATTGGATTGTTTGCTTGATTCAAGTTGATTCATGGTTCTGAATGTAATATGCATTTGTGGAGTTCTATGTAGTTACAAGTAACCGCGGATATGGAGATACTATCTGCAACTGAGCAACCGGAAAAACCCTGGAGGTTCTCGAACGCAGCAGAACGAAGAATGAACCTGGGAAAAAAATGGTCACATATATTAGGTGCGTTACATGCGTGTTTCTCAAACTAGGGGACGTCCCAAATCATCCCATATTTATCATTGTTTACTTGTAAACCAACCACTTTTGGGGATTGCTGATTTCTAAGAACCCCCCACATGCTTTTTGGACTGGGCTGGGAGCCGGGCTGAAACGATGCCAAGACAATCCCTGCAAGGATACTCAGCATCACGACGCGACCACTTGCACCGTCTGAACATTTGGAGAAAATGGGTACTCGATACCTCCAAGCAGCTCCAGCTCCAGTGACATTGGTTGATCAGCACTGCGAAGCTTATCATCGTTGTTGGTAACGAACACAGCACTGCTCAATGTTGGGAATGGTTGGGTTGGTGGTTAACAACTGGCTGATGAAGCAGGAAACAACGGAAACAACCACCAACCAGAAACATCCCAACCATTTGGTCATTTGGTGCAGGTTGGTGCTCGTTTTATCCAACGGAACATGTTTGTTGCTGGAAGGTCGAAGGTTGTTACATCGGTGCCACTGTAGTCCATGGATCTGTCGGCTTGGTGACCAAGCCAAGATGGGGTTCATCCCTCCCCATGTTCGATACACCACTAGCACTCACGGCGAGTGGCTGGTTTACCGCTGGATCTACCATCCGTTGCTAGCATTCTTAGATCTTTTTCGTTCGCAGAGCCCATAGATCCATGACTCTTATTTGATTGGTGGTCTTAAAATGTTCTAAACATGTTCTATTTCTCCTGGTAGTTACTAACAATCGGTTGGTTGCGAAATATTTTTCCTAGGGGTGGTGAGCAGCATCAACCAGGGAAGCTGAGCACCACCAACCAGTTAGGGCTCACCGGTGATGGCTCAGCCAGGTACGTTTGTGGCGGCTCCGAAGATCAGCAAGCCTTGAACTCCGCTGAGCGCTTCAACCCCGCACGAGGCCTTGCCTACGCACCGGTCCCCCTGGAGCATTGTCCAAGGGTTGGAAGCAGCACTTGAGATCTGGTGATGAATTACTATAGTTAACCATCCATATAAGATTATGGTGATCTGACATCAGTTGATGATTTATGGTTGTGATTGTAGTTGATGATTGATTCGAGTCAACCAAATTCAGCCAGAATCAACCATAAGCAGGCCAAAGCCAAGGGTGTATTTCATGTGGGTTGGTCATGTGCACCCTAGTAGTTCTGAGATTCTGGTGATTTGGGCACACCGGAGTGCAACGCCTCAATGTTGCAGACAGAAGATCCCATACGTCCCTATGCGTTCACTTTGTGCAGTGCAATCAATTAAAATTGGCTGGTGGTTTCACACATTTTATATTTTCCCCCTTGTTACCAAATGGTTGGTTGGCAAGCATATTTTTCATAGGGGTTGGTTCAACCACCAACCAGACAATCCTGGCCAAAACATGCTAAGACCATGTTGTACGTCCAGTTCCAATCTCAGGCGCATCTCCAGGAACAGGACCAGTTTCGGGATTCGGAACCTCAAACGTTCAGCATGTCATGGTCCCAACCGTCCATTCCCCACGAGGTTTTCCCGGTCCATTCAGGTCCCCTTAAGAATCACCCCATTGCTGACTTGGATGATCATCCCCACTTAGAAACTGGCACTAACCATGGTTCATCATAGGGCTTCCAACCGGACTTTTAGGGTCATTTATCATGATTATTATGGATATATATCCCAGTCATAGTTCCAAACTGATCCCAACCGCACATCCAAGTCGCCCGTTGGTAAACCAACCTGGCAATGGAAAATCCATCATTTTTTTGTGGTTTCCCAGGGTTTCGCTATAAAATCTGGTGAAAATCCATTGCCAGGTTGGGTCACCAGAGGATACCATCGCTGATCTTCCAGATGTCCAGGTGTCTGGGAGTCGCTGTCTTCCATGCTCCTGCCTCGAATTCATAGCTCTGCACTGGCATCGCGCGGGCAGCTCTTTTTGTGTGGAGGCGTCCGGGGAACCCATGGGAACCCACGGGGGAACGTATGGTAACCTGGTGATGTTGCTGCTTCTTGAACCGAAGATGTTGTCATCCATGTTGATATCAACAGGAGAAGGGAATCCCTTGTGGACCATGGAGGTACAGCGGTTCTAAACCCAAGTCATGGTGCTGTTTGTCATCAACATTTTGGGTACTCACCATTTCTGTTGAGGGGCTAACTGATCAAACCACACCACGCAAACCATGGGCTTGTCACCAGGGGCATTTGGGTAGTTGAAGTGGGCACGGTTTCCTGGGTGTGCCTCGTATCTAAAGTCTGCCAGAACTTTGGCAGTGCTGAATATTGATGATTATTGGCTAATCATTTCTCACCAACAATCATCTAGATTTGATTTAGCTGAGACTAATTTGTTGGCTAATCACTACATCTGAATCTAGTGTTGAGTTTGATGTAAGATAGCCATGAAGGTAGAAGCAAAGTTTGCTCCCCCTCCACCCTTGTGTTGGGTGCTTGCTCATGTTTTCCCTGGTCTCTTGATGGCCTGGTGAAGCCTGTTCCACGCCGAAATTGGAAGACAAATAACGACACATGAACTGCAAGTACTGCCAAGATCCCAATATTTCGAGATTAAGATACCTCTTAATCATGCTTACTAAAGATTGCTAAACAATGGAATGGGAGACTGCCACTCGAGGAGATGCAAACGGATTCTTGATGCTTGGTGGTTTCAAATATGTGTTGCTCCCATGTTTGACTTCAATGACAACAACCATTTGTAAACATTTGGGATGATCTGCCAAAGTGCCATAGACCAACGGTAAACCAACCATGTTGATTCACCATCCACAGATCAAGCAGACATAGATCAACTGGATACCAGCCACAGGTCACCTATCTCTCTTCTAGGATCGGCTGTTTATCAACCATCTTTCAACCATCGATCAGCTATGTGTCAATAAGAAGTTCACAACAAATCAAGGGCTTATCAATCATATCCTAAGCATAGGTCAACCGTAGCTCAACCTTTTGTAGATTCGATCGTATCAATCATATCATGTAGTTCATAGGTCAACCTTGGATCAAGCAGATCTGAATCTCAACCATAGCTCCACCATACATCAGCCATGTATGGACCACGGCCATGGCACCCCAGGAAAGCGCGCAACTGTTGGCAGGTCACAATCCTGCTGTGCTGGGCATCGAGTGCCTCGCTGTATCAGCCCGTGGGTCGGTTTTGTACTGTGGGGGATGTATACTATTGGTGAAACGACTGGATGGTGTTTACACCTGTCTGTTATATTTTGCTTTACACATTTGCACATGCATGTATGCATACATACAAATGTTTGTTTGATTTGTTTCCAGACAGAGAGACAGAGAGTTAGTTGTATGTATCTACAGGCTGTATGCGATTGTGTATGTGCCTTTGCATCTATGTATTTGTGTACGAACCATGCAAACTCGTGTACGTTCGTACATACATATATAATCCCCCTATATGCATGTTGTATCATATTGTGAAGTCTTTGTTTTGTGTATATATGTGTGTGTGTGTGCACACAGGCATGGAGAAAAACCAGATATCACCCGAAAAGGCCAGGTCATCATGCGAGTGAACACTGCAGTTGATTTTGGGGATGTTCACCAGAACAGTGTCTTGATTGTGACAATACGCACTTTTGCCAGCATCCCGAATCGCATCATTGTGTTTTAAAGCAAGACTTGCTTTTAGTCTTCATGCATGCAATACATGCATACATTGATTATGTTGCTTGATTTCGTGCCAGTAGTCAGCCAAGATTGACCATCATAAATCATAGGCATCATTTGTACACCATTGTTATTTTCACCTACGGTCGCATTTTTTCTACAACAAGAGTTGCATGTCTCCACTGCATTGGAACTGTCAATGCCGGAGCGCGGTTCTTGTCATCTCTTCAGGTTCTCTACACGTCTATGACATTTCCACCTATGCCACTAACATTTAAGAATTTACATTGAGCTAAAATTGAGATGGATTTGTTCAGTTCCTCACTCGTTCATTGCATCCTGTCTAAATATTTGTAACATATATATATATACACATTTAAATGTTGATATGCTTACAGTTACACAGATAGCTATCCAAATACATATACTGATTACAGATGTTCCCAGCAGACATTGGAATCTTCAGGGTGCACTGGCGTCCCAGGTCCATCAGGGCCTGTGAATGCTACAATCCGCAACTGGAACAGTGGCTGCCCTTGCCCGAGATGTGCCTGGGCGACACCGGGTACCTCATCGATGTGCCATGTCCATAGCGCAAGTAGCTGGTGATTCTCCATGGTTATGGGGGGATATGAACCATGGCTGGCTGGTGGTTTGATTGACATTTTTTATTTTCCCTAGTAGTTATTGACAATTGGTTGGTTGACTAATATTTGTCATAGGGATTGAAACCACCAACCAGATGGTTATATCCCAGTTATCCATGATAATAGCAGGGGATATCATGGGAAATCTTGCCTTCTAAGCACGGTTATGGGGTCATGACCCACCTCATCAGGCTATGAATCCCATGGCTGCATCCCAGTCAAAACCCCAACTGCACATCCGAGTAGGGATATCCAAGATATCGAAGCATCAGCACAACAAGCAGCGGTGAATATCACAATAGAAGGGTGTGGACATCATGATTGTCAAAATGTGCTTGGTACAAAGTTAAAGGCATGGTATTTTGGGGAATGTTGACCAAGAATTGGGCGTGATACAAGTGCGCGACAATGTGCTTGTTGGTTTGTAACTTCTATTTTCTTCAACTCTAAAGGGGATCATGTTCATGTCTCTACAGGAAGTTTTGTACAAAGTAGCCAAGGGCTCCATATTTCAGGCGGCAAATGCCAGTCTAGCAATGACTCGGACCAGAACATAAAGGTTGAGAAATGGCTTCCCTCCATGCGTTGAACTGGCACCTGGGGAGGAATCTCAGTGGCACAAGGGGTACTGGCCTTCTTTTGATCATGTAAATGGGTTGTCCATGAATGGTGTAATTGCCCCCGGAATCTGGTTGTTTCCCTATTCATATGGTTGATTATGAACTTGGATTGATTTGGATGGTTAGTTGGTACCACCATGGCAATGCACAAACCCAGGTTCTCAAAATAAGGGTATCCCCAAATCATCCAATATTGACCTTTGATGGTAATAAACCAGCCATTTTTGGGAGTCCCCTATGGCCTGAGAAACCCTATATAGTAGCTGTTTAACCACAAGTTTGTTGGTGATTATCCCCTATTAATCCCTTTAACATCGACCATTTGATATCCCCTATCATAAAACCGTTAATCAACCCCTTGGACCATCACCACGATGTGGAAACCCTTTGAACCACCTGATGTGGTCCAAACTTCTGTTGATGTTGTGGTTGTGGTAGATCCATGTGGTAAATGATGGTTATTAGTGGTGATAGCCAACAGCAGTGGTTGATGATGCTTATGAGGGGTGAGTACTAGGGAGTTATAGCCAACAATAGTGCTTAGTGACGGTTATTGATAGTAGATACATGCAGTCATAAACCATCATGCATTTAGGCATGAGTAGCTGGTGATTCACCCTCAGGGGGTCCATGAATCTGGATCCACTGTGAAGCAACATTGGTAAGCTGAGCAGCATGGGTAAGCCGGTAAGCCTGTCAACCATTCCAATTATCAAATACTACTATGACTATAACCAACCACTATCAACCACTAATTAAACCACTATGGTTATTATAACCATTATTATAACCACTATGTAATTATGACTATGGTTACTATTTATAATCAAGTACTACTATAACACGTTATAACCATTATCAACCACTAATTTAACCAATATGGTTGATTATGTCAGATTATCAACCATTGTCAGACATTAACCAGTATATCAAGCAATTATTATAACCACCATTGTATCATCATATATCAACTACTATCAACAATTGACCATCATATCAATTAGTTATTTTTAACCATTATATGAATTATTATAACCATTAAATCAACCATTACTATGACACTTGAACGCACTATAACGATTATATCAACCATTACCAACCATTTTTAACCACTATTTAACCATGGCTAAAGCCATTATCAACCACTAACCACCAATAAGCCACCATGATTTTTATAACCAACATTACAACCCATTGTGACACAATAGCAACCATTATCAACCACTAACTAACCATTAATTAACTATTACTATAACATTATAACCCACTATAACCCTTGTATCAACCATTTTAAACCACTATTCAACCATGGTTAAAACCATTGTGTCAACCATTATAATCAACAATTACTATAGCACATTATAACCATCATATCAACCATTACCAACCATTTTTAACCACTATTCAACCCTGGTCAAAGCCATTATCAACCACTAACCACCAATAAGCAACCATAATTTGTATAACCAACATTGCAACCCATCATGACACTATAGCAACCATTATCAACCACTAATTATTTACCACCACTAAACCCACCCACGAACCACGGGGTTCCAACCCACCACCTATCCACGACGTCAGGCCCCACTGCCGCATGGCCGCCTGCCTGGCCGAGCTGCATGGCGTGCTGCACGTCTGCGGCGGCTTCAACGGCCGCGAGGCGGGGCTTCCAGGGCGCGTGGTTAAGGGGGGATGATCATGGTGCTTAACCCCTCATCCACCATAAACTCCTTATAGAGAACAATCAATAAGATTATAAAATGAGGAGTTTATGGTGGATAAGGAGGGGCTTGGCCCTTAGAGTGCTTGGCCCTTATCCACCATAAACTCCCTCACCAGTCTTATAAATCATTATCAATAAGTGGTTATGAAGGGTTCTAAGACCATTTTATAAGATGAAAGGCTTGGCCCTTAGAGTGCTTAACCCTTATAGTGGTTAATCGTGGGGGTTGTCATGGTTCACCCTTAAACCAGGGGGTTTATCATGGTTCTTAACCCTTATAGTGGTTAACAATCAATAAGATGGCTTATTGAGATGGTTGAGGGTGGTTTATCATGGGGATGTATGGTGGATCAGGGGGTTAATCACGGTTGATGGTGGTTAAGATGGTGGTTAATGGTTTATGAATGGTTATTGGTGGATATTCATGGTGGTTTATGATGGTTGATGGTGGTTGATCATGGTGGTTTGTGGCGGATGATGGTGGATAGGATGGTGGTTAGCCACGGTTGAATTGTGGTTAATTCGATAGATGGTTAATGATGGTGGTTGGTGACGATCGTTGGTCTATGGTGATTGGCAAATAATGATTTTTAGCAATGGTTGAACGCATGCGAACGAAGACTCTAGCAGGTCGTAGGACTATCGCTCAAATGATCAATTGCCATAGGTCTACAACCATCACAGCATTCATAGCATACAGTAGATGATTAATCATAACCTACTATGGTGGTTAGTGAATGATGGATGAATGATGATTTATGATGCTTAATGACGATGATTCATGATGCTGGGCTGGCTGATTGTTGGATGATCAGTATCTAGGATTCTAAAGCCATCCTAGGTCTAGGATCTAGATTGCTGATCTGAAGAACATCTGGGAATCCACTGTTGGATGATTTATGGATCTAGGATTCTAAGCTGCAACAAGGACAAGAACCCGGGGATCTAACGAACTGCCAGAGCTTTCCTTGGAGAAATTTGTGGGATTACTGGGAAACCCTTCCTTGGAGTTTCGAGGCCCACCTATGGACAAAGACACGGATGGGTTCACTCAGCTTGTGTAGCAATGGCAGTGAATCCCATGGCCGAGACCAAGCCCTCGTTTCGCATACCTACGAACCGTAGCAGCAAGGATTTGGGCATAGGCCAGGGGAGACATGCCAATGACCAGCCCAAGCAAGGTTTACAGGTTATTAATGAACCTATAACCAGTAATGATTAATATTAAGGTAATTAACCAAACAGGTTATGAGGTCATGAACTAAAGAATGGTTAACATTACTGGCTAATGATTGATTAATGGTTATGAATGAATGGGAAACCGTCGGGTTTACTTCGTTTTGGCTCGCACCACTGCATACTGACACCAAAGGAGGACCAGAGGGGCCGGAGAATGGCTTGGAAATGATCAAAGGGATATGAACTTGCCCACAAGCAGCGCGGCTCCCCATGGGAGTACTCCCAAGGGTCGGCTGCTGCTTCCGTTGCGATCCTTGGGCAGTGGTATAGGGTCGAGATCATGATGATGAGGAGGAGGAGGAGGATGAGGATGAGGATGATGATGATGATGATGATGATGATGATGATGATGATGATGATGATGATGATGATGATGATGCACATCATCATCAGCAAAGTTATCACTGTCATCACCGCTATCTACCACTGACCATTCATTCCCTCTTGTTGCTTTCATACTGACTTTATCGTGAATCACACTGGACAACATGCTGGTGAATTCGTTCGCTCTTATTGATGGCTCATTAAGAACTTTAAGAACTACCATCTACTGGTACCATGATTAGGAATTCATTTCACGGCTATGTTATCATGGTGCTTAATTGATCATTCTCATTCACTACCATGACATCCACCATCATCCGCCACGAAAAGTCTGGCACCACCGCAGGCCTTGAGCAACACCGAACGCTTGTTGGAAGACGCCAGCAGCTGGCAGGAGATTGGGGGCTGGCAGTCATCGATTGCTGATTTGGAGCTGACCTTCAAAGGTCCAAAATGGTTCAGAAACCTGGAACTGCTAAGGAAAGCTCGGGATAATCCATCAATTTCTTTCATAAGTGCTTCATAGATGTTTGAGAAACCTGTTTATGACCTTTGAAGGAAATCCACCAATCCATCAATTCAGATAATCCATCAATTTGGAAGGATTTTCCTGGATTACCTTCGTTCCGGTGGGATCACAAACTGGGTCCCTGGGGTATATCGTTGCGTGGACCGCGCACAGTAAAGATTTGTGTTGCTAAATCTCGGTCGTATCAGATGATTACCACTTATGATTGGACCAACTGGAGCGCTCCAGGAACGAAGGCTCCGTTGGGGTCATCAACCGCCAACGAGGAATCGTGCTAGGAAGCCTGTCTTGGTAAAGTTGCACTTACCAATGATGAAGGATCCCCTTTTCGTCACATGTTGCCACTATCTCAGTCCAGATTTCAGGTTTTGATTCTTGCTTGGTTCCGTTTTCCCCTTATCCATAACATGCTGCATCATCAGATCGACTGATTTTCTCTGCTGCAAACATGGCATCAACATGAAGTCAAGAGCTTGTATGCAATTGTATCCAACCACAGGCAAATAGTCATATATTGCGTTCTATATAGTCAGGTCATTTTGTCAAAGAAACACTTATTGATTTCAGAATGCACTATTTTGGCATGACAACTGATCACTTACCCCAGCTCACCCACGAACTACCAGACCAGTCAAAGACTGTACTGTTCATCTAGAGCAGCCATGACCGTTGTAAAGCTTCAGCATTCAGATCTGGCTGGGCATCAGGCCAGCATCTTAAATCGGATGCACACATTTCGGAAAGACGGCCAGCTTTGTGACCTTGTGCTGAAGAGCCGTGAGGGCACAGAGCATGGGGCGCACAAAGCCATTCTGTGCGCTGCCAGTGAGGACCTCAGGAACATGCTGGTGGGACCATTTTGTGAAGCACAGCAAGTTCAACAAGGACAACCCGTCGAAATGGCAGCTTCTGACGCAGTGGTCTTTGCATTGCTCGAGTACATCTATGGTGAAGAGCCTCTGGTAGAATTGGAAGATTGTTTGGAACTTCTGCATCTAGCAGACGCATACAACTTTCCGCATCTAGTAGCAACAGTCCAAGCATCGCTTCGTTCCTGTTTGGACACTGCTCCTGTCGCAACCGCTCTGAAAGTGTTGCAACAGACTCAGGGCTTGCATGATTTGCAAGACGCATGCGAAGACAAGGTCGCAGCAAACTTTGAACTCTGTATCGAGCTTGTCGACTTTCTTGAAATGAGTGCTAGTCAGCTTGGGCGCATTTTGCGAAGAGCAGACTTGACAGTGTCCCGGGAGGAGGTGGTTGTTAAAGATCTTTTCAATTGGTTCGATAGGTCGAAAGACCGGGTGGCTCAGTTCGGCTTGCTGCTGCAAAACGTTGATTTTCGGTCCCTTTCGTCAAGCAATTTGGGTCGGCTCCAGCAATTTTCGGCATCTATGGGTCCAGTTGGCTATGATCCTCAGCGAGAGGTTGGAGAAGCTTTGCAGGCTCACAAGAAACGCAGTACAGCAAACACTCCAGATCCTTTTCAGCCCAAAAGATGGTGCTTGCAGCTTTGGTCGCCTGAACTGGGTGCCAGCGCGCAAGCTCCGCAGAAGGTGCTTCCGCTCGCCTACTCAATATGTTGCCACGATGATGCCATCTACTTTACCCATGACCCCCTACATCCCTATAGCAATCCCTCCACCATCTTTCGTTGGAAACATGGAGACACCGAGAGCCAAGCTGTTGCAGGAACAGGCGCCCGAGTGAACGGAGTGAATGATCTTGGGTCTTATTGCGAAGTGTCCGTGTCTCCGGAGGGCACAGTTTTTGTGAACGATGTCGAGAATTGGAGGCTCCTGAGTTTTGAACATGGGTCTGGAAGCGTGGTGCTGAGTGATGTTGAGATCAAGTCCGTGTTCTGCTCGCTGAACGGAGCCGTTTACGTCCTAACTCAAAGTGGACGTGCAGTGTCGAAATTGTTGGGTGCAACACTTCAGCCGGTGATTTCCAGCAACCACCTCCCCACAGAGCTGCAGTTCCGTGCATCTGACTTGTTTGTGACCAAGGACGAGGTGATCTACTTTTTGGATCAAACCCACAGCCGCATCTTGCGCCTAAATCCTGGCGAGACGGAACCTGCGGTGGTGGGTGAGGCGCCAAACAAGGAGAGTTCTGGTTTGTGTGGCCTCTTCGTGACCGAAGACGAAAAGATCTACGTGGCCGACTTCAGACAACAAAAGGTTTGGGCCTTCCATCAAGGCGACACAGTCTGGACAGAAGTCTTAGCGTGTCCCGGAGCTTGGAGACCTGTCTGTGTTGCGGTTCAGGGCAGATCTCTATATGTCTGCATGGGTTCAGGAGAGGATCTAGCTGCAAGCGGCGCTTACGAGTATTTGCTCCCTCAGGAGCTTCAGCTTGAATGACATCAATCGCCTGTGGGACAAAACAGCAGAGCTTGGTCCCACGTGCACTGTGTGAGGACTCGAGAATGGTTTTGATGCAGTTGGGGTACGGGGGCTGGTATTAATTATATATACACTATGTTCTCTTGATGGCTTCCCAACAAAAAGCGTACCTACCACAACAAGCACATGTTTGGCCTACAACCTCATTTTATAGGTCACCTTGCGCAGATGCTGTGCCTCGTACTGCTTGCCGTGGACAAGTTCCCTTCACCATCCTTCACCCATGTGTGACCCTCAACAGGCGATATCTGGGGCCATCGTACTTTGAACCTTGAGATTTTCACAAACACCTGTGCCGTTTGCTTGTAGGGGGGTATCATCCAATCCCAGCTGTACGATGTTTGGACCCTTGGGGCGACTTGATGATGTAGATGTTTGGGGTCGGTTCCCTGGATGCAGCTCCCATCAAGGATGGTCCAGCAAAGCCACCTGACACACTTGGATATATCCACAAGTTGCGACTTTACATGAGGTTAAGCCCCCAGGGAAGGGACCAAAGTCATTGATTCAGAGACCAGAGTCATTAATTCAAATACCTGGTAGAATTCATGGGCTTTGACAGGGTTCAATCGGAGGGATTAGCCCAACAACAGTCATAGGAATTTGCTCCTAGCCTAACCACCGTCAAATAAGCTCCCAATCTCAGGAACCAATGTGTGAAGTAAATAATTTCATCACGCACCAACAGCTGTTGGCAAGCGTTTATCATCATTTATCAACTACATATTTCTGGACTTTATTTCGCAGGTTGAACTCCAGGGGATCAACAGAAGAACAGAGGCTTCATCGATGCCATGGGCACCCATCTTTTGATATCGATCATGAAGCGTCATATGACCGACCTGTATAGCTGGTTAGCGTTAGAAGTACTGAATGCTCACTAGCCATACACAACTATGTGGCATAAACAGCCACGAATTCTTCGTTTGTTGCTGTGGTTTTGGGATGAGTCATTGATGAACACCAGGTATCAGCCATGAAAGTTTCAGCACGGGATCTAGTGACGCCACCACCAGCTGGAACCTGGGCAGTGCCAAGGGATGATGGGGCGCCTCCTCCCAGGGGGTGCCGGGGTTGGCAGCTCCACCGTCCCCAGGAGCTGCCGCCCATGTCCGAGGGACGCTTCTGGGCCTCATCGGCTGTGCTGCAGAACTTTTTGATTGCCACTGGGCGTTGCGCCGAGGGGATGAGGATCCATGGTAACAACCACTGGGTGTTACGAGGTGGTGAGGGGATGAGGACCGGTCCCACAGCAACAACATGGGTTTCCGGTGGATTATCAAATCAAAATCCTGGATTATATATTGTAAACATTTGTAAACTAACCTGGTTGCGCTAAAAATCATCATTTTCTATAAGTAAACGCATTCTAAATAGATCTACATAGAGGAATCTCCACGCAACCAGGTTAGGAACTGCCGGAGTGTACGCCATGGTCCCCGTGAGACCAGGGTCGGACCCCAGGGCTGTGACCAAGTCACAGCCGCTGAGTTAGTGGCGCTTCATGCATGGTTGGTTGACTGGCGCATTGTTTTTTCATAGGGGTGGTTCAACCACCAACCAGGTTATGACATGGGAGTGACCTCTAGTTACTTAGAACCAGTCAAGGGAGTAACTATTGGTGATACACCACTCACAAGAATCATTATTCCCCTGGCCCCAGTTGATTAGTGCTTGGTTTAGCAACGGGTTGCCGCATGACCCTCAACCACTATCACCACTCAAGGGTTGAGCTCCTGGTTTGTTGCGAGAGTGGTCCGGTCCCTTGGTCCCCCATACTGACATATTTTTTGGACATAGCGTGATTACTTGACAACTATTATCTTACCATATCTTACCACATCATGTCATATTGGTGCTTCTATTGCCACTTTAATTATGGAAATAGTATCATGTTGTTGGGTACTCATCATTGTTGATACTTGTATATGACAACATGTAATCAGAATTATGTATTTCAACCATCATCCATTATTACCAGCAGGTATCTTGCCATGATTTGACAATCGCCACTATTACAATTATTGTAAAGTTATAAGCAACCATAGCTTCAGCATATCCTAGATGCTCCATGTATGCATATTTCCCCACATTTCGTTCTAAAATAATCCAAATATCAATGCCGTACATGGAGCACCTGGATAATTTGGTAAGAAAACCATTCTTTAATTGGTATACAAACAAATATCACCCTCTTGTTGAATAACTACCATTAATTGACATGCAGAGATCCGGAGGTTCCTTCCGGTTTATCCTTTCTGCGCGAGGTTTGTTCCGGCAACAATGGACAGCAGGCGACGACATGTTGAAGTGGCGAAACAGTGGCTAGTTCTTTGCTACCCTAAAAACTTTTGGCGGCAAGGAGGGGTTGTTGGTGTCCTTGCTTTGTGTTATTCCGTTCATTGACGCGATGAATCAACTGGCAATAAATTGTTTATGTAAGAGTTGTGTTGTCGGTACCTGGCGAAACCGACGTTATCAATGTGTGCCTCCAAGGATAGTCGTGTCGAAACTGCTGATGAGCTGGGTGTTCACCAACGTTCCAATGAGCTGGCTTGCTATTCAAATGTACTGTAGGCCTTAGCAAACTGTCAGCTACCTGGTTCTGAGCATGCTCGTTTCAATGATCCTTTAGTTGGTTGAAATCTCTAGGTGCTTTAACGCATCAATCAACCTACAAGTGGACTGGTCTGGAATTGACGACTGAATACAGGTTGGATTATTTTGATGCACCGCCAGATTACAGCACATGATAGTATATGTTAAGACAGTTGCCGACATACACAACAAGCCATTTTGCGCATTTGCGAACTTGATTTGTGGATAGTGGCATTAGCGGTTTTAGTGCCTTGGAGCCCGTTCATCAGTGTGCGCAAAGCGTTCTGGCGCGTCGGCGTCGCGTTGAGCACATTGAAAAGCCCGACAACCGGAATCCCCAGCAACGCTGCAATTCCAAAGTGTGTCCAACGTGGGATCGTATTGCTGCCTTCTCATCCCCATTCTCTCCCTGGCCTGCGCACCGCCGGAGCACATTTTCATTTGGCGCGGGCCTCTTGCTGAATTGGTGTTCGCCTTGTCGTACCTATTTTTTGGATTTCGGGACATTTGCTTGATCGGACTGGTGCTGGTTGCATTTGGAGCAATTGGCTATACAACACCTTTGATTGGTCAACTGGAACCAAGTCCGTGCTCTCGATCGTGCGGACCTTCCTATTGTCCATTGTGGAATTGGTGTTGGTGCTGCTCTTGGCCTTTTTTGCAATGAGGCGGGTCTTGCAGAGAACCGTTTTCGCGAACGTACGTGATTCGGTTGACTTGACGTGCTTCAGCCGGTTTGCCAGCGAAGTGCCGCGGAAGGTGAGACTGCTCATGATGCTGTCAAGCAACGTTGAGAACTCACTTCGTACCGTCGGGGAACGAATGCTAGCAATCAGTAGGGGATCAAACTATTTCTATTCGAATCTACTGACTCCCTTCCAACTCTGTGCGTCTATCACTGCTCAAGTGAATCGAGGCCATATCTCTCTGAACCTTCACGGGGTATTGTAAATTAAATGTTAAACGTGGAGTACTAATCCCCAGGTCGTTTAATTGGGGGGGTTTGCTCTTTTAAAGGGAATGTAAGTCTTTTGGGGGATACCTCCTATTTATCAACCGTGGGTTTATTAATCCTGGGTAGACATTACTGAAATTCCTCAAAAGTTCCAATCAGTGCCACTCTAGGGCTTATCCTCTCTCTGGTGAAACACACCAGGAAATTTTTTACAGGCATGAATACTGTTTCCGTGATTCCATGTTTATTTTCTCGTGCGTTTTGATTGCATGCCAATTCATGGTGAACCTTATCATCCATCAGTGGCAATGTTTCCACTTTGAGTTGGTGCTGGTAAGGTTTTTTATGAGTGTATTAAAGACATATCATGACAACAGCGAGTAGCTTTGCAAATCACATTTGTTTGTATAAGTTCGATTCAACCAACATCAATCAACCCTCATGAAGCACTTGATAATATCAATGAAAAGCCACTAGTAGTTTGCAAATTTTAATGGTATATGAGCTAACAACAGCTAGCATTCAACCAGAAAATGACCTAAAAGTAGGTAAACATGAATGTTTTTTTCTCAAAATACGGGTACCCCCAAATCATCCTTGAAGTTAACAACATAGTAATTAACCAACCATTTATCAGCCATTCAAAGTAATAAACATGTAAAATCTGGAATTCTTACGGTTTTGATTAGTTCTGTTGACCTTGATGTCTTCTCCCAACACGCCGCGGTTGACACGGCGTGTGGTTTCTCGGTCCAGGTCCTTCTCTCCACCGAACGCTTTGACCCCGTGGCGTGTGTGACCTGGCACAATCCATGGGCCGCGCCTTGAGATGAACTCAGATAATGCCATGGATTGTATCCAGAACATAGCAATATGGATTGTTATAATATATTATAACTTTTAACCTTGATGTAACAACTCAGATAATCCAGATGATGTTCTCGTTTTGGAATGTAGCAATATGGATTCAAGTTTGATGGATTTATATGAGGCTAGATCCATATGATGTTGTGCTTTTGAACATGGAAAAATAGCTTTTCATTAAACAAAATGCTAAACACATCGTGCTGTAGTGTCTTGAATAGCTATTGAAGGACATGCTCAATGGCTAAAGATGAATATTCCCACCATGTTTGTTATTAGCTATTGAACATGGCAATTTGTACATGGTATGGTTGCCCAGCAAGCTAAAGGAATGATTGGTAACAATAGAATTATCGAAAGTTATTTGTTTAACAAGGCCTTTCTTCACCTGCGTGAGGGATGATAGATGTTATCAGAGTTGTCTTCTGCTCCTCCTCTGCCTCCTCCTCCCGAAGCACTGCCAGCTCCAGGTGCCAGTGGGCACTGCCGGCCTCAATTTCTCAGCAGGGGAAGAATTGAAAAGACCTGCTGCTGATGAACTAGCTGGTTATAGATGGTAAATTGACTTAGTATATCTGGTTGGTAGTTTCAAACATTTCTATGTTCTTTTTGCAAATGATGGGTTGGTTACCATATTTTTGAATAGGGGTGGTTCAGCCACCAACCAGAAGCTCTTGTTTGAAGAGCCCGGGTTTGCCATGCAAACTTTTCTTGCAACCCAATTGGGGGTTTCTCAAAAGACGGAACCCCCAAAATGGTTGGTTTATTACTATAAATGATCAATAATGGATGATTTGGGGGTACCCCTATTCTGAGAAACCACCAATTCTTGGATTTCCTGGAAATGTTTGGGCTGAGGTCTGGGAAAGCTTGCAACCCACCTGCAGGCGCCCGATGTGATGCGCCAGTGGTTTGGAGCCACTGGTATTGTTTTAGTAAATAAGGAGAGGTCAGTGAAAATAGTTCATGAAAACACTTAATGAAACAAGTTTATGAAACATATTTACATAATGAACATAGTTCATGACAGCTTTTATGTCATTGGTTGACGATATTGGTTAATGATAGAACTGCCTCAAATTAATAGTTTATGGGTAAGCCAATTTTTGTTTTTTGACGACAACCGTTGTGAATGCCACTGGTTGATGAACAAAGAGAAAATTTGGTAAATAGCAAGCCGTCGTCGGCAATGAACCAGGGAATGTGCCAACTGTCAACAAACGAATAGCAATACAAGGCTCGCCCAACTCGTTGTGAACATGACGCAGAAATGGGAGAACTGTGGAAAGGTCTATGGTTTGACCCACACTGGCTTTATGAAATGCGATACCCTCAATGACAAGCCTCAGATTTGGCATGCAATCAGTTACAAACCATCCAATTAGATTGTGGTTCGGAAATTGGAAGACCATGCCAGTCATTGAGTGTTGTTCAAAGGGTTTTCACAGCCCGAAGGTGCAATGCGCTTGCACTGAAACTTCATTTCGGCACTCCATTCGGAACTGTACAATGTTGCACATTTCCAGTTCCCAAAAGGTGATTATCAACATTCATACACCAGAATTATCCACCAGTATGTTTGCGGCTATTGGTCACGGTGACAGTTAGCAAGCAGACAGAGCATCAATAGCAGCTGGGCAGTGATTTACGAGTGCTTCACCAGGGATTCACCAATGAAAGTGATCAATCTATTTCAACCACTATCATATTATTTGGTCATTTGAGCACTAATGAGTCATTTTTGCCAATGAAATGATCCACCAATGCTCAAGCACTGGTGGCTTCTCAAGTCATAGAGATACCCCCAAATCATCCAATATCAACCACTTACAGTAAAAAACCAACCATAGCTTTTGGGGTCCCCCATTTTGAGAAACAACTACATTTATTGGTTTGTCCAGTGTACCCTTAAAGCTGGTGATAGTTTCATATAGTTTACCTTTAAATATACTGTTTATTGTTCGTGAAGGGGACTGGAACCCAATAGTAACCATATCAATAGCTAACCCAACATAAGGTTGATGTATGACCCTGGTTGATACATGGTTACTATTGGGTACTATTATGGCTTACCCAAACAGCGATCTCTGGTGAAGCTGAAAGATAGCATTCGGAACCCCATGGCTACTGGAAGCAGGCTGCGCACGGGTGCGGCAGCTCTGACGCTTGCGGGGCGACTCTTCCTTTGTGGAGGCCGCGAAATTGTTGGCAGATCCACCGCATTGATCCATTGTGATTTACACATCTAGCTATGGTCAATTAGTTGACTAGTTAAGTGCAGTGATCGACATATTCACTGCAGTGACCCAGTGATCTAGCTATGTTTAATTTGTTTGACATTAGTCAACTGGTTAACCATTGATGATTAATAAACACATTGGTTGAGCGCCGTCTTTAGGGGTTCAGACCAAATCAATTAGAGCACCACTGGGTTGATGAGCTAAAGAATTTTGCAAGTAAACAGTGGTTAACATTGGGCTCAGCGGGATTGAAGCGTATTTACTTTGCTGGCGATTCACAAGTTGGCGGCTGACCGGCATGAAATGAGTTCATCAGTGATTAACAAGAAACCGTCAGTACTTGTATGGTGTTGATCACCTATCACAAGCCCTTTTCAGTCATGGTGTTAGTCACCAACCGTCACTGTGGTTCACAATAGCTGGTTAACCATTAGCCATACTCACCATCATCAACCACCAATTGAATGTTGATTCGCCATTAGTGAATCATTCATTCACCATCATCATCCATGATCATTACCCATTAATTCACCATCATGCCATGAATCATCACCCATTGCGAACCACGAGCATGACCTCGTTACAAGTGCATGCTTCACCATGACTAAGCATATGCTTCACCAGCTCAAGATGTCGCCGCGAGCCTTGTGGAGCGGTCTCGGAGAGTCGGATGACATGATCTTGGGTAATTTGTGGGTTAAATGGGGGTTAAATTCATTGGTCGTATGATATGATTTGGGGTGATTCATGATTTTGGGTAATTCATGATTTTGGTACTTCATTTTGCTAATTCGTACTAAATGAGGGTTAACTAGTGGTCAACTAAGTGGTGTTCATTATTGGTTAAATGGTGGTCAAGTACTGGATTCATCATTGTGATTAATTGGTGGTTGAATAATTGTTGAGGTAGGAAAGAACCATGATGAATTCGAGACATGTCTTTGAGTGATGGTGGCATGATGGTTCCAAAGCACCCTGTCTTCACAAGCACACGTTAATCGGATGTACAGTTGGAGGGTTAGTCAGATTAACATCACAATCGTAGGGAGTCGTACGGATATATGTGCATTGGGGACGGCCATCGGTCTTTTGGTCAGAAACCCACTTCGATGGCTTTCTTTTTATGACTAAACTACAGGTACACCAAAAAGACTGCGTTTGGCCGACAATGGAAGAAGAAAGATATGGTCTTGCACGGGATCCTTCATATGGGTGTGTGCCAAAACAATGGCACCCCCAAAACCAAATGGTTTCCTGGTAAAATGATCACTTGATGGTGGGGTATTGGTTACCCTATTTTGGCACAAACCCGTAGATTGAAAGACCAATGCCATACGGCATTGGGATCGAAGCTACTTTTCTTTCGCCTGAGTTTGAGCAAACTTCGTAGGGGCCCCAAGGTGTGATCAAAATGTTGGGCAATCATAGAGATATGTTACAACATCATAGAAAACCATAGTGAAAATTCTACAAATTCATAGAAAATCACACGGAAACCCAAGCATTTCGATGGCAACAAACCATCACCGGTACCAGGCCACGATCAGCACAGTGTGCACGACACCGTGGAGTTCTTTGACCCGGAGAAAGGCGTCTGGCAGGCGGGGGAGCATAGGGGGTGATGCGTTCGGGTGGATCTTCCTTTGTTGAAACGGTGATGGTTTACTGATGTTGGTGATGTTTTTGAGGGTTCAGTGTATTGGGTAAGAACCAACAAACATTGTATATGGGCTTGTCAAAGATGATGCTTATGTTTGGTTGGAGCTTTTTCCATGTTCAACCATACCCTTTGAAATGATGGCTTCTATTTGACTTTCTGATATTTTTTGAGTTGGGCAATTTGCAACCAACCAGTTTACGCATGTGAAAAGATCAAATGCTGGGTAACAACTCAGACTGTGTTGACCATCGATTTGCAACCCAGAAGCCGCATGGTAGTGATGCATACATCGGTTGGATTTCCCTTGGAAGCTGGGTGGCTTCAAACATGACTTGGGGATGCAATCCTTGATTACATCATATGGGTGACAGGATATCTCCTCTAAATTACTGGATTGTATGTTGCATGTCATATCAGTTTCCGACAAAATTGCAGCATCAACAAGCAAGCAAGGATTGCCTGGAGCCTAGGCGGGGTTGCCAAATGCTTCTTAACCGATATACAGATCCACCCACTTTTGCTCGTGGCATGCTGAATCAAGGGGTAGTCTTCATAACCTATCTCAATCAGATGTAATCTAAATATGTATAGATTATTAGTTATTAGTCATACTGTACTACTTGCTCTATAAGCCGGTCATGAGCTGTGTCCAGCGATGGTTTGTGATCATTGGATGATCAAAAACAAGGTCAACTAGATCAACTTGAGACCGGTCACGCCCGGCCACGCAACTTCCATCCTGGGCATTCAGCTCCACTCATGGGACTGGAGCGGCTCATGATACGACTGGCATATCAGTCAAGCAGTTCATCAACCAACTAATGGAGGATTCACCAACGACCCATAGGGAAAACAATGGTCAATGAATGTTAATGATGGGGGAATCGTGGGTACAGGATGTTGACCCACAGCTATGCAGTCAATGAATGATAGTTTCAAGACTGTTGGAGTGACAGCCTTGGTTCCCTTCGGAGGTTTCGTTTGGGAAGGCTGGGGGATCAGAAGATGCAAACGCAACCGACGGAACTTTGGCTCTGTGGCAACTGCGGTGAAGGTGGCATAAACCTGCACTTTATAGCACCTTTGCAACTACAGGCATACTGTTGTAGTCATAAGTTCTCACTCACTTTCTTTCTTTCTTTCCAAAGTCTTGATGTCCATCATGATTGAAATTAAAGATATTAAGTCGCTACATCTATATGAATCTAACAATGACATCAATTTACTTTTTCAACATACTTGCCAATGATCGCGTGACATTGGAGTGTTGAAGCAGCCGGTCTGGTGTGAAGACTTGGTTGCATCGTTCATCTGAGAGCCGCCATGACAACTCTGAAGCTTGAGCATTCTGATCTTGGCCGGCATCAAGCCAGCATCTTCAAGCAACTGCAAATGTTTCGGAAGGAACAAATGCTCTGCGATATAGTGGTCAAGAGCCGTGATGGTACAGAGCATGAGGCCCACACTGCAGTGCTGTGTGCCGCCAGTGCAGATCTCAAGAACATGCTAGTTGGACCTTTTGTGGAAGCGAATCAGGTTCAACAAGGGCAACCAGTGCAAATGGCTGCTTCTGATGCAGTGGTGTGTGCTTTGCTCGCGTACATTTACGGTGATGAACCCCAGGTAGAATTGGAAGATTCGTTTGAGCTTCTGCAGTTGGCCGACGCATACAATCTTCCAGAGCTGGCAGCCGCGATTGCAGCAGGGCTTCGCAATTCACTGGACAGTGCTTCTGTCACAACGGCTCTGAAGGTCTTGCAGCTTTCTCAGGATTTGCGTGACTTGAAAGTCGCATGTGAAGAGAAAGTTGCTGCCAACTTCGAGACGTGCATTGACCTCGTGGACTTTCGTGAATTGAGCGCTGGCCAGCTGGGCCGCATCTTGCGGAGAGACGACTTGAAAGTGTCTCGAGAAGAGGTGGTCGTGAAGGGGCTCTTTCAGTGGTTCAACAAATCGAAAGATAGGGGGGTTCACATAGGTTTGCTGCTGCAACATGTCGATTTTCGCTCCCTGTCCTCAAGCAACTTAGCTCAGCTCGGGCACCTTTCTGCATCCATGGGCCCAGCTGGTCATGATCTTCAGCGAGAGGTTGGGGACGCTCTGCAAGTTCACAAGGAATGTGGTGTTGATTCCTTTTGGCCAAAGAGGCGTTGTTTGCAACATTGGTCACCAGGCCTTGGTGCCATTTTGCAAGCTCCTCAGGCGGTGTTGGAGGATGCCGAATCCATGTGTTGCCACGATGGTGCCATCTACAGGTCCACATTGGACGGCACCATCTTTCGTTGGAAACCTGGAGACACCGAGAGCCAAACCATTGCAGGAAGAGGTGCCAGAGTGAACGGAGTGAATGATCTTGGGTCTCTTTGCGAAGTGTCTGTGTCTCCGGAGGGCACAATCTTCGTGGCCGATGTCCTCAATCGCAGGCTTATGAGTTTTCGAAATGGGTCTGGAAATGTGGTGCTGAGTGATGTTGAAGTCAAGTCCGTGTTCTGCTCGTCAAACGGACCCGTTTACGTCCTGATTCAGAATGGACAAGCAGTGGGGAAATTGGTGGGTGGCACACTTCAGCCGGTGATTTCCAGCGGCGAACTCCCCGCAGAGCTGCAGTTCGATGCAAATGATATTTTTGTGACCAAGGAAGAGGCGGTCTACATCTTGGACCAAGCCAACAGCCGTGTCTTGGGCCTCAATCTAGGTGAAGCAAAACCTGTAGTGGTGGGTGAGGCACCCAACAATGAGGATTCTCATCTGTATGGCGGCCTCTTCGTGACCGAAGACGAAAAGATCTACGTGGCCGACTTCAGACAACGAAAGGTCTGGGCCTTCCATCCAAGCGATGCAGCATGGACTGAAGTCTTGACTTGTCCGGGAGAGCTGTATCCTTGGAATGTCTTGGTTCAGGGTGCATCGCTGTATGTGAGCATGGATGTTCGAGATGATAATGATGTTTATTTCAGCGGCGTTTACGAGTATTTGATCCCTCCTGAGCTTCAGCTTGAGCTTGGATGACATCGATCTCGCAGGGGACAAAACAGGCTGAGGTGTAGCAAGCGGAAAGGGAGTTCAGATTCAAATCTCTGCTTTGCAAATGGTGTGGGATTTTGTCCATCGTCACTGATGGTGTTCGGCCGTTTCGTGGGTTTTAGTCTGAACTTGGCAACGGAAGGTGGTTGGAGTTTATCATGCAACCACCATTGGTAAATCATCATGAATTAATTGATCGTTTTGAATCAATTGCCATTGATACTCAATAATTTCTGACAAATAACCAGATAAAGCATCATTAACATTCAGTAGAATCTTGATAGGGTATCCATCGTGACCATGATTGGACGTTAAACATTCAAAAGTCACATTAGATATCACGTCAATCGTGTCTATATACCGATCGCCAATCATCCATATATAATCATGATATGAATCATGTTTGTAGAAGCATTGCCAACCATCTCGCAACCGTCACATAATCATGATATAATCATCATGTACATAATTCATGTAATCATCGTATAGTGATTTCACCATCAACACAACCATCATCATAGTCATCATCTCTATCATCATAGATCCTCATTAGATTGAGATTGCAATGATTGCAAATACATGATTGTCATATAAACCCTGTACCCCTTATTTTCCATGTAGTTTTGTCCGTTATTATCCCAAATTATTGCTTGGTTAACATTGACCCATAGCCATATAGTTGGTTTATCCCTAAGATTGTTAGGGGTCACCAAATATCATTAACCATCAACCAACCATATATAGTTGGTATATCCCCTATGATTGTTGCTTGTTATCTCCTATTATTTATCGTTAACCAGCTATTTTGGATAGCCATCATAAACCAGCTATCATTGTTGGTTGTTATCCCTACTATTAGCCACAAGAAAACCCATAGCCATACAAAAACTCCTTACCATTATCCCTACTATTAGCCACAAACCATCATTAACCATTAACCATTGACCATTATCCAGCTATTTTTGATTTGCCACCTGCTTCAGGAAGCGCGCAGCATGCTACAACGCCGCAGTGGCAGCGCCGGGGCGGTGCTGGGGAATCAGCTGGTGCTGTTGGGAGGCAACGATGGCAGCCAGGCGCCTGCGGGCAGAGCGAGCGGGAAAAACAGGAGTTGATGTCCATCTACAGTAATCCCTACCCTTCCAGTTACCGTTCTAGTACTTAACCAACCCCAAACAATAATGGTAGAAACCAACTGGTTACCTACTATATAGGTAACTGGAAGCCTAGGGAATGATTTATGATGGTTGATGATATGATTGGATAATTACTAATGCCATTATGATTAATAGTATCGGAGTGACTCCAATAAACAGGAGTTAATCATATCCAATGATTAATGATGGTTGATGATATGCTTGGACAATTCCTAATGCCATTATCCAACAACTATTGGTTAATGATTGGTTGAAAAAACATGGGTTGATGATATGATTGGAGAATCGTTGCATACTGGCATTTTAGTAATTGGTCAATGGTTAGGAATGGATCATGATAAGTTGATGATGGTTTACTGGCTGGTGATTTCAATCATTTTCTATTTTCCCTAGCAGTTGTTGACTAGGGGTTGAAACCACCAACCAGTTGGTGATGGTTGATTATTGGCTCACTGGTTGGTTTTGATGTTGAATGATGGCTTTAATTTTTTTATAAGCTGGCCAATTGTAATGACTAATGTAATTGGTTAAGAATGACAGAGGTTAGTAACCATCAGTGTATATCTATAACCAGCTGGTAAATGATGGGTTCATGGTGAATGAGAGCTAATGAGCTTCTCCATGCAAATGCTCTCGGGAGAACTCATCTTCGCCGCCACAAACAACGGGTTTCAATTGGTGAGCTCCAAATGGTGGGGTTTTCCTAGCAACCTGGTTTGCCAGAGAGGGATGGTGGTCGATGCTGGTTGATAATAGCTAGGTGATGCTTATAGTATAGTGTATGATATTCGGTGATGCTAATTGATGGGCATTGATGATGAGTGATGCTGGATACCATTGAGGAAGGCATGTAAAACTGGAGCTTCGCACCAGAGATGGCGGGGCCGGCGTTGCAAGGGCACTTGACCATTATTATTTTTGATTGAGCCACAAGCTGATCCAATCAGATGCAAATACACATGTTGGTGTTTCTCAAAATAGGGAACCCAAAAAAAATGGTTGGTTTATTAAATAAACGACTACAGTAATATTTGATGATTGGGGGAATCGCTATTTTGAGAAACCGCCATATAAGTATGACACATAGTAGACATATGTGTATGTTGAGTATCAGGTAATTATTGGACCATCCCCAAGCCCAAGGTTGGTAAACGGTTCACCTTTGGAACCTGGGGAGATGCAGCATCTACTCCAGGATGATTATGCATACATACAGATATATCCATGTGCAAGCAAATAGTAAAGTTCTCTTCAGGTACAAATTGTCCGCCACGATCAAACAGTACGAATGCCTTGTTAAGCATCATATTCTTGGAGTCACCTTTGGGTGGAATCCCCATGATGATTTTTGTCAGGTTGATTGGTTCTATCCTGAGACGAATGAGCAATGCTTCGATCATGGTTGCGACTTTTTTCGTGATTACAAGCCCCGATGGGGTGCATCCATAAGGGGGGTTAGCCCCCAATGCCCAGGGAGACTAGTAGTTTGTAAGGAAAACATCGTTCGAACTTATAGCCATCTCAGACCATTCTTTTGGGGTACAGTACACTGTTTGTGGAGGCATTACTATTCTTAATAAATCCTGATCGCTTCTCGCAACATTTCTTTGCAAGGTCAAGACGACCTGTGAGGACAATTTGAGCAATCGCAACAAATTAGAAGCTGAAAGTACAACTTGCTTGTTGGTTGTTATCATGTTTTCTCAGCCATGAATCTCACTACTAAGCGAACAATCATGATGCTTTCAAATTCAGGTGGTACCCCTCAAGTTGGCCAAGTTTACAGTCGGTTGTCACTAGGATGACTACTAGGCAAATGGTGGATACATCTATAGTTGTGTAAATAGGTTTCTTAACCAAAGATATAGTCATTAATTATCAAGTATACATTGAAGTAGTTTCATTCATCGTTAAACCATTAGTTTAATCGTAGTTCAAGCATTAAGCGTTAAACCATTAGTTCATTAAGCGTTAAACCATTAGTTAAACCATTGAAGTATACATTCATTAAACCATTCGTTTATCGTAGTTCAATGGCTGAATCTGAGGGATGAGGAACCACTGCGTTTGGGCCAACCACGGCCGGGACCTCTGGCTGTCCTCCGCAGGTCTTGAACACTGCAGAGGCCTACGATCCCGAAGAGGATGTGTGGTCTCCCCGGCCTGCATTGCGATGGGTGAAATCACCATGTCCTTAGGGGGTATCTTAGGTGTGTAGCCAATGATTAATCATGGTGATTTATATCGGTCATTGCTTGTAGGGGTTGATAAGGGTTTATGGGGGTAAATTAAATCTTTGGGTAACTAGCCGGTGGTTGGGAGGGAGTTGTTGGGAGCTAGGGGTATACCGTTCTATCCCTGAAGAAAAGGGGGAGCTGTTTGGAGCTACCAGCAGTGGTGTAACCAGATGGTAGGTGAAATGATTGGGGGGATTGGCAGAATTGTCATAGATGGTCAATGATGAGTTGATGTTGAGCAGTTGATAAGAATCAAATCATGGTTGTGGTGTGTCAGTTGTTGCATTCTTCCTCTTTGTCGGAGTTTGTGGGGAGATGGGAGATGTTTTTTTTTTCAATCATGTTATGAATATACTGTCCAGTCTTCGTTTCACGCAATGCCACCCCGAGCTGTTGTTTTCACATGTGCAAACATGTATATACTTGTTCTTGTATTCATTTATAATTTACATGCAGTCATGCACTTCTTTCTTTTTTGTTTAGTATGGCAGAACATGTATCAACACTTCTCAAAGATATCGTTGTGTTGTTTTGTATTGTTTATTTGTGATCATGACCGAATTGTTGTTGGCTACCGGCCCATGGAATCTCCATCACATGTGCTGGATATTCAAGTATGAAAGTGTCCGTTTTGCTGGAGTCAGAGTATCATTGTTGTGCTGCCATCGCTGTTGTCGTTGCTTCTATTCTTTGGACACATCCCAACATAGACCAAGGTGATGTTTTACTCCCCAGTCGCGCCCAAATCATTAGTTCTCAGATGAGCTACGGTTTTTTTTGACAGCCTCAAATTCATATAAAAAGGGAAGTAAAAATTGATCGCGTAGGCAGTTCTCATTGGTGAGAAGGAGATGCGTAGGCTTGCGTAGGCATTCTGCGTAGGCAAATTCGCGTAGGCATCTCGCGTAGGCAACATGATGGTATATATTGCAAAAAGGAGCTTTGATTGGTCTCGCGTAGGCGCCGCGTAGGCAACCTTTTCACACCTACTCGTACCATCCGCGTAGGCAAAACCCCTAGTAAAACTACATCGCGTAGGCACCGCGTAGGCATTTCGCGTTGGTGTCGCTTTTTAAACATCCAAAAAACCACGGCTCAGATGGCATGCCGACGGCGCTGTCGGTTGCGCCCTGAACACCGACAGCTTGAGTTCTCAACTGGTTCGGTGTACTACCAGTGCTCTCCCTTATCTGTTAAATTGCGTTTTTTGACCATGATCCGTGAACATGAACATTACTTATTACTGATCCTTTTCCACCAGTATTTGATCAGGCGAAAATCAGCAACAAAAAAATCCGTTGAATTAACAAAGAGTAATCAACATCGAACGGCGGTCATGGTCAACCAGCCCAAATGACAAATGGAACCAGGAGAAATGACACTGCTTGGTGGTGGAACTGGTGGTGGACCATATTTTACCCTCAACCATTCCTGAGTGTCGTATGTAATCATCCAGCATCATTAAACCCTCGATTACCTTTTTTTCACCAGCGCCAAGCATCATTAAACCCTCGATTACCATCAGTATCAACGATTATGAATCATCAAACTGCATCATTAGCCAACAGCACTGACTATCATTCACAAGGCTTTTCAAGTCATTGCCAACCATTAGATAGTCAGCTTATTCAGAATCATTAACCAGCTTGTTCACCATCATCAAGCATTAAATAACCACTAGTAACTAATTATCATCATTTTTTTACCATTATTCACCATCATTATGAACCATCATTCATTCCTGGCAGTTATCATTGATGGTTATTGATGGTTATTTTTTCATGCACCATCATTATTACTGCGCCATCATCAAGCATGAAAAAACACACCAGCACCAATCATCTCCAGCCACTGCCAGGCGACCTTTGCGTCCCATGAGCAAGCGCCGTGCTGGCGCCTATGCCACGGTGAGCGCCTGGGGATAGGCCGTTGGAGTCCGTGTGTAACCATTGGTGGCTTAGGAGCTGCGTAACTTGCCATTAGTTAGGTTAGTGCTACCAATTACTAGTAGCTTAGATCAGTGACTAGTAGCTTAGTAATGGTAGGAATGCTATAGTTGCTAATGAATTGCTGCGTACCACTTGCCAATTTACTAGTGACTCGTAGCTTGGTTAGCAACGGTAGCGACGATTGAGTGATTTCAAAAGATCCTAACATCATTGATTGCCATTATGAACCAAAACTTAGCACATAATATAGTAGCCAACGGACCTTTATGAGCTGGTTGCAAGTACAGTTTTGCCAGTAGTAAGGACTGGTAACTAATTGGCATTATTCCTACCACTTGCTAGTAGTAGTAAGGATTTATAAGTATTTGCAATTCATCACTGTCACCATCAGTACCCCATCGGGAATCAAGGATCAATAGGGGTTAATACCCCTAACCATTTCTAAAAGATCATTATCAGAAAGCAAACCAACCAACTATAGGGGTATGTCATGGATTTACCTCTTGGTGATCTCCTTAAAGGCAATGGAACACAGCACCCCGGGGTGTCAGAATCCCCGCTGTGATCTGCCAGAAGTTAGGATAAACCCAAGGTTGGACTACTTGGATGTGCATCTAAGTGGTACCTAGCTACGTTTATAAGCCACTAAATACGCTTATGACCCCAGCTAGACATGGGTTTGTCCAAAGCCGTGGTGTACCTCTGGCTATGAAGTGGGTAAGTAAGTACCACCATGGCCATGGACTAACCCAAATATTTGCAGGTTGCGTCGAAACATTTCATTCGTGGCGTTGGTGTGAAAACATGTTTGGTTCCGCAAATATGAGGTGTTTCCTTCCTTGATCGGTGGGAAATGTGATCAGGTTTTGACATGCTTTTGGGAGTACCTCCCATTTCAGAAAACATCTCTAAGGTTTGTGCGAAATTATCTGGCATCGTAAAAGTGGATGGTTTTTCCACCAAAAGCTCCGGCAACGTAAGGGGTGGGGCACCAGGCGGAATTGACTTGTGATGTTGAGGATATGCTTGACACATACACAGATCTCACAACCCCATCACGGCCATTTGTTGGTAGACTTTGACATCATGTCCACCTTACTGGCTGGTGGTCTTAAGCATTTGCTAATTTCCCTAGGAATTATCAACAAATGGTTGGTCGACTAATGTTTTTCGTAGGGGTTGAAACCACCAATCAGTTAATGATCATTATTAGCCATTATGATCATAATGATTATATCAGCTCTTATTAACCATCATTAACCATTATTAATCATTCATTGTAGGGGCTCAAACCACCAACAAGTTTTTCTTGTTCTTTTTTCAAAGCTTCTGTTTCGTATCCAGAGACACCAGACCGAGCCGCCAAAATTTTGCTTCAGCACCACATCCTGGCAGGCACTCATTTTGTGACGCGCTCCGTGGCATAAGCCAAGCCGAAAGGATGGCATCAGATTTATTTTCGGTGAGTTGCATTTCCATTCCTGCCATGCAAGTCTCAAGTCTTACGCTGGTTGGCGGCATTAAATATTTCTAAATGATGTTGAGGATGGTTGGTTGATTTACGCATACATAGTTATTTCTAATGGCTACTTGTAGATAAAAGACGACAAAACCGTAATCAAGCATCAACAATATATAGTGATTGACTATGGTTCCCCCTCGGTAAACTAACCTGCCAGTGGAAAATTTGAAAATGTGTGACCTGTTGGAAATGCCGATTTTGACTTGCAGGTTAGCGATGGTTAGCGTAACTTTCCAAATCAGCGCTGTTGAGATGGAAATGCAGTCCTGTTGTAAAGAGTTCGGACAAAGTATCCGCTACATTTTTGTTTTAAGATCGGATCAATTTTATGATTCATCATGAAATGATGAGTGGTCATACTCTGTTTTATGATTGAAACTAAAAAAATATTAATTAACAGGTAAAATAGATTTAACAACTAATACCAATTACTATCCCTAGACAGGGAATATGTTCTATCAGATCATGTTGATTTTTGCATATATTAATATTCACTTACGTTTTATTCATTGATTGATATTCCGATTTAATATGTAAATCTTACAGCTTTCAACTATCCCTTGTTTCTATGTCAGAAACCGACACAATTATGCAATGACACTTAAACATGCTAGCAACAACAAGAAACAGAAAAGGCGGTGAAGGAAGCGAGGAACCAAACAAAGAAACAGGGAAACCGGGGTTGGTGGGGTATGAACCCTCTGGCTCCACCCCAGGCAACCCAGGAAAAAGCAAGAAACAACAGAAAACACAGGAAAGCAAAAGAAAGCAAAAGCAGACAAAGGGAAAAACAAAGAAACCCAAGACGGAGAACAAAACAGAGCACCGGAGACAGAAAAAAGAAAGGGGAAACAGCAATAATGAGAGAGAGGAAATAAACCGAAACCAAATTTCTTAAACCGAATAATAAAATTACAATATTTTAATAAAAATACTAATCTACCTAGAATTCAAGGAGGAAATAAAAATAATTAAATAAAATATTATTTATTTATTTAATATTTTTTTTTTTTAAATGGTAAATACATAAATTAATAAAATATAAAAAATATGTTTAAAAAAATAAAAATTAAAATAAAAAATAAAATAAAATAATAAAATATATTTAAAAAATAAAAATATAAAAATATAAAAAATTTAAAAAAAAATAATAAAAATTAAATATATATTTAATATTTAAAATTAAAAAATATTTTTTGCTTGTTAGGTAAAAATTATTAAATTTTATTAAAATTAATTCCTCCTCCACTTTTTCTACTTGTTCCTTTTTTTTTACTTTTTTAACTACGACCATTATAACTAGTGGGTATTGTCGGATTTTAACTACGACTATCTATACCCAGTGGTCACTGCCGGACCTTAACCATAACCATATATAACTAATGGTTACTGCCGGACCTTAACTATAACTATATATAACTAGTGGTTACTGCCCGACCTCAACTACCCCCATCCGCGGCCAGTGGTCGCTGCCGGATCTTAACTACCTCCATCCGCGGCCAGTGGTCGTTACCGGACCTTGCCGGCCCTCAACCACCCCTATCCGCGGCCAGTGGTCGCTGCCGGACCTTAAAAATGTCAGAAAAGATGACAAAAAGAATGTTAAAAGATATGTCATAAAGAATGTCAGAGAGAATGACAAAAGATATGTTAGGAAGAATGTTAGAGAAAATACAGAAAATATGTTAGAGAAAATGTCAGAAGATATATCAGGATAGAATGTCAGAAGATATGTCAGAAAGAATGTCAGAAAGAATGGAGAGAATGTCAGAAGATACGTCAGGATAGAATGTCAGAAGAGATGTTATAAAGAACGTTAGAAGATATGTTAGAAAGCATATCATAGAGAATGATAGGAGATATGTCAGAAGATATGCCAGAAAGAATGTTAAAAGATATGTCAGAAAGAATATTAGAGAGAATGGCAGAAAATATGTTAGGATAAAATATTAGAAGATTTATTAGAAAAAATTTAAACAAGAAACTAAAAAGAATCTTAACAGATATGTTAGAAAGAATGTCAGAGAGAATATTAGAAGATATGTCAGAATAAAAGGTCAGAAGATATGTCAGAAAGAATGTCAGAAGATGTATTAGAATATATGTCAGAAGATATATTAAAAAAAATATTAAAAGAGATGTTAGAAAGAATGTTAGAAAGAATGGCAGAAAATATGCCAGAAAAAATATTAGAAAAATTAGTAGAAAATATATTTAAAAAATATAAAAAATATATACTAGATTTTTTTTTAGAAAAATTATCA
>VSDK01023020.1:569369-588944 GCA_009767595.1 Symbiodinium kawagutii
GGTTCAAGAGAGACGGGTGGTGCCCGTACTTCTGCGCATGACATCATTCCAAGGATGTGCAACTTCGATCAGTGGTGGTTCTTTCTGTATGAAGTTTGCCTCTGATTCATGACATGAACCGGGTCAAAAATCTGAAGAAACATGGGCTTTGGCTACGACTGTCTCCAGAAATGCAGTCAATTCTGTCGATTCTCCAGCTGTTCAGGTAAGCATCTCCAGTTCGAAGGTTTTATCGACTACGCAGCTTCACGGTCGGATGATTGCTGCCATATACTGTGAGCAAAAAAATGTGAATAGTGGGTGGGCATGATACATGACAGTCAGTTATGTTGGTCATAGTGAGCCATAGTGAGTCATGGCTTAAGGATGTTTGTTAGTAATTTCAAATATGGCTTAAGGGGTGACAATGATGAAGACAATATCAGTCAGTGGCAGTTGGTGAGAACAATCTTCCGCAGTTCACGCTCAGAGACACAACAAATTCAGATCTACTTGGGAAGTTCAGAACTCGAAAGTCGGGACGGGGAGGCATACAAGTACAGAATCAAAAGGTATGAAAGTCAATTTGCAGCAAAAACAATTATATATATATATATATATAAGAATAATCAGCTGCTAAAAGAATGACCACTGAATTATCTAGAAAACTATTCGGTAGGCATCTAACACTTAATGCAGTTTCACCAATTCCAAGAACACCTTGCGGCTGATGTTTCAGCACCAATGGAAAACCACCACTGATCTCAAGAGCAATAGCTGAAGTTTCAAATCAGCACAACCTTGGCCGCGACGCACACCAGGGAAGAAGTAGCAAATACCAAATTGGTGCCTTGATGTGCCTTGAACATCTGATCACCATTCCAACAGGGAGCAACAAGCAACATGGCAGCGCAATCCAACATCATCGACCAGTTTTAAAAAACCGCTGATGACTGATTCTGAAGCATCATTCTAAAGCCAACTAGATGCTCAATCATTTCTAGTTTGTCAATCATCACAGTTGGTTTTACTGTCATTAGGTTGGTCTTAACCAATTCATCCGTTCGGAATCTGGCTACCTTGGGTTCCTTCCTCTCTTTGGGCGTGCGTAAACGCGCTGGCCTGAACGGCTCCCCGAGCTGTCGCGACCGACTTCAGACTTCATCCCACGAGAGCGGCGAAAGGGGCTTTCTCTGAAGCTCCCCTGGAGTGCTGGGTAGTAACCTTTCAATTAATGGGATGAGATCATCTGCAGGTAGTAAGCGGACTACTGCTTACACAAGTGATCATCCTGTTTAACAATATATATATATATATATACACCCATAATTATTCATACCATGGTTGCTAACATGCTGGCTGCTTGATATTGGGCGGACTGTTTGGATGATCATCGCATGCATTTCACTGGTAAGTAACTGTGTTTCAATCACTGTCAATGGTATAACGGTATAACCCACTTAGGCATACTGAGGGATAATCATCCAAGTGGCTCATGATGATGCTAAAGTCTTAAACAGCAGTCAGTAATAACAGCTAATCACATGCTAAGACCAAACAAATAACTACAGCCCATACAATTTCTAGACATTTCACCTGGATATCTAGACAGCATAACTGCCCTGTGGATTTTCATGCCAGATGAAAGTAGATGAAAAGGGGCCCCAAATTCACGTCCCTGATGATTCACAACGTGAATCATAGCCAACCAGCGGCCAACCAGCCCTCATAACCCACATCAACCACCAGTTCTCGCTGTTCATCGCGGCTCCGTGGGATGAGAGCCTGGCAAACTCAGCATGGCGACGCTAACACGCATCAACCTGAAGGGCGAGTGGGCCAAACTGAGATTCCTAAAGGGTCTGCGCCACAAATCGCTGCAGTGTCGTGTAAAGTTGAAGTATTTGGGCGATGAATTCTGGTCCAGGTTGTTCTTTTATCTTATTACTTTGATATGTGGCAGTGGGTCAGTTCACCCGGCTAGTCCCCCGTGTTCCCCTATCATTAACCAAGCTGTTTTCCCTATGAACTTGTTGCTTATCAACCCCAGAAACTCTTGGTTAATATTGACCCCCGGCCACGCGTTTGTATCTCCAATTCTCTTGAAGTTGGATGATCAGCTCTTGCAGCACTGGTCCCATCTGGAGACACGCAATGGTTAGGAATGGACAGTGATAGTAGGCCCATAGAACAAACCCACCAACGCCATAATTTCCATACGTATATTTCCACGTGGGTGGTGATTTCCCAACCAAATTAAGGGTGTAATATCTATTTGCTGAATGGGAAACGTCTCAACTGCACCCGGCAGAATCCTGTATAGAACATTTCCCAAAACCACTGTGCGCTTTGTCTCTTGTTATCCTTTCGGTTCCACTTTCGGTTCCAAATGCCTATGAAATGCTGGCAGTGGCACGTTGCTCTCGCACATGTTCCAGCCACTAAGTAGCTGCCCTGCAAAGCACCTCCATCAGTGTAGCCCCGAAGCTCCTGGCGGTGCCGTGTGGCGTCAGGACCGGCTGGAAGAATACCCGTGTTGTTGATGCCGCTATGCAACATCCAGCAATTCAAAGTTTTTTCGAATGATGAACATGTTTTTTCAAAAAGCGTGATCTTCAAAGCCTGTGGTGCAATTTCAGCCAATTGCTTTGCCTTAAAAAACTATTAGTTGAATTCTTTAAGATTTCAAAAGTCTCTGTTCTCAAGCCATGTTGAGCCAATCCGCGCGGCTTTGCAGCAGTTTCCATTCCCCCCCGCCCCATGGTGTGAGTCCGCTACCCCAACTTGCACCTGCTGGATCCGCTGAGTCACTTCATCCAAAGACCTTGGATGAATTCGGCGGAGATTCTCTGATCTGAGCTTGTCCATATAGCAGTGTTACCCTCCGCTCAACTTACCTGGCAATCCACCACTTGCAGATGGCTTTCCCTATAAAATATAGTGATTTTCCAGTGCCTGGTCAGTTTACCAGAGGGTACCCCAAGAAAACATAGGAACAGCTTCCCTGCCGCCCTTGGAACATCGGCAGCCAACAGGAGCACCTCCAGCGCCCCGAACCAACAGCTGGGGCTGACCCCGAAGGCACAGCCATGCCGAGTTGCTGTGTAGAGACCTCCGCCTGCGAAACGCGCCGTGCCCATGGGCCATGGGACCACACCTTTCATGGATCCGAAAAATCGAATGATCCAACCACCTTCCGGGAAACATGGCAGCATCAATCATGGGGGCCGGCAAACATCAATATGAGGGAATCAGGCGCACCAAATGCCGATATGGATGGAAGTCACTCGATAAAATTGATAGACAGCCTTTTGAAAGTGCCATGGACGACTGCTTGGAATGACTTGAGGCCGGCGCCCACCCTCTTGCCAAACACGTTCATGCCTTATCCTAAAGCATCGAGTTGCGAACCTTGTGCGTGTGTTGCTTGCTTCGCTCACGTGGTGAGTGAGAATCTCTCTATCTCATAACATTTTCTGCAGGGATTGTTTGGCTCATGATGGCTCATGGCTTTGAGGTAGCAAGATCCCATCCAAAGCCATGTTGATGACCAGTTCGGCTGGCAACCCCTGCCCCCAATCAGCCACTTCATAGCAGCTGTTGCCGCGGCATACCGCAGCCTTGAGCAACATCTG
Organism: Symbiodinium kawagutii; assembly: GCA_009767595.1. Lineage (NCBI taxonomy): Eukaryota > Dinophyceae > Suessiales > Symbiodiniaceae > Symbiodinium > Symbiodinium kawagutii. The sequence goes on from VSDK01023020.1 coordinate 572,984, forward strand.
CCGCGCCGGTTCAAAAATCTCTTGTTCCAAGACCTGTGGCCGCTGAGGCTTGATGACTGGAGGGGGTTCCTGAGGCTTATAGCTGTCATGCTGAGGTTTGATGATCGCTAGTGGAGGGGTTTGCTGAGGCTTGGTGATAGCGGAGGGTTTGACAAGTCACGCTAACACCATTCGCATCAACCATCGTTCTTGAAGATTGCCATCACTATATCATCAGAGGCACCTGGATTATCAGCATTTACTACCATTTGCTTAGAATGCTCCTGGTAGCTCCTTACCTCCCATGTTGGAAGGGATGTAGGGATACCCCTAGCTCCAAATCGCTCTCCCAACCAACAGCCAGTTTAGCAACCCACAATCGCTTGTCAATGGCTCACCCCATCGCTAGGAGTGTTCGCCATGTCCCCGGCTGGTCACCGCCCACAGGTTCCTCCCCACCTGGAAGGTCATCTGTAGGTCATACAATGCCGCCATCTTAAGGACTCGCGCCTGGCAATGAGAAATTCGGTCATGCCTAGGGATGAAGTGGCTCAAGTATCTGGGGGAAATGGTGAGATTTAAAAGGGGATTTCAAAGGGATTTGCCAGTTTCAAGGCACCTTTATGAAATCGTTTGTGGAAATGAAATAGGGATGAAACCACCTTTCAATCGGAAAAAAAAACAGCTGCAGCAACAGCAACACCAACAAAAAAGCAAGAACAACGACACCGACAAGAACGATAACACGACCAGTGCATCAGCCACAAAAAGCATATACGTTGATGCGAGGGGCTGATCCCAAATCAGGCGAGTGCTTGCTTGATCCGGCATCCCTATTAAAAAAACACACTCTGGGGCAGAAAACTTTTGCAGGGAAACCCAGTTATAAATCAGCAACAAAAATCATGGGTTGTCCGTCACCAGGTTACCCAATGTGCACCATTTTTGAGGGAGCATCAGACGCAAAGTTGGTTTTGGGGAGCATCAGAGTCACCGAGGGCGCCACCTTTGGACAGACTGGAATTGCCAGAACTTGTCGTTGCAGCATTGGAGCCTCAGCCGCAGGATGACCTCAACTAGTGGCTGCCCCAACCATGACCTTTGACAACAGAAAGGTCACCCGGTCTGAGCCAAACCCATGGATAGATTCTAGAGCCTCAACATGTCTCAACCTGTCTCAACAAAGCCCATCAACCGGTAGCATTCTCGCAATTCTCAAGCATGCTGGCCATTTTTCCCAACCAACTTGCCAAGATGTCTTTGACACCCCCGATCTTTTGCAACATACCACCCCCGATCAGTTGCACAACCTCATGCATGTTGTTTCTATGGCACTGAAGGCATCAGTCAACCGATTTTCTGAGGCTCGATGGGAAATCAATTGCCAGACTAGTGCCGGCGGACTTGGTCCAGTGTCATAGACACTCCCGTGGTCATGCCATTCTGGTGGTTGAGTCGCACTAGGATTCCCATCCTTTTCCTCTACCATTGTCATATTTTGGCGATTGCTCGCATCACTGCTTGCCATAATCAAACACCATCGGTAGCCTTGGTTGGTTGTTGGTTCTTTGTTGGTAGTTGGTGGTTGGTGGTTGGTGATCGGTGGTTTGTGGTTGGTGGTTGGTTGATGTTGGTTGTTGGTTCTTGGCTGTTGGTTGTTTGTTGCTGTTGTTGTTGGCTGTTGTTGCTGCTTGCGTCTCCCCGAAAACCATGAGATTATTAAGGTTTGATATGCTGCCATGTTATCACCTATGCATCAACCATGATATTACCTATGGTTCCTATGACCATCAGTTGTTGATCATTCTGTCACTATGCATCACCTACAGCCAGGTATCAACCACTATAGACCATTCAACAGAAATTGTGTCATCTCCTATAATCACCCAGGTATTAACCACTACAAACATCAACAAACAAAGTGGAGAATTCAGGCATCAAAAATTCAGTGGTATCATCTACCCTTTGGTAAGCTAACATGGCAATGGAGAATCCACCATTGATAGCTGGTTTCCCAGGGTTTCCTATTAAACAATGGCGTTTTTCCATGGCTCACTTAGTTTACCGGAGGGTAACAAATCATTAGCCATTGTCTTTCCTAGTTTTCCCTCTTCTTGTTGGTTACTATCCCCCATTATTGTTGGTTATCAAAAATTTCAGCGGTATCATCTATAAAACATGGAGCCCGCCTCAGTTCCATTCCAAGCTTCCAAGAGCCCAGAGTGCTTCAAGGTATTGGGGATCTCCTGATGGAAAGAGATTGCCAGCGTTGTGGCACCCCAAGCCCTGGCAAGCCAACCATGAAATCATGGTGAGATGCGTGTTTCTCAGAAATGGGGGACCCAAAAAGTGGTTGGTTCAGTAGTATAGTTTGACAGCTGTCAATGTGAAGCAATAGATTTGTTGGCTCCAATGAATGTGAAGCAATGGATTTCATGGGAATCAAATTGGATGATTTGGGGTGTTCATACTTTGAGAAACCAGCAGGTGATTGATTCGGTTTCAGGAACCCACCACTACGCCATGATGAGACATCACGACTCAATCAATCAGTTCGCTTTAACTATGCCATCACTAGCTACCGCCTGACCATAAACCATCAATCAGCCGTCAACTACCTAGTAATCAACCATCAGCTAACCATCAACTAACCATCTTTCACCATGATTGGCCGTCAGCCACCCACCGACTAACCCTCACTACACCCTCTATGATGACCATGGATGGCCCCTTTCCAACGGCAGCTGCTTGAAAGGTCCTCCAGCAAATCGCCACTCAGAGCTTCGAGCTCCAATTGCACCTGCCATGGTTTTCCAGCGGAATTTCCGGTGATGCGATGGTTGTGGAACTACCAGCATGCATGAGGTTTCCCAACCATGCCGTTTCAACGCTTGACGCGATGGTTTATGCGATGGTTTTGTGCGATGGTTTTCCAAGGTTTTTTCATGGATATCTAGGCAGATTCCCTCCCAACAGGTTTCCCAATCATGCCGTTTCAACCTTCTTTCTTCCGAGGAATCGCGGAGAAATCAGCCCTGGATGACCCTACCACAGAGAAATCCTTACCGTGATGAAATGAGCATCCACTCCAGCGCAAAGTTTCGAAGAACCTATTCCGTCGTGGCTGGGTTGAGTGTCGCATACTGTGAGGTCCGGGAGTTTCAGAGTGCTTCCATCACGAGGAGTCACACATTTATTGCTTGTTGGTTCACAAGCACTTGACCCGTTACATCCAGTTACCATCATAGTGGGCAACCACCCCAAACAACAATGGTAGAAACCAGCTGATTGCCCACTGGTAATTGGAAGAATAGGGCTGGTTTCACCTTCAGGGCCTCAGAGCTCTTCCATCTTGGCACTTTGTATGACCAACCACTTGCAGAAAACCCCACGGTTTCCGCTACCTGTGAATTGCTCCCCTGCCATGGCAGCCCTGTGCTCAGCACCTCATGCGCATAATCATGCAGCCTCAGTCGAGTGGTGGCTGGTACCAAGCACCGGGTGCAACTGAATCGTAATGATCCAAGCCAAGCGGTTTCTATAGTTCTACCCGGCAGTTTCACCATTTTGATGCTTCCAAAATGGTTGCTTATTATTGCCTGGTGTGAGAAGCTTCCCTTTTATTGTTTATGCGAACCTGCCAGTGGTTTCAACTCTCAACACCACTCCTGCCCCCCTTCCAAGCATCATCATTACGAGCAAGCTTACTATCATAAGCAAACAAAATCAAAATCAGGAAGCATCACTATCCATTCTTCAGGAGCTTCTGAACAGTTCCCGGTGGTTGATTGACGGTTGCAACGACCAGTCATTCTGGTTTTGCAGTGCAGCCATAACCATCAACCATCAAGCATTTTTGTCACCAATCCATCCTTATTAGTTAGTATCCATCAAAAAATCCACCAGATATCAACCCATTGTATCCATGGATATAAAACCCATCAACCATTGAAACAAAAACATCTGCAACCAACCAACTGGATCCCCTATCCTTAAAGCCACCATTCGGAAACATCTGTAATCCATTTGTAACCAATCAACCATTAAAACAAACCGTACTACAGCCTACCATTAAAAGTCACCAGTAATCAACAAGTTGTAATCCATTGGCAACCAACCAGGCAGAACGACCCACGCCACGGGCGCCACGGGATCAACGCGAAACGCCCCCGGCCGAGCGTCAGCGTCTGCACTTTGTCCCTCGCTTCGCAGGAGACCTCAGGGATCAGCTGCCGATTCGCCTGCGGCAGCGGACACTGCGGTGGCTCAGGGGTTGGCCGCCACGGGCCTGTCTCCCGTCACCCAATAAGGTCAACAACGGGGGACGGTTTCATGAGCCATGTGTTCTCCTATGGGCCTGTGTCAAGTCATAGGGCACCCCCTCAAATCATCTAGTCTATGTCAAGCATTTAGGGTGGTAAACCAATGATTTTATGGGTTCCCCTGTTTTGGGAAACTACCATATGGTTCTCCAAGGGCTCATGGGTAGAAATTCGTGCAAGTTGCTCTTGCTATGGTGCAGCATGTGGGAGATGGCGTATGAGCGAAACATGGCATACAAAATGGATGACACGCGCACAAATGTCAATAGATATGTCAAATGTGCGTACTGAAAGAATGAGGCAATTAACAACAGCCAAAAAAAGAAGAATCCAAGAAGACTACTGATCATAAAATCAAGAAAATCAACTCACCGTATATCAACAATATTCAACAATTAATATTCAACTTAACTAAACATCTCGGCGGTCAATGAAATCATTGAATGTCAAAGACGTCTTCTGGACACTAGGCCAGCAGCACAGCCCCTGCCTGTAGGAACTGCCGGACGTTCTGCTGATGCAACAGGATTTCTGCCTCATTGCTCCGAAACAGCCGAGCAAGGTGCACCCTGGCAGGTACACCCAAAATGTGCCGCTTCCAAAGTGTTTGCCCGAAAGATTTTGAAGGAATAACTCGGGTAAAAAATTGAAGCCATGAACGCTTCCTAGGCAAGTTTTGTAGCAATTGGCTATAGCTGGCTTACTTGGCAGGCTGATTTTTGCAGCCAACATGTGCATGTACGACTTCGAATTCTACGTCGAACTCAATGATGCGCTATATACTGAACAACCCCCCCTCCGCTGTGGAACCGGTCGCAACAATGTCCACAGTCACCGGTAGGCCCCCCGACGTTGAGACGCAGCAACACCTGGCAAGGATCCATGGAGATCAACCAAGCGCTTGGTCAACCAAGCAACCAAGCCACCAAGCAACCAGGCAGCCAACCAAGCAATCAAGTAACCCCACTAATGACAGATGGCCTAGCACCATGCTGGGCACGGGGGAAGAAGCTGAACATCCAAGTGTGACATGTCACAATCTTTCGGCAACATCAGTACCACTCAGTCAGAAAGGTCGATCAAGACCTGGCTGGCACCTTGTGGTTGTTGCTCCTCTGGTTGATCTGCCTGGCAAGTCTTCGAGGTGACATCTTCCGACTATGGGCCCCATCCTGGGGCAAATAGAATGTCAATGGGTAGATGATTTAAAGATTGAATATTGGGGATATTCTGCAGGATCTATATACTCCAGAATGATTATACATTCTGACCATCCGGCTATAACCATGCTGGAGTATAGAATATCAATCAATGAATTGTAAAAGGAAAATTGTGGATTTCTCTATCCACTCCAGGATGAATATAGATACATGTTGATTCACAATTCCAAACAGGTGATGGCCCAGCAGTGCTTCCTGAACTGAGATCACAGGGTCGGTGCTCCGTTGCGTTGCCAAATAGCATAGGACTTCTGGTCCCTTTGAGCAGGCAAGATTGACCCAAGCAAAGGGCAGTAGAATCTTTCATTTCCATGTTCAGCACTGAAATTCTTCACCATTTGAATGGAAACATCCCATGGCCCAACAACTATCACCAAGTCATCCAAGTCATTCCTATGCCCAGTTGATGGTTGCACCATGAGTCCTGGCATGCCTTCCCCGCCACGACTGCCATGCAACCTGCAGCTGCACCTCTTAAGTCCTTGGTCCTCAGGGCTTTCGCCCGAAGCCTTGGGTTCCGAATGATCTGACCTGCCAGCAGTCCAGCTGTACCCAGCTGGGAGCTTGGACTCACAAACAGCTGAGGGATCCACTGCGGGTGAATGAGATGATTGGTTGGTGGTTATAAGTTATAAATTAAAACTTCAAACCCCCATAAGAAGCATTAGTCAATCAACCAATTGTTGTGAAATATTCATGGGGGTTTTAAACCAAATAAACAGCAATTATCATTGCGTGGTGGTCAAATACAATAGGCAAAAACCACCACATGCCAGGCATCGAATCAGCCAAACCTTTCAAGTCCGAGCGCACTTTTCGACCGACTTATCTGCTAAAAAAGGCCAGCAGCGATCCCCTAAACCGGGCAAATCTACCTCTGGGGTGCCAGGCTACAGGGAAAACTGTCGCCAAATATGGGAACGGCAAAGACCCTTTGGCCCCAATCTGCAACAGCTTGGCCGGGCCTCGCGGTTTCGTCCTCCGACTTCACCGATTTCTCCTGGCCATTTCCGCATGAATTTCATGATGGTTGCGGATGCTGGGGCGGCAACTCAGGTGTTGGGTGGCAGTTAGCTGGTCACTCAGCCGCCTCGGCGGATGGCCGGTCCTCCTCGTCTTCTGAAGGCTTGGGATCTTTGGCCTCCTCCCGAGCTGCTGAACAAGGAAACATGATGCCTGGAGGATCATGGAAACGTTCCTTCAACACGATCAACTAATATATTCACCCAAACCAAAACATATATTGACGATAAGCGTTTTCACATCCAGAACTTATTGAATGTTGATCAAGTGAAGAAACATAATAGTTGCTAAGCAGAACTTGTTCATGTCAGTTCTCTCAATTATGGCACCATAAAGCAAGTAACCCCAAGCGCTTCATGGTCTACCGCCATGAGCTGTCAAGGCCACGTGACGCCATCTCCCCACGGCAAGGGGCCAAACTCGAAGGTTTCACAAATGCCTTAAGCCTTGTAACACCGAAGGGTCTGCAACACCGATGGCCCGCCATGATCCCTCAAGCGGTTCACTGAGACCCATCATGTTGGATGGATATCTATCAACTTTCTCATGGAAGGCTGGTGATTTCAACCGATCAAACCGAGATGGGCGTGGGTCAAACCCCCGTACCCCTCGTTCCCCTATCATTACCCGTGTTTTTCCACTAATATTGTTGGTAATCATCCCACATGAAAGTTGGTGAAGTGCTTGACCCATATAACGACGATGCTTCCAAGTCGTCATCACGCCTCGCTTCGGCAACGAGATGTTCCCATGGCTGGGTTACCTGGGGAGCCTTGGAAGGTTGCTGGGTACCCCCCCTTGGTTGTCCCAACAAATATGGGCATGACTTGTGTTCGTCGGAGCTGTGCAGCACCGGTCGTTGGGGTTTAGTTCCTTGATCCTCACGAATGAGTTCGGTCAACCCTAAAGGTTTAGATGAATGGTTGTTTAGCATTCATTAATTCTCACATGATTTTGATAATTAATCATTGATCATCATGCACCACAATTAGCCAGCCAGCCATCATTCACTGACGAAAACTCAGGATGATCAACTGTCAAAACCACTTTAACGCAACCCTGCAAGCCTCTGCAGGTTGAGCGGCCTGTGCGAGAACGGTGCAGCCCAAGATAGTGGTAGCCAACTGATAAGCTACTATACTACTATCAATGATGGATTTTAGTGGTACATTATTGATATTGTGATGTCGATTGTGGATGTTCTTGATGGTTTCTGACGGTGCATCTTGGCCAACATGTTTGGCAAGTGAATGTAGCCATCATTAACCATTCATGATTGATTGTTGGTGGCTATTGGTGGGTGACAGCAATGAGCCACTAATAACTAACCACCAACTTGATTGGTGGTTCTGTCTCTGGAGGTTACGTAAAATCCATGATCATTGAATGTACAAACTATATGTGGTTATCAGAGGTTGTCCGCAGGACTATACGTCGTACTACTTGTATCTATTACTTGTCCTTACCACCAACATGATGGGTGTATCTCTGGTTAGTAGGACTAGTAGGTATGGTTCACGCTGGTGAATGATGCTTCATCTTGGTTCATCGACTGCAAACAGTTTTTACGTGGAAATCTTGCGACAGGGAGATGTCAACCTTCAGTTGGGACAACATCAACAATTGAATTGAGGCAATTTTCATCAAAGTCCCATGGTTATCCATGGTTGATTTTTCATCTATCATTTAAGATGTTGACTTGTAAGCATAACATCAAACCAGGATTTTGATCGTCCCCCAGCTATCAACCATGGCGAACTTATGATTGCTGACGACCGTGAGGGGTCACCTTTGTAAAATCACCATTGATCGCTCAATGCCACTGCTCTCAAAACACCATAGCTCTCAAAATAATCATTGTGAATAACAATTCTGGAGCAAGCGCTATCAAAGACCATAGGTCGTGATGTTTGCTAGAACCACCGTTACTGTGGCTACCAAACAAAATGGCTATGTTATCCAATTTTCTATAATTAAAGATTATTTGTTGACTTCCAAACAGCCATTGCTACTCTCCAACCACAAGCTTTAGCGATAGGTTGCATTAATTAAGCCATCTGACCCTATATATATATATATATAAATATATATATATACATATAAATCTATTTATATATATATATATATATCCGCACTTTTCACTGTTTTTCACCGTTTCTTAAAAACTATCAGCCATTGCTAAATAATCATTAGCCACTAAAAAGAAATTCGAACTGTGAGCAAGAACCCCGGGGCCGTTAGCGATTATCTTTTGATTCAATAGATTTCAATAAGTAATTAACATATTACTAAATAACAATGAAGTAATCAATGAAGTAATCATTGTGCTGACTATTGGCTATCGTTGGCCATTACCTAATTTTCTATGGCTAAAATAGGCCAGTACTGAGCCAATACATACTTGGCATGTAATTGTCAATGTCAAGTTAGCTAGTTTTTTGCTGGCCGGTGGATTCAGTCCCTGTGAGAATCATTGATCAAGCAACCAACCATGTGCTAATGCTGGGGAAGAAAATGTTAAAAACCACCCTCCAGCTTACTACCATGAAACAATTCAATACACGGTTTTTGTCCATGAATGATGTACTAGTAATGGTTAGTAGGTGCCCACCATAGAAGCGAAATCAAACCTAGATTTGGTAGTTTAGAATCGAACCATGACTTTGACGTACTATTATGAGAAATCACCAAGGAATTTCACCATTGTTGTTATTCATTATCTCGTGTTAATCCTTATTATTCACCATTATAAAACTGAATATGACTAAGAAATCGCCTTTGGTAGTTTAGAATCGAATCTATTAATCCCCTTTGTTCACCATTGGACATCCCCTCTAAAACCATATGGTAGTTTAGAATGGAACCAATGGCATGCAAGTTTGTTGGTGATTATCCAACTCAATCATTATTAACCATTATAAAGCTGGAAATGAATAAGAAATCGCCTTTGGTAGTTTAGAATTATATCTATTAATCCCCATTAATCCCGATTCTTGTCAGTGATTCTGCCCTTTAAATCCGCTATTATTCACCATTAATCCATTAGATATCCCCTATGAAAACCATGTGGTAGTTAAGAATCGAACCAATGGCATTCATTCCTATTATCAAACCTTATAAAAAATGATATGAATTTGAAATCACCATGTGGTAGTTTAGAATCGAACCTATTAATCCCCTATTATTCACCATTAATCCATTAGACTATGGTGACTTTATTAATCCCCGAATCTAATCGAATCTGTTATTCACCAGTATTCACCACTAGATATCCCCTATGAAAACCATTGTTGGTCATTATCCCCTACTGATCCCTATTATTAACCATTATAAAAATTGATATGAATGAGAAATCACCATGTGGTAGTTTAGAATCCAACCCAACCAACAAATTTCCGTCCCTCGCCTGGATGCACTGCCGGTTGCCCTCCACCGCGGCGATGGCTGCGCTCATGGCCGCATTGGAGGCGCTGGCCGCGGCCAGGGAAGCACGGACCTGGTGGTGACCCGGGGGGTCAGACTCGGCAATGGGATTTTGGATTGGTGGGTGGTTTCCACCCCTAATTTTTGCTCCTGGTTGCTACAGGTTCTTTGCTGAAAAAGTTTGGGATAGAGGCTACAGATATGGGATCTTCCACCCCTAATGGCTAGGTTAATAATGGTTAATAATAAAGGTTAATAGTGGATAATGGTTAACAATTAAAGAATGGGATTAACGATTAAATAATGGTTAATAATGGCTAGGTTAATAATGGTTAACTGTAGGTTAATGATAAAAATGGTAGAATTATAGTCATGGTTAATGGTTAGGTTAAAAATGGTTGATGATGGTTGATATAGTTCATACTGAAAATGGATTAAAATGATCACAACTCGCTGGTGGTTGACCCACCCCGTCATGAAAAATATTCACCAACCCATCATTTGTTAATCATTACCAGGGAAAGTAAAACATGTTTGAAACCAAACAGCCTGTTGTAAATTGGAAATCCGACCCTGGAAAATCACCAATTGCCAGGGTTAGTTCACCAGGTTAGTGTACCATTACTAGTTTGTCCAGGTCGGTTTCACCAGCTATGAATGGTGCATTTTCGAGTGCCAGGGTCACTTTAACTAATGGTAAAAAGGCTGGGCGTGGTTGCGTTCCCAGCATTGGCGGATATCATGGTGAATCGGATGGTGAAAACCAAAACCCAACCAGTCACGGCAAGCATAAACCACAGTCAACCGCTATTGGCACTTCACCTTCACAAGCCTCCAACGGTCCAAAATGTATTTGCAGATCTGCAACGCCGGTAATATCACGACCAGCTGCTAAAACATGGGACTTCTACAAACGGACAAATATGTTTTTTAAAAAAACATGTATGTGCTTTGCCACTGCGTGGTGATAATAAAAAGTCATGAGTATCATCAATGTACATATGTTATTTTTAGGGAACCAGCAAGGCCTTCTGTTTCAGTGTTTGAAAGGCATTTCGGGCAATGAATAGACCGATGTCCTCGACAACGCGCTAAGTCCTCAGCCCTGGCCCTCGAGCCAAAAACGTGTGTCAAGACTTGCCTCAAGGTGGATGAAGAGAGATGCCCACCAACCATGTGATGGTAATGGCATATTACAGCACGGCGAACATGTTTGCAAACTTACCCGTGATTGCTTCGATTGGATGGCTAAACAATACCTCAATGATTCCAAACTAAGTTTCCTTTGAAATTGTGCGGTGGTCTTGGGGCAGCAACAATTAAAAAACATGTTTCCAATTGTTTCCACATGTTTCTTCGACTTGTCCACTTCTTCATGAAAACGCAGCGCGCCAACGAACAACTACAGTATGGGAAAGTATTGACCCAAAACAATAGGAACCACAAACATCAAAAAACATCTACAGCATTGCAAGAGGATGATAAAATTCTTGGGGCCATTCTGACTTCCAAAAAATGCATGGTGTCACTCGGCAACTGTCAGCCACGGGTTTCTCAACCAAACTGTTTTGCAAAGATTTTTGGTCTGAAACTGTTTGTCAGCGGTTTGCCTCCAAAACTGCCAAACCTGATGTTCAGACCGTGAATTTCTGGACTGAAATTTCACGTTGTTTTTTTCAAAACCACACTGGCTGATTTTTTTCCAATTACAATTGGTGCTTGTCTTCTCGGGTTTCCGCAAGCGTCCTTTGCAAACCCATCCAAATCTATGTAAGTTAGAAGCCTTGTTCTGGATGCATCTGGTGGTTGTAAATGGCCTAAGTGATGAGCCGCTTGTGCGAACCGCGCTGTCAAACAACGATGATGGGGAAACCATATAGGGCTTCCACGCGCAAGTAATTCATATTTGTGGAACGTTGCTCAAAAAGCCGGGGGTCTTCCAGGTAATTTCTGAAAAACGTCCTCTGTGATTAGATGCTGAAGATTGGGCGGCGCGAGCTCCCTGACATTGTGGCCCTGTTGTGCGTTGTCTGGATCTTGGTGGGCGCGCCGTTACAAACCAACAGGGATAAAAATTGCCAGCCGAACAATGAACTTCAAATTTGCGCAAAAATTGGCCTTGGATCGTGGGAACCCTACGCGCATTTGGCCCTGGCCTGGAAGCTTTTGGCGCGTGCCGCGTGCCCCAGTTGTGCTGCAAAATGGTTGAGCATGCTCTCTCCTACCACTGTCTCGCGTAAGTCGCGCGCGACTTTTCCCAGAGGAAATTGCATTGCAAATTTCGCCGGTCTCATTTTCATCTGGCCGCGGGTCTTCCGGGCCAGAAAAAAATTTGGAACAGGATGGTTGGCTGGGCTGTGCGCCGCCAATGATGAGGAGGTTACTGGGCATGTCCAAAAGGCGTTTCGCTTTGAAGCCCTGCAATCGAAAAGTGCCGTCAGGCCAGCGCGCGTGTGGCAACAGGCCGGGCGCAAGCCCTTGCATGAGGCAATATGGTTGCAATATAGGGGCGTTCCGCTCATTGGTTGTAATTACATCACATGTTCCAGGCCAACGGCGACAAACATGCGAAGTACTTGCCGAGAGGAAAGGTGCGAGTCCGGGAAGGTATGAGTTCGATCGAATCCACGGTTGGGTTTGCCCACCAAAGATTTCTCTTCCTCCATTCCATCTTGCCAACCAACAATCGCCCAACCTCGCGAATGAGCCAACAAGAACCAACCACCACCAGTTCACCATGAAATTCCACCAGCTTCGCATCTCACCAACCCACCCTGCCCCCAGCTCCACCCCCCAGCCCTGCCCCCCCCAGGGCGCCCCCCAGGGCGGGGCCCCCCCCCGCTGCGCCAATGAAGCGCCCCGCCGCCGCGGCGTCGGCTTCCTCGGCGCTGGCCTCGCGGCTGAGCTCCGCCGCCGTGACTTCGGTGACCTCGCGCCGGGGCGCGGGGCCCTGGGAGGCACCGGGGAGGCACCTGAGGGACCACCTGGATACTGCCAGTGGAGCTTCGTGGGGAGGGCCCGGGGTGAGATGGTTAGCTATACTTCGTGGAGGTTAGGGAGAGATGGTTGATGGTTGACTGATTGGTGGTGATTGATGGTTGATGCTTATTGACTGCGACTTTGTGCTTGTTAATTTTGATGGATGGTTAGGTTCAAATGGTTTACTTTGAATGGTTGACATGGATTTGTGGATGCTTTTTTTGTGGCAACGCGAATGGTTCATGATGGCGCTGCTTTGGTCTTGCAGGGCCAAAGCCATGGATGTTACAAAAGGTGGCTAGAATATACAGGTAAAAGCGTTTCTTCGCGGAAACTGGGCCGTCCAACAAATGTAGAAATATGTAGAAATGTGATAGCGTAATAGCGGCTGTGCTTCTGGAACTGCAACCAGTCTCAACATGATTCAACTATATGCAGCTGTTACTGAATTACCTCATTACGCATAACCTCCAGACGCAAAATGGTGAGTAACCCCGCAGCAAATCATGTCCAAACCCGAACCTGGCCAATTGTAGCAAATCAATGCAAATCACCAGCCAATCATCTAGCCATATCTAGCCAATGGTTCCACTTTTGACCTCCAGAGATGTATCAAACCATCCCTCAGGTGGCTATCATCCATGGCTGCCGTTCAACGCCCAAGCACCAGGCGCGCGCCTCAGCACAGCTCAGCGCGGCATTGAGCGCCTCCAGGCCCAGTGTCATGGCTTCGGTGGAGCACTCGGCGCACTCCCCGGAATCGCTGAACTTCCTGGGCCCAGGGGCACCAGGGGATCCCAAGGGGCACCAGGGGATGGAGGGCCAGCACCTGGGGAGAGCTTAAATATGATCAGATCATACCCTTGGCCCTCAGATGCCCTCAGTTCACCATCATCTCTTTAAGTTGTAGATGTAACTGGCCTTTTGCAGGATAAACACCGGCCTTTTTCATGACCACTTGAGACCGCAATCTGCTATATCATACCCTTGGCCCCCCCAAAATGCCCGCGGATTATGATGGCAACGCATGTTGAATGAAGTTGCCTGCGAATAGCTGGCGTTTGAATCAATCCTGTGGGCAAAAGAATTCGAATTTCAAAATTTGCAGTAACCTTTAGCAAGGAGCAAGAATTCAACCACCAGTAGCCACCACCATCAACGACATATTGATAATAATGGCCATTCACAGTTTATAGCCTCATTACAACCCTCATATGATCATGATCATATGACGAGGTGTTCGATTACACTATCTTCATTACAATCATCAACACTTTCCAACCATGCATAATCTTGACCATCTATTGCAACAACATTAGCTTCAATATTGACCGTGATTAGCCATTCAGCTAATCATTACCAACCATCATGTTCCATCATCAGAATCCAATCATGAGATGAATTTGGCCGTTTGCCATCATTTTTGTTGACCACTAACCGTGTGCAAGTATTTATGACCCTCTCTGACCATGTTTAATCATCTGAACCATCATTACCCACCCCTATTGCCAATCTTGAGCAACTGGTTGGTGGTTTCAACCCCTATGAAAAATATTGGTCAACCGTTCAACCAACCATTTGTTAATGATTAAATGGAAAAAAAACTGTTTAAAACCACTAACCAGACAACTGCTGTACCAAACCCTATACCAACCTTTGGTTAGGGTCCTGGTGGCTCCTGGCCCAAGGCTAGGGCAGCTCACCCACCCAGCTTCCCACCTGGCAGCGAGACGGCACTGGGCAGCCACGTCCATGGTAGCATAGCCCACCACTCGAACGGCTTTGACAACGGTCAGGAGCAGGACCTGATGGTTTCAGGGACATGGAGGAGGATGATGATGATGATGATGATGATGATGATGATGATGATGATGAATGGCAATTCATTGGCTGGTTGGTTGGCTGGTTGATTTTGAGGCTGGCTGGTGGGTCCTGGGTGTGGATCCATGATGACTAATGATGTAGATGGCAATGATGGCCCGGCAAAACGGTGGTTGGTATCCAGCAAATGCTGACAATAATATAAATTGATATCTCAGCTCGACCTCTCTGCCATCTGGTATGAAAGTGCCCTGTGCATGGCACTCAAACTGCTGAAGCAAGCGATGCAAATCCAGGAATGACCCATACACTGCTTCAACTGGTTCCCCTCAATCTCCTTCCAATCAACTTCATACCTCGAGAAAACTCCGCAGTCATGCAGGAAAATGATCAGGTACAAATCCCAAAGCCACACAATCCCATGACCTGAAAATTGATGTAACTGACAAAACCGATGGGTCCATCTTTGACCTATTCCTGCAGTTAAATTGGTTCACCCACCTAGTAGTTCAATCATCTCATGGTTTCCCGATAAAACCACCCGCCAGAAATTAGTTGTGTTCACCACCATTGTTGGTTATCATCCCTTTTTAATCCCTATGGTTAACTCTCAACTGCTTAGGTTAACTGTTTCATCCCTATGCTTATCATAACCTTTCATATCACATCCCCATTGTTATATACCTGTTGGCGCCAGCAATCCCTATTATAAACCATTACATTAATTGGCTTATACCCCTGGGCCCTATGGTACAGCTACTACTAGCTGTTCAGCCACCCACTAGCCACTAGTTGTTTCACCACTAGTGTTGGTTATCATCCCCTTTTAATCGGCTAGGGTTGACCATTGTAGACTTATAGATCCCTAAAAAAGCACCAGCCAACCCATATTAACTATAGTTCTATACCTGTTGGTAGGCCACCGCGACTATCTGTTTAACCACCAACCAACCAGCCACATAACCAGCCAGGCTGCCTATATTCACTGGTTAGGCTGTTTCATCCCTATACTTATCATAACCTTTCATCCCTCTACTTGTGGTTACATACCTGTTGGTAGGCCACCCAGCCACCCAGCGCCAGGTCCCCACGGCTTCGGGGGTCCCTCTCTCCACGGCTTCCTTCCTCCGAGCTTCGATGGCGCTGTGCGCGATGGACTTCGTCAGCGCCAAGGCGTTGCCGCCGTCGCCGCCC
>VSDK01023020.1:588954-602830 GCA_009767595.1 Symbiodinium kawagutii
GGCGGCCTCGGCCGCCTGGTGCGCGAAGTCCGCCGCCGTCTTGGCCTCGGCCATGGGACCCCCCATGGGATCTCCCCGGGGGCTGCCCAGCTTCACCTGGGCTCCTGCGAGCTTCACCATCCCTGGAGGGCTAGGGTAGGTCAGGTGGTGGATGGCTAGGGATGGCTGGCTGGGGTCAGGGTGATCCTTGTAGCTGACCATAGCTGACCACCATGGCCCCACCAGCTTCACCAAGGCACATAGCGCGAGGCCTCCTCTGCAGCTTTCGCGGACTTGGCCAAGAGCTGCACGTCGCCACCGTCCTAGCGACGGCTGGTCCCTGTAGCGGTGGATCGGGTGATCATGGGTGGCGATGGCTGCTGAGATGAAGCTATGTTAGTTGATCTATATAATATGTCAATGAAATATTGTTGATATATTTGATATGTTACTGACTGGTCATCTTGTAGTGATTGGTAGAATCTATGTTAATCACCGGTCATCTCGTAATGATTGGCAATTATCACTGGTTGTCGTACTGGGTAATGATGGCCAAATTGAAAATCATAATCTTTATTATATAATGAGTGAAAATGAATCACTATCAGCTCCAGTTATGCGTGGTTCATGTTCTGTCGGAATCGACCAGGGAAATAGTTTCTAGCATGGCAAATGGTCTTTCATTTTTTCCTCTCTCTCTCTCTATCAGAGTTCACTTTCATCATGGGTGGAATTGATGCACAAATGATGGCCGGTGGTGATTTAGGTGAGAGTTGTTGCTAGATGATGATAAATTGCAATGATGACTCATAGCAACCAGCGACAACTGACAATGACTGTGAACATCCGTTGCTTGATGGTGACGATGGTCGATAATGGTGATATTTTAGTTGTAGTTATGCATTAGGGCCGCAGCGTGGCATGTCATGGGATGCGCGTAAACAATACAGTACGTAGTTTCTTCCACAAATAGATCATCAACCATGTGCAAGTGATCAAGCATACCCATCTGGCGCGTTTGTTGTGACTGGACATATCTCTCCGTATTCCTCATGTCGCAACCGCGTAGCAGCCATATGTTCAACATGTTTCAGCGGTCGCCAGTTGGTTGCTCCCATCACCGCTATGAGGCCCCAAACTTGGCGTCCCCACGACTTTCATCACCGCTTCAATGAACAAGTACCAACAAACATCAACAAACAGGTCTGAGGGTAGTAAGTAAACTCTAATTGATACATTACTCATCCTATAGTTGATACATTTAGGGTCAGTAATGTATCAACTATAGGGGTATAAGGTTGACGCAAATGCAACCCCAAAAAGGTTCAAGGTTGGTTTACCTTGGCATCACTACTTGCAACAATCCAACCAACCATCGATTTCTGAGGCTTCGACATGCTTCAACTGTTCCGACAAGATTGGGGGAACACCCTTGCAGAACGCGTAGATATCATGTTACACCTCCCATGAAACAGCTGTTATGTAAGTATGTATATGTTCTAGGGATCACCAAGAATTCTCTGCCAACACCAAAGCCCGTTTGCATGTGGATATTTTGTTATTTTTGCTTTGTATACATTCTATGGCATGTTAAAAAAGCACGCAGGATAAAAAAAACAATCACACGTACTAGCGAACTTTCGTTTCCCAAAACAGCCACAGGATCTCCTCATCTCCATGGTCACTTTCCACTTTTTCCTCTGTCTCCTGCCGTGATTGGTGATCGAGACAGCTTTCTGCGCCTTGATTCGGACCACAGCCCGAAAGGAACAACGCGCGTCCACGAATCCACATGTCAATTTCCACCGCAGCAGCACTTGGACCCAAGTATTTGTATGTCTATCCATCCAAAAATGCACATTATACGACCTAATGATACAACATGATACAAACGCAATGATACCCAAAGTATAAACCAATGTATGGAACCTAGTCCTCCATGCGATCTAGCCCGTTCTGTACATGTATGCCATAGACATAGATGAAACATGGCATGAAACCATTGCTCTACGAGGCGGTCACCCAAAAGCTGCCAACAAGCACCTCTTCTTCCTCCACTTCCTCTTCTGCCTCTGCCTATCAGGGCGGATCAGGGGTCGAAAGAATAGTTGCCCCAGCAGGATCTGATTTTTGAAGATCCATGGTCCTAATCAAAAAACTACCATCAGCAATAGCTGGTGGCTTACACGCAACATATGTAACATATCTAGATAGCCTGTCCGAAGCCACTGGACTTCATAACTATCGAGTGCTTCAGCATGGATAGTTCCACCAGTGCATCATGCACTGAAGGCTTCGATGCAGGAAGGGACGGCCCTCACCACATGTCAAACCAGAACCTTGAAGTCTGCCGTTCATGACCAAGGTCAACCAGCCACTTTCCGGCCGAAGCTCCAGCTACCATTGGAATGGTTTCTGAACACATGTGTCGTACATGACCTGCAACATGGTATAGCTTGAAAAGTTACTCATACATCTGGTACCTTCGATTGAGCTACTCAATAGAGCTACTCCTGCAGCTTGTTAACTCCAACAAGTTGCACAACTTCTAAGGAGTTTCGTTTCGGACTTGTTGGAGGAACCGTCACTGGACACACAACCGTGCCACACTCGTGCAGGCATTGGATCCTACCGGCGCTGAGCAACTCCATGGATCAAAGAACTCGTGGAGCCCATGAAGATCCCAACGAAAAACTCTCACCAGCATTTGTCTATCATCTTCAATTGCCTGATATCACCTTCAATGGCCTGAGAATAATAGTGCAATCGTTGGGAAATGGCAACTTCTGAACAAAGTGATTCACCTTGGGCTTGGGAAGCACCAGGCGCAGCCCAAGCAGTCGCCAACCAAGTTCCAACCCTTGCCCCGCGCTGCGCTGCGCCTTCTCAGTCTTGTCCTCTTCCTCTTTGGGCTTCGAGACGTCAGCTTTTTCCGGGGAGCTCTCGCTGCCTTCACGGCCCAGCAATGCCGCGTTGGAAGATGCATGCAGCTTCCCTTAGACGATTTCTAGATTTGAAAATTAATAGCTATCTGGTTGACAGTTTCAACCCCCATGAAAAATATTAGTCAACCAACTAATTGCTAGTAATTACTAGGGAAAATAAAACATGTGTTAAAACCACCAGCCAGCTATTGTAGTGCATGTATGTGTCAACAAGTATGCAAATACTACAGAGCCCATAGTTGGCCCACTAATTCGCCATGATCACCATGACAACAAGCCATGATGAACCGTTGATTCTCCACAAATTACGCTTTAGTTATGGATCGCTAGCCATCATGAACCACCAACTACCAACTAATTGGCCACGAACAAAATTACATTATATAGATAACTATCATGAGAACAGTAGTTAAAAACCACTTCATTCCCCACCAACTAACTACTATATCCATAACCTGATTACCTGGTTACACCCTGGTTCATTCAGCCCAGAAAACCCTGTCTTTTCTTTTTTCGATGGCTTCTCAGGGGATTTGCCCTACCACTGTCCTGGCCCTGGTTCTACCACCAATTTTATCAACCACTTCATTCAACCTGGTGAACCATGATGAAGTATTGGCAACACCCATCAACTACTAAATTATTAGCAGTTAACGCCACTTAATCAACCCAATCAACTACTACATTCTTAGTAACGACTGAACTAACCACCAGAGATCTACTACATCTTGGTGAACTATGCTGAAGCACCGTCCTTCCCTGGATCTTTTCCTGGCCTCCACCAGACTTGGCCGCCAAGTTGGCTGAACCTCGGGGCGCAGGTGGTCCTGAACCACTTCGCCATGGCTGATCTGGCCAAAAGGTAGTGGATCTGGCCATTTGGTGGTTTCTTAGAATAGGGAGCCCCAAAAATGGTCGGTTAAATACTACAAATGATGATTTGGGGGTACCCCTATTTTGAGAAACACCCATTTGTGGAAAGTTGATCTAGTTGAGTCAACCACTTGGCCTCATCAACCACCAAGAAAATGGATGCATAAATGAATGAGATTGACTCAACTTGCACACTAGCATGAAACCAGGATGAAGCGCGCATACGCAGCTTGCGGAGGTTTGGGAAAGTGATGCCTCAACATCACCTGAAAAATCCATCAAACTGGGATCCTTCAGCATGATGGATCCTAAGCCGTCAAATCAGAACGTCCATCCATTTGATACAATTGTGGGAGTAAACCATAGCAGCTGCACCCGACACCACAGGATCATGGGCACATACGGTCAACTGAACGTCCTCCTAAATGGTTGGAATCTACACAACTTGGTGGTGAAACATTGGAACCTATAGTGCCAACCTATAGTGCCAGCCCCAAATTAATGAACGCCCCCAAGTTAATAAACCTACAGTATGGTTTCTTAATCCGGGCTGACATTACAACCTGACCAACCTGTTGGTGAAACACCTTCAGCAGCTCAGATGCTCCGTCTTTGCTCCATGATTTTCTCCTTTGCGCCACGGCCAGCAGGTCCCCACGAATCCAACGAGTCACGGGGACCTGTTGACTTTGGTTATGACATATGCTACTGGGGAGGACTACGGTGGGGGACTTGACCAAACATTCACAAAATTGTAATCGACATATTTGAGATCAAAATGATACATGGCCATATCCGCAGTCATATGAATTGTGTGATGCATCATCATGAATCATCAAGGCTCATGATTAGTGTATCCCAACGGCTGCTGCTTGCAATGACGTCGGGCATGGCTCAAAGCTGGGTACCAAATTGATGCTGTTCGTGATGGGTTTGAGCTTTACCCAGGATGATGCCAATTCACAGCCTCCGCATCAACAGCGGGTCCTTATTCATGGTTGTTGCCCAGTAGAGGCAATTTCTAGTTGTCTTTATGATTGTTGAGGGTGATGAGGAAACGGATCACTACCGCTTGCTATATTGATTGTTTGCTCGCACACCGTGTTGCTGTTTCAAAAATTCAATATTCCAAATAACAAGCCATTCATTGCACAACCATTCATCAGCCATCGATTAACCAACAACAAACCCACATGAACCCATGGTTGGTTGGTTGCTACATGGGCTATCACCCTGGCGAAACGCACCGGCATGGTTTTCATGGCTGTTCGCGAAACGCCTCGGCTGCTCCAGCCTTAGGGGAGTCATGAATGACCGAACTGGGCAACTGTGAAACCAGTAGGAGCCCACTAGGAAACCACTAGGATCCACTAGGTAACCACCAGGTAACCGGTAGGTATCTTACATTTTTCGGGGGTAGATTCCTCGAGTTTCGGAAAATCGAAAAATCATGTTACATTTTCCATACCCCACTCTTAAACCCAAGATCTTCAAATAAAAGCCTGAGATTGCAACGTTACATGTTGTGGCTTGGTTCAGTGGTTGCGAAGGAATAAAAACCTAAGCGCTAACAGGAACATTGTCCAACCCCCCTATCTCTCTACTTGCCAGTCTATCTTCGAGGGGGTGGAATAAAAAGTAAGTTACGTTCTTGAATTTTCCCGGGGGTCGGACGGTAAGCTAAGCCAGTAGGAATGCTGCAGCTATGATTACTTCGCCAAAGGGAAATTGCATGAATTTGTTGAATCATCAGGCTAGTGTCTATTGTAGCAAAACTACGTCTAAAAATGTTCAACTGCTAATCTAACATTTGCCCAGGCCACTCCTAGTGGCTCCAAATCGCTACCCCTTGAAAGGGCCAGTGGCCGGGATACCTAACTGGCTCCTCGCCTTGCTCCCTCACAACCAACGCCGAGAGTCGTAGGCTTCGTGAAGTTCTTGAAACTCCGCTTTGTCGCCACCTGACCCGTTGAAATGGTGGATGGATGGTTGATTGATGGTTATTTTAGTTGTTGAATGGTTGATGAATGGTTGATTCTTGGTTGTTGAATGGTGCTTTATGGCTGATGGACGCAAAATAAATGGCTGATTAATGGCCAGCCCCCGGATAAAAAAACAGTTTCACAGCAGAATAGCTGGGGATGGAGCATGAAATATGGCTGGATTTCATTGACAGCTGGATCTCCCAATAATTCTATTTAGAGAACTCCAGGTTCCAAAACGGGCAGCACTACAACACTGTGCAATCCTTGTGCCTGTTCTATCCTGTTTCATTCAAGCTGAAGCTCGGGAGGCAGCAAACATCTATAAATGCCAGACTATGCCAGACTCATCTTCGCAGCCTTCTGAAATCGTGATCACGTACAGCGATGTTAAACACGCACCAGCACATCCATAGGCCGAGGTCCATAGCTGTTTGACGAAGTCATTCCTCAATTTTGTGCTTCATTTTCCCACCACTACAAAGGCGGGACCCCAAACGTTATAAGCTAGTTGATAAGCCACGTAAGTCTACCATTTGCCTGGCAGTTACCCTAGTGAACCCTAGTTATTTGATACCGTTTGGTGGTTTCAACCCCTATTATGAAAATATGATATAGTCAACCAAGCAATCATTAGTAAATACCAGGAAAAATCGAAAATGCCAATCAAACCACCAACAAGTAGTTCTTTAACATTATTGTTATACTTATCATCCCCTATCACTCACTGTAATCCCCAAAAAAAAATGTCAATCAAACCACCAACCAAATATACAGTATAAGCCAATCTGATCCATCTGGGAGTTTGAGTTCAGCAGCCTGGCTTCCGCCCACAGGCGCCTTTGTCTGGATGGCACTGCATTGCCACTAGGCGGTATGCCTTCTTGATTTCCTGAACGTAGAATGGCACTTCAATCATGGTGGTCGGTGGTTGCTTATGGTCGACAATGGTTTCTAATGAAGTAATGATTCATCATTTGGTACTGATGGTTCATTCCGAATTCATTCATGTTAATGGCGCGTTTTGATGGCCAATGCGAGATCCAGCTGGGAATGAACTACCAACCATTATCACTTACTATCACATGGGAAGGTGCATGTTGCCAGACCCTAGCACAATGACCGGCCGAAGTGTTGAGTGCTGATGGATTTGCATTGAAACATTGCATGGCCGGGCCGAATGCGGTCAATCATGTTCGCATCACACTTGGTGGGTTTAATTGCTACATGCCACTTCACACCAGAAATTCTGGTAGTGCCCGCACATGGGCTGCACAAAATACATATTTCTGCTTGGCAGCTGGGAGAAGAACAGGCATGGACGCGACCACAACAACCGAAACAAGAACAATGGCGACGGCTGGAGCAACAGCGGCAACCACGACCAACAACTTCAACAAGCACAACAAACACGGAAACAGGCACAGGAACAACATGGCATCCAACATCCAATTGGTGAACAAACAGCAGCACACATAACCACCACGGTCAAGAACATCCAATAACCAACAGTGACAGCAACCAAATGTACAGCAACAACAGCAACTATATACTACTTGTACTATGATATACCCTCCTGCTATTGTTGCCGCTGGCCCCACTTCTGCTACTGTCGCAGGAATACAGCCACTAGCAAGAACGACCGACAATCAACAATCACAGCAACCACTGAATTTTGAACAATCACCTACCATAACCTACTATAATAATCCATTGTAATCTACTGTACTACTGCAAGTACTGCTGCAGCTGCTGCTACCACCACTACCACTCTTGCTCCTGCTCCTTATCCAGGCGCCGAGCTTCTGCATCAGAGGCTTCAGGTGACACGCCCAGGATGGAGTAGGCCGAGTTTTCGTGCAACCGCGCGATCTCCGCCACGATTTCGCTCTTGAAACACATTTGTCCTCACAGTTGCCATGGAGAACCTGTGACTGACAATGGTGTAGTTACACGTAGTTACAACGGTTCAGAAGCTTGAGTAATGATGGTTCATGGCAAGTTCACCAGTGTAGAAGAGATGCCCTGCCACTGGCTATGGGTCAAAAGGTGTCAAAAAACCATGGGCTAGCTGGGGAAATCCTAGGAATGAACAGAAATGCTGAGCTACTAGGATATCTCGTAGCTGCCCTCCATACTTGGAAGGAGCCCGGGCATGGAATCCAAGCACAAGGATATGGAGCAATAATTCCGTGATAGGGTAATTCTTGTGTTGTCGCTCATGATGGTTTCTGTTTATTGCAATGTCATCCCCAGAATTGAGGAGACTCATTGGTATTGTTTCTTCGCTGCTGTTGGTTTGCCGTCAAGAGATATCCCGTATCCCTTTCATCGCGTGATTTTTACCAACCTTAGCCACAACATGCTTCGGCCTTGGCAATTCTCTCTCTCTCCAGCGCCATCAGTCAAAGACCCTCAGATTGAGGGGACGCGAAATGAACACCCGAAGCGCCCCGCTCAGCCGGAGCTCAACATAAAGAGGAGCTCACGCTTCACTTGGGGTAGCCACCCTGGAGGAACGAATGAAATTTCACACGCAATTTTGTGAGAAAAGAGAAAAGCCGAAAAGGCTGGGAATCTCAATTGAAAGTAGGTGTTTTTTCCATCCCTTTTTCTGCTTCCATTTCTCCATAGGTACCAGTATCAGCCAACTATATGCTTATGTGCAATGAAACTACGCTGGTTGGTGGTTCCAGCCCACGTGAAACAGAGTCAACCAACCATCCCAAAGTCCTTGAAAGCAAATAAAAGCGTCTATAAAAATGGCCAACATCCACCAACTAGTACTCGTTTTACCAAACTATTGCTGGGTATGATGCCCTATCAACATTAGTGCCTATTACATGGTGCCTAAAAACCTGCAATCATTGTTATTATTAGAGTTTTTCATGGTGATAATCATGATCCCTCTCATCTCTCGACATGAAATACCCACTAAATAACCATCTAACCACTAACAGAATCATCTATATGGAGATATTCGATAGGCTTATCACCTATGGATCATCCCTATCATCTCTTCAGCCTTCGAATCCCCCTAAAAAAATGCACGAACTCACCATTTAGGATCCCTATCATCTCTTCACCCTATCACTTATCCCCTTCAACGTTCTCCCTGGCGGCCCAAGCACCGACCCCCACCGGGTGGAAGTCGGTGCTTGCCATCCGAGGCTCGTAGGATGTACTCGTCCAGCGCCCGATTTAGGTCTTTCAGTGTGTGTTTGGAGCCGCTCGGCGGGCAAGGTGTCCGCCTTCACCAGCTCTGCTGGTTGGTGGTGCTCACCACCCCCTAGGGTTAGGGGTGGTGAGCATGGTTTATATAGTGGTTATACATGGCTAGATATGGTTGGTGAATAGTGATTAATAATCTGGGTTGATTAATAGTGGTTATGGTTGTTACCATGGTTGATAGTGGTATATCTCAGCATATCTCAGTAGAATTCAAGATTTCTCAGCAAACCCCTGGTCATTCTAAAGATCTCAGCACAGAATGAGTCAATCTCAGTAAGCCGAGGTTGTTCAAAAGTAAATAAACTGGGGGGATACTCAAATGGCAGTAGGTCAAAACCCTTAGTCCCCCTGGTTCCCCTATCCTTAACCATCGTTTCCCTTATTATTGTTGGGGATTATCCCCCATTATTGGTTGGTTAATATTGATCCATAGCCGAATGTTGGACCTTCACCTGTCATTTTGGCTGTTCGCATCTGCCATCGCACGCTGCCATGGCTCCCAGCATGGCCAGCGAAATTCTGGTTGCTCACACCCGGAAACCTTGCTGAAACATAGGTTTCTGGGGAGGGTGCAGGGGTGCCACACAAACAGCAAGGTAAGGACTAACCACATAGTCTTTGACTGTACTTAGCCGTATCATTGCTTACTTGTTGGGCTATAATTTAATATGAATTGGCCACTAATCATGATTGCTTGCTGTTGGAATTTCATGCACGCCAGCCAGCTATCATCCCACATGAGTAGTCATATCTAACAATGACTGCAATGACTGTCATCAACAAATATTCTTGGTTGCTAATTGGACTAATGGTAACTATCATCACCATCACTCATTATCAATTTATCTTATTTTCTCATACCAAACTACTTTTTTGAAACAAACATCCAGAATCACCAGCCCAAATGCTTGATCTACATTGATTTACCTCATTTGGCGGGTGATTCGGCTGATCAATTTGTGGCTGACCAGTGGCCATTCCTGGTGAACCCCGCTGCTCACCCTGCGGAGCCCAGTGCCCTGATCCCGGGTGACCCCTGGCCTCCAGAGCTGCCTCGGTTTGGGACAGCTCCAGCTCCCGGACCAAGGCTAAGTCGTCCAGTACGAAGCCTCGGTGGTGTCGCCATGGCAGCTGGGGGGGGGGTCACCAGTGGGGGTCATCAGTGGGGGTCACCCTGGAAGGTGGTGGATGATACTGCGTGAAGGATGGGAGCTGGTGGATTTTCATGGATTTTCTGGCTTAAGACTGGTGATTCACTTCACGATTTCAATGGATGATTAGCTCTTGTAGCCGACAATGTTTGGCGCGTTGAAGGGTTCCTGTTCCGATTTGGCAGCAAAGTGCGACGGAGGTGGCCTGGCCCACAATGGGGGCCCAGGTGTTGGCATCTCCCAAGAGTTGGTATAGCCATGACTGGTGGGACGTTGGTGCCATGGTGGCCATGGTGGGATTGGTGCCATCACTTGACCCCACTAAGCCCAGCTCAAAACATATGGTGCTACAAACCCCCGCTGCAAATCATGGCACATTGATTGAACAAATCCTAGGGGTACCACCATGGCCCATTCAAGCAATTTTAAAAATATGGCTCGTCATGACTCGCTCAAATGGCTGTAGTGATCAAGGATTCCAAAGTGATTAATACAAGAATTCATTATTAGTGGTCCACAATAATACCACAGTTTGCTAATCTGGTGGTTCACCAACCGCATTCATCAAAATCTGTTGCTGTGCTACCAGCCAGCAAACCAACCCTGCTGGTTGTTGCTTATTGGGTCGCTGATGGCCAAGAGTGATAATGTCTTACGAAGCTACCAGCCAGCCATCAGTCAAGGGGATAGCGTCCGAACCTGTTGCTCGTTTCCACCATGACTCCTTGCAGTTGCTATGGGCACAGCATGGAACAGCTATTGACGTCGATAACCATTGAAGACCCATGGTGCGACCACTAAGAAAACGTCTAAGTCAAAAAATGTCAAGCGTCGATCGGTTGTGAAAACCACAGTAGAAACCATTTCGATTAAATCATGCTGAAAAATGAAAATAAGTTAACATATAGGATAGCCATGGATAGCCATCCTAGCATTCCTCTAACCATCATGTAAGGAAACTATTAGCGTTCGAAGACAAGCCATCAGGTTTGGAGATGAAACCACACCATTAACATGGTTTCACCATCATGCTACTCTTCCAACCCTGACCAGGTTAAGCCATCATACTATTAGAGTCTAACAGTCTAACCCTGGTTTCACCATCATACTATCAGTAGTTAAACCATCAGGCTATGGGTCAAAACCCTTAGTCCCCCCTGGTTCCCCCATCATTAGCCATTGTTTTCCCTACTATTCTTGGTGATGATCCTCCATTATTGGCTATTGACCCAGCTAGCCATATACAACTGGTCTATCCCCCAGTCTTGTTGGTTATTACCACCCAAATCATCAATCATTAATCCACTAGTCTTGTTGGTTATTACTTGGATGATCATCCCACTTAGTAACCATGGGAATTGTAACTGCTCTAAGTGCATTATATCCTTGATAAATAGAGTATAACCATGGTTGCTAATCAGTTACCAGCCGTGGGATGATCATCCAAGTGCCCATTAGCCTTGGTTGGAACCCACAGCTTGACCCAGCTCGCCCTCCAGGTTCAACCCCTGCTGCCTGCGCCGCCCAGGTACCGTGGACTTTGCGTTTCCGGCGCGTCATCGGCGACCAGGCCGCCTCAACCGAACACAAATCGGTTAAGCCGAACTGCGGCGAGCCCCAGCCCCTGGGCCATGTTACAACTTGGACTATGACAAGGCTACCAGGCCAATGGTGGATAAGACATGATGGAACTCCAGGGGAATGGAATGGTAACAATGATGGAACTATAGTCAGGGGAGCAGGTATAACCAACCATAGCGATCATTACCTACATACAGTAGGCCAAACTATATTGCAAATCAAACTATGGGTCAGTTTAATGGCTTATTAACCAACTTCTATCTGACATAGCCATATCTAACTGTAGTGAATTGGCGAATCTAAAGCAACTTCGAAGAACTGATTCGCCCCACACTGCATAGTCCCATGCTTAGTTGATGGTCGATCCATGGGGATGGCTGACAAATGGTGAATCTCATGGATACTTGATGCACCCTTGGTTCCCCTATCATTAACCATTGTTTTCCCTATTATTGTTGGGGAATATCCCCCATTGTTGTTGGTTAATATTGACCCAGCTCGCCATATAAGTTCCGTTGTGGTTAACTGATGCTTCATCTATTGGATGAAGGTCTTCGAGTTGCGCACGGCGCTGGTGGTGACGCTTACCTAGTTGCCATGTGAAACAAGTGGTGGATTTAGGTTGTTTCACATGAAATGACAACATCTAGTTGCTAAATCCACCAGTTACAAGTGAAAGTAACTAGTTGCCATCTAGTTAATTGAAATGAATAGCTTTGTGAAGGGAGGTCTGCTGCACGGTCTGCTTCATGTCGAATTGATCCCTGGCATGTTTTGAAATGAATCATAATTTGATATGCTGCGAGAAATCCAAACACAGCAAAACATTGCCCGCACATATTAATATCAAAATTGGACGAGTATTGCCGCTGACCAATGGCCCAATATTGAAAAAGTGATCAACTCAGAGAGAAGTCAATCAATATCAATCATCAATTTTTGATGAGTTGGATGGTCATCCCAAACAATGCTGAAAAAGGATGAACATTTGAACTGGTTCGAACTTGATCAATGCATGGGGTAACCCGAATTTTCTATGATGAACCAGCCTTGGAAATCCCGGAAAAATGGATTGACCATCACCATCAATAGTTCATAAGAACGTCGAGAAACATTCCGAACCAACCACCATCCACCATTGCCGCTATCATCCATGGCTTCGCCGGGCTGAGATCTGATGGTCCATAGCTATCATGACCTATATAGGTTGCTATCTTGCTACTGCATCATTGTGGCCATTAATCATGCGTCACCCAAAATTGTTCACCATTCGCCCATATTACCCGTCGTTCTGGGCATTAACCACCAAAAAGAACCCTGCTGACCATCACTACCCACCATTTACCATGCCAACCATTATCGACCATGAAAACAAATTATTGACCTGTCTTGGTTACTGCTATACCATGATCCATCATTTCTGGCTGTTATTTCGCGCCCCAAAGCGTTATCATTAATCAACACGTGACCAGCCCGTTTTTACCAACCCGTTTTTGATGAACACTATGAGTTTGATGATCAGCTACTGTGATCCGTGGTTACCGTGACCAGGTGAACACTATAGCCCAGACTAACCCTTGACTAGTGCTCAAATATGGTCAGCGTAAATGAAAATGTTTCTAAACGCATTCTAAGCCAGTATTTTTCAAACAAAAAAGAGCCATGCGTGAACCGTCCAAAAATCCTTGATTCACCAACAGCTAAACTATTACAGCAATCAACCATCAGCATCCATCAGCTAACCATGCATTTAACATGACTAGCGCATGAGCCGTTGATGGCCACCGAATAACCAGCTGCCAGAGGCGCCTCCGCCTCGAGGTCGCCGCCTTCAAAAACTTCGGGGCTCTCAGCAGTGGCGCTGGACCGGTCCTGGTCAAAGGCACGGACCAATTCCATAGCCACCTGCGCCGGAGGTGGCTCCAAGGAAGCTGCCCGGGTGGTTGTCCACGGGTCGCTAGCCCTATCATTTTTAGGAAAAAATGCTGGAAAATAGAAGAAACCATTCACAAATCGGCCATCGCATGGTCATCAAGACTCATCATCGCCGCCTGATAAACAAAAACGCAAAAATCTACCCATGGTTGAAACGTTGTTGGATGACTGATTCACTTAATGATGATTGATTAATGGT
>VSDK01023040.1:0-20027 GCA_009767595.1 Symbiodinium kawagutii
AAAAATATGGATAACATGATGACAGCTACACGATGGGAGTTGCAAACTTATTTTGGTTATCGCTGCCGCAGCTTAATTGATTATTATGTTGCATACTCCTTCTCCTCTTTGCTTTTCTTTTTCAAATGCTCCCACAAATATCGGTGGTCCAACCAGTGCATGCTGGAGGTGCGGAAGAAAGGTGTTTCCATTGGCTGGAACAGCAACGGTGGATTACAGGCATCGTCTGGGGCCACAGCTACTTGATGTAACGAAATGGGTCCTGCAACTGCTACCATAGATCATTTTAAATCTTGATTGATGTACAAAAGCAATAATCCGTCAGAGAAAAACACCAGGAACAATTTAGCGCAATTAACCTATAACTGTTCATTAATATGAATAATGAATGATCAAACAATTCAAACACAGAATGTCAACATGATGGAAAACAAATCATGGTCCTAAGAGCAAATCTTGTTTATTGCCATTGCAGTTTTTTCTTTGATGGAGCACGCAGGTTTGTAATGTATGTTTAGGTTCTGTTCAACATCCATGGGTCCATGAACAGAATATGATTCTGACGAAAAATTAATTAATATATGCAACATTAATATGTGTTGGTTAAAACAACCAATCACCATCTATTTCAATAAGGCAAACAACAAACACACATGGTATTATGTATCTCACATCAGTATGATCCTGCGAATCATATCATCACTTTACACACCCAATGCATGCATGCATGCATGCATGCACCCATTTGAGATGTAGACACTGGTTATTGTTCACCATCATTGCTGCCCGACATATATACAGGCACAAATCATGCTGTTTCAATGTAAGTCTTATGACTAATGTTGTTAATCATGTTCCGAACTTGTGCTCTTTGTTTGTGTACAGGGGCAATGTCATGACTTTACGTAGATCAAGAAACCAGGAGGACACACAAATTCACCTCATGGGAAACTTAAAAAGTTTGGCATGTGCCATTCCCGGATCGCCCACGTCTCGCCTGGCCAAACTGACATCATTTGCCGCCATTCGTTTCTGAGGTGGAACCTGGCAAAGGCTATGGCTGGGTGGTCAACAGCTAAGCCTTCTCAGGCCAAAGGGGAACCTGTAGCAAAAAAAAGCAGGACGAAATAGGATATGGTAGGATCTCCTTGTGTCGCGTAGGGCTCTTAAGGCTTTTTCACCCTAACCTATGAGACTTGAAGTAGGCATCACTGATCTAACAGGAACATGTAGACCTATCATAATTGATATAGTACAAGTTGATCATCGATATTGATATGTTACTTTATTGTAAATCAATTATCGTTAAATATTGTAGGGCTCTTAAGGCTTTTTCACCCTAACCTATGAGACTTGAAGTAGGCATCACTGATCTAACAGGAACATGTAGACCTATCATAATTGATATAGTACAAGTTGATCATCGATATTGATATGTTACTTTATTGTAAATCAATTATCGTTAAATATATTAAAATATTATAATTTAAAACATTTCAGGGATTGAACGAGCCCTGGGCACCGGACACACGCGGAGTCAGTTTTTGTGGCAAAGGGGGGACACATTGCAAAGTGGAGTGGTTGCTGCTTTGAATATGATTGGACCCGAGACCTTTTCAACTAGGCAAACCAGTTTTGTATTTCAAGACTCTGAAAAGCCACTCTACCCATGCATGTGTCCAATGAAGCTTGCCAACTTTGTCTCAGCAGCGTCGCGCCTCAGAGATGTGGAATGGGGCCACTGGTGCCATGGGGCCTCAGTGGATAAGAACGGCCGAAACATATCAGTTTTCCCAAGTCTCTGAAGTACTGTATTAGCAGGTGTTATCTTTTTGAAACCTTTTCCATTATCTTTTGGTCTGTGTGATTCTCCGCATGGCTTCGAGTTCTGTGGCCCAACCATATGCTCTGAACAGGTCGACCAACACTTAAAGCTTGGTGGATCTTCAGGAAAAAAGGAACAACCCCCTAACACACACACACACACACACACGCGTATATTGTTGGCTATGGGGATTGTGATGATGCTATTGCAGCTGCGTTTTTTTATCCACAATTTCATGTTGACAAAGAGCCTTCGAAACTAGACTTGTGGGCATGTTTGGAACAAGCAAGCATGTAGTACTTCAAACAAATTGAATTCGAACATGAAATTCAAATGGTGGATCGATCATTTGTGATGTCCGTGGTTCATTCACCTTCAACTTTTATTTACAAGATTGCAATCATTGTGACACCGTTGGCCTGCGCGCAAACCTTGAGCTGGCTCTTGATTTGCATGTTAGATATGCAAGCTTATCGAAAGGAAATCATGATCATCATTCAATAGTTCCAAATCAACTTTCTCATTTTTAACATGTCAGTGAAAACTACGATCAAAGCCGGACTCGTTGAGTTCCGCGCGGTTTCTGGGTCAGCGGCCTTGGACAGTTTCGCTGAAATGGCTGGCTCTCATCGTAAGGGCAGGGGCTGGAAGACAAGCCCATTGGCTCTCAGTGCCAATGCGGCAGCTGTGCTCATCAGCTGGGGAATTCCGTTGGTGATGTTGCTTGGATTGAACTTCCCAAACCTTTAGCGAATATGGTATACAAGCTGGAAAATCTAATATGATATGGCTGATATTTAGATGCGATCATTTGCTGTACTAAAGGTTCATGCACCAAAAGAAATAAATTGTCCTTTTAACTTATTTGTTGCTGGGCTTCTGAAATTACCGGAATATTTGGTCAAAAGAAAACGATCTGCTATCTGTGATCTCATTTTGCCATATGACATAGTATATGTATTAATTGCCTTATATGTTTTAATATATATTTCAAAAATCCTGAACTCGAATGGTTTAGAAGCATTGACTCAACCTTGGAATGATCACTGTAGTACGTACTGACGTTATTGTTACCCATGCGTGTCCTGTGGCCGTCGCACTGTCAGGTTGCATGCGTGCGACTACGTGGCGCAAATCGTTCCAAAGCAAACCTTGACCCGGGTGTGCTACTCAGATGAAAAAGGGATTGATGATGGATGAAACCTAGCGAATAATATATATATAATATATATATATATATATTTTATGCTATTGATTGATAGCCTCAAAATCACGGCTTTGATTTAAGAGCATCTTTGATCAAGAAACAATCAATCTTTGTTGAACAAACTTTCACACTCAAATGTGTGTTCTTTGTATACAATTTGCAAGGGTGCCACTCACAAAATGTTGGA
Source organism: Symbiodinium kawagutii (assembly GCA_009767595.1). Taxonomy (NCBI): domain Eukaryota; class Dinophyceae; order Suessiales; family Symbiodiniaceae; genus Symbiodinium; species Symbiodinium kawagutii. The sequence continues at coordinate 3,220 of VSDK01023040.1, forward strand.
TTTCACACTATTTTATATGTTTCCCATGTGCTAATGATTGTGTCCTTCAGTAGGGTCCCAAGGAATTGATCCGTGGATTCTTTTCTGGGGAAAACAGCGGGAAGGGTTCAAGATTTCCAAGGGTTCTTTGAGACTCAGTTCACCCTCAAATCTGAGCACCCAGCCGACCCAGGACCTGGATCTGGTGGATGCCTTCGGAGGTCAATGCGAGATCTCTAAGGAGTTCAGTTGGACACCCCAGCTTACCAATGGAAAAAGGTGGTGGACAATCATCACAAACGAACAGAATTGACTCGAAGAGCCAACAATGTGATCTCAGGGAATTTGATCGATCTATGATATAAGAAAAAAATATCAATTACTATTTCAAGTTGATTGATTATCGTACTAGTTGTTGCCATCTCTTTCGAGAATAATTTGAAGTTGAATATTGTATCATTCTTGATTTCTAGCATGTTGATAGGAACGCTGTGTATATCTATAATTGCATTGCATTATGCGTTTGAATTGATGACATGAAAAATCTATGTGTTGACCGTGCTGTATGTTGTGCAATGCTAGAGGCATGCATGTTCATTATATGAGTGAAGCAATCAACTGGAACTTAAGTAGAAAAAAACTACATCCTTTACCGGTGATAAGTTTATACCTTAACATCAGATTTCATACTCAATTGTGGGTGTTTGTTCTGCGCTGTGGGTTCGAGGTAAACACGGCGCTAACACGTCTGGACCCAAGCGGGCTTGGCATTTTCCAATCCCTCGTGATTATGCAATCTGCGTGACATCAATCAAAAAAAAAAAGATAGTATCTTTGATGCCTTTGTCCCACATGTGAAATCAAAAACTCTGTGTTGGGAATGGGTGTGCATGCACGCAGGTAGGTCATATCACATTGCTGCAGTAGTTCAGTATGAGGTCGCAAGTTAAACCCTAATTAATTAATATACTTGACTGGACGTGACTTAAATCGATGATTTTATGTTCATCAATCAATATGTGATTTTGTATTTCCTTGCAGTGAAGGGCTAGTAGCTCTTTGAACCACCGCTGCTTCCCACCTAGCATTCATTGACAAGACCTGGAGGGATCATTCCGGCTCTTCCATGGTATCCTGCTGAGCTGCAGAGTCCACTGTGTGCCGGGCTAAGGGACTTCTTCGACAAGGAGACGGATGGAGATTCTGGAGACATCCTGACAATGTTGTGCGCCCAGCCATTTGTCAAGCTTCTGGGGGCAGCCAGTGTGAAGTACCAAACACAGTTCACAAACCGATTTTGGCACATGACCACTCGTAATCATTTTCAGAGACATCATACAATTCTGCTGAATATGATCATGATGCATGAATTCGAATTATGATCTGAATTTGACAAAATGACATAACTAGTACTGTGCTCATCAAAAAAGTATTTGGCAACAATACCAAGGGTTGAAGACTTACTATCCATGGCACGTTGCAAGCGATATTGTATGCATGTTCTACTCAAATGAAGTAGTACTTCTTCAAGGGTTCGACAACCACACATGTATGAAAGATCCTGTAGTCAACCGCACGCACATGACATGTGCAATCAGGCTATCAATGTGGTATTGTGCATGTTATTACAGAATATAATATAACATATATTATATATATGCATATAGGAATATCATATATATATATAATATACACTGCTGTTGTTGAACGTTGTGCAATGATGAGCGTAAGATCTATGTATATTATATTGCAACATTGGATGTCCAACAATAAAGTGCTTGCGATAGCTACAATTATTCTCTAGGAATCTGACAATGATTCAGCCCTTACTAAATTTGCGTTAGCCTCTTGTTGATGCTAAAATAAATGAATCCCAACTTATGCCAGACCAGCTGCAGTTGTAGTAGGGCAAGAGCAATAGTCTTGTGATTTGCTATCTCAGTAATGATACTTCAGAGTCCTGAATGCATGCGGTTTTACCAGATATATCATAATTCGTCATGTTAGGTTGTTATGTTATATCTCTCCATGAGCAACACACTACAGTTGAAACGCAAAGACAACATGTTGTTTAAATTTACTTTATCCTTTTCTGTAGAATGAATATTATATATATAATATGAATATATATATATATTTTTTATTTATATTACATTTGACTACCGATATTATGTAAAACATACCCATCGGCTGAAACACATAAATGCTTATGAAGCCATGGCACCTCAAAATCATGTTCAGTTCATCATTCCCTACAGCTTATCCGGGGATTCGCCCAGGTCAGGATTCTTTACCATCTTGGCCATGGTCCTCAGGCTCCGCCCAGGAGGCCTTCTTGTAGGAGGACCCCCCTGCGGGAGCTTTGTGTGGGTGAACCGGGCAACATCGAAGCGCAGTAAGCAACGCATCTTTGGAAACAGTCGGTTGGCATATATCAAAAATGCCAATACGATGCTTAGCAGTGCATAATTAAAATGTTGTTTTATTTTTGTTTAATTGTGCTGTCACACACTTGGGAACCAAAATCGAAATGTGGATACAGGTTTCATTTCTTGTTTTGGTTCAGTGCGAAACGTCCAAGATTTTGAAGCTCATGAGCTCATAATCATTATCCACTATAGTATCCAATAAGAGTTTGTAAGCTATCACGTAGTTATTGGGGGATGCCACGATGAATATTGCAAACATCAATTTTGGCGAAACACTGCTGCCTGTGTTGACTCTAAGGATCACAACCCGCTTCGTATTGCTGTCGATGATAGCACTGGCCAGGGGGTGCCAAATCTTGTGGGAGCAGCCTGGGTCATCACTGATGCTTGATTTCCCATACATCAAGTTCATGGCCATGTCTATATTTCCCATTTTTTGGGATCGAATCCGATTGTTTCGTCCTTAGTTGATAGTCATGCAAGATGGACAATGTTTGGTGAAGTTTTCAACAATCAGCTGTTTCAAATGCATTGTGCATCATAAGAAAATTCATGATGGGCCGCATTGCTGCAACCAAGTCCGATGGGAGCATATGGCCATCCGAATACAAAGCCCACCATCTTGTTCGGCACACTGCAGCTGGCCTGCATGTAGAACACGTACACCAAACAATTCCTGCAAATTGTGGCTGGCATAGTTTTGCTTCGCTAGCTTAGGCCTTCCCTCAAATCCTTCAAACGGAAGCTGTCCGAAAAAGACAAGAGGCGCATCAAGAAGAACAAAGCTGTGAAGAAGTATCAGATGGTAAAAAAAACCATCAGTAAAGCTGGAACAGTTCAAGTGTGTCTCGGACATCTGTTGAGGAAAGGCTTATGTCATTCAGCTTGTTAATCAGGCATGTTGCACTTTTGGCTAAAGTTCACAATAAAAGCGTCAGCTCTATCTTTGCTAATTTATGGTTCGATCAGTAAACGTTTTCCTTGTCTCCTGGAACCCTAGCTTTATTATTGTTCTCTATGCCCTTGTGATGGTATCATGAACCGAATATTCGTGAATGAAAGCTAGTCGACTCATTGCTATTGTACAGAGTTCGATTATCATGAATCATGACCATTAATAGCTATGGGATAAGCATCAAGTTGAACATCATACATCATGCTCTATTTTGAATTAACCACTGTGAAAACACCGATTGTTCATGAATCTAATTTATTCGATTCATGTACGCCTTAAGAATGCACAATGTCACACTGGCAAAACAAAACAACACCATCCTATGAAAGCGCATCCCATTGCTACATCAAAACGATACTGTGTTCATGTTTCCTGTTTTATCAAGACAATTATTCCTACTAGATTGGAGGGTCAGTGATGAATTCGACTTCATGGCTTAACACAAAGCAATGATTTGGGACACCTTGCATGAACAATGGGGCAATGTGAGGTCAACCCGCCAAATATTAATTTATATATTATATGTATTGCAACTGCGATATATAAAATATATAACAATCGACCAAGGGAGAAATTATGACCAATTCAACGACCAGTATATCTCTTCTTCTTAGCTGCATGGCTGCTCCCCTGCGCCCGCTGGTACCAAGAACTGGATCACATGGAATGCGGAGCTCAGCTGCCTATCCTCCTGGATTTGCTCAGTTTCTGCGGGGACAACATCAGCAATACTTGGTTACGACCTCAGAATGCTGACTCCCTGTGGGCATGGCTGAAAACAATGAACCTGTGTGCATGTTAATGCTGATTGATGGCCTTGCCCTCCATATCTTCGGTAAAACCTAGTTCTAACTTACTCTCTACGGCTTTATGGTATTGCAGCTAGGTCATGGGTAGAGCGCCGCATGGCTGTGACAGTGCTTTAGAAACTTTATTGTGCATTGTTTAAGCAAGCTAGCTAATTTGGTGAAGGCTAAATTAATTGACTGCATCGCCATTACCGTGGGGTGATCAATGATTGTAATATGTGTTTAGCATTGTTTTGCCTGGGTGGCTAGTTTGGGATTATTGCACCAACCAACAAAAGACCCTAAGAAACAATGTGTTTGCTGGCTAGTGTTGTCAATTTCGCCATGTTGCCCAGGACGGTGGACGCCCAAAAGAGACTCGGCCAGTTGTTGCTGATCCACCTCTGAAGGTCAGCGATGATCAGGGTTCGGTTGCCATTCTGATGCGACTGGGTCTGTTCAATCTGTCTGCATGGATAAGATACTCTTAAAATCACAATCATAATTGCAAATTTCAAATAATTACTGAACAGAAAAAATATGTTTTTGAAACAACTCTGGAACAAATTCAAATTAGTAACACTATGACGTCCATGACACTAGCATTTTTATTTCTTGCAATCAGTTCACTTGTGGTCTACGGAGTCTCACCTAATGGCTTTCCCTTTTCCCACACTTGATATGATGTTTACAACAATACCCACAATATTAATTATAATACAAGTTTCTTGTTTCAAAACCTGCTATGGCTTTCCGGCACATGTCATCATGAACGTGAGGGGCCAACCAGACGTATTCGATGGGGTTTTGCCCAACACAGCCAGCCCTACCCAGAACCCATGTGGCTGTCCTCGGTCATGATTGTGCCTTCTGCCAGGCTCCTTACCGATGGCGCCATGCACAGCTGACTTCGGTCAGGAAACACCTACTGGGTGAAATCAAAACTGGGAAGTATGCCCCTGTTTTGTCAACAGGGCTTGATTGGGTTTAATCAAACCCATCGGTCTGCAATTCTCAACCATTGCACTATACGTTCCTGACGACATTTGAGATGGTATAATTCAATTTCGTACAGTACCTGCGGTGTGACTAGAAGATTCTCACTGCGTGATAATTCGACTTGGCTTGATTGAGGTACTTGGATGGCTATTGGAGTTACTAGCTCGAAAATATATCCATTGGCCAAAATATCAATATATCGATGATGAAATCCAAATAGGGATCCCTATGACCAAGTAGCCTATCCTGCACCTCACATCCCTGCTGCGCATGGTCGAGTACCATATGTGCACCGATACGCTTCAAGATTAAAACAAACGGTCGTATGTCGATAGATTCTGGCTACCGATAGTTGGTGGTTACAAATATGTCCGATACGTTATTTCGGCAACTTGCGAGCAGTCTGGGAGGTGGCCCGGGGGGGTGCGTGAAACGGCGTGAAACGGCGTGAAACGGGCGTGAACGCCCATTATCGGACGTGAACGCCCTTTTTCGGACGTGAACGACATCGGCCCAAAATCGACTAGTTTTTCACTGGTGGTTTTTTGTACATAAATGTCGTTCATGGCCGATAATGGGCGTTCACAACTGATATTGTTGTATGGGGATTGTTGAGCAAAACAAACCTGCATAGCTATATGACGATATATTTTCATCTTTACACCGTCTACGGATGCTTTGGACAGATGTATCGGTGAAACCATGAACTTGCATAATTTAGCTAGATGTTGCCATGGTATGCGCTGAGTGAGTCAGAGTTAAGGTTTTGCACCAGTTGGTCTATAGTGAGCATTGGGTGTTGTTGTTGGCTTACTACTATCACAATGCATGTTTTCCCAACATGACAGGACAACGAGAATTTCATGTCCAACATGTTGGGCGTTATCTTATCTACACCCTGTGTTGAACCAGATACCCGTCCATTATGGCAGTCCAATTTTGAATGCCACATGTTGTGCTACTTTGTTGGAATATCTGATCTTCTAGAAATAAGTTTAATCCAATCCAGAAAAAGAACCTAGATCCCTTATCCAACTACCGGGTATCGGTTCTGTGATTCATTGCCTTTACTGTTCGTGGCTCAATTGTATGCCTAATTGCCCATATTGTGCCCAGCGGCATTTTGGGTTGAATAGCTAGTGCAATTTGATCAATGGTCAACAGCAAATCGGTGGAAGAGATCTTGCGGGCTGCCGCAGAAAGGTCTGCCAGGCGAGCATCACTGGAGACTGCCCGGGTGGTTGTGGAACGGAATTTGGGCCGTGAATTGGAAGATGATGAATTTGGCTGGCTATGCGTTCTGCCCATGCCTTACAACTTAACCATGCTTTAAATCCAACTGTGAGAAGAAGTATATATGCCATACAACCGTGGCATTATACGCATTGTTCTTTGGGAGTAATCAGATTGAATTCTTAATACTTACAAGCTGCTTGCATTTACCAGCCCCTTTTGCCGCCTGTCAAGGTTTAAAGATCGAGCAGCTGCAGCCTCGTCGGTGCGCGGCAAAGAGAAAGTTGCAGCCTCCACGGATGGCGGGGCTTCAAGTCCAAGCTCAACCACTGCTGGATCCCCAGGACAGAAATGGGTGTGACTGATGTCAATGTAACTTTCATATTCATGTAGTGTTCCAACCAATAATTTTTAAACCATTGCAGTTTTCATATTTGAATTTCATATTTACTGTGAAGTGATGTTGGTTGTTCTATGTGCCCTGATTGCGGCATACCTTTATAAACTTACTACTATTTGTGTTGACATTGGGTGAGATTGAATCTGGAGCTCATATTATGCTAGATGACTACTGTCATGACATTCAATATTTCACATGCGACCTGAAGAGAAGTTATATATCGATATATATCGTATCATTATTAAAAAACCTAAAGTTGCATTCCTATGACATCACCTTGGCAAGGCATCTCTTCAACAGCTGCCAACTGCTCGTAGTGCGCACTCAACATTTGCACTGCTAACGTCTTTTTATAGAATATATATATATATAGACAATTGACATGCCTCGACTCAATGGTATCACTGCATATGGTTTAATTCAAACATTGGCTGCATGAATGTAGTTATCTTGCTCGCTTGCGGTGGCCCCTTGTAAATCTATTTGCCATTTGCATAACAAGTAGTACATGCAACAGTGTGATACATCACAAGGACATTATTTGCTGACCATCCAGTGGTGACTCTGTCATAGTTATGTCACTTTCTAAGTCCTCAGTGTGATGTTGGTCATTTGTGCGCTGCCCATTCGGTTTGTGGTGCTTCACTTATGAGTTCATCCAGCATGTTTCCAATGATTCTAAATTTATTGACAGACCACTGTTCCGCTTAACATGTAATGTGCATGTACATGATATGCACGTGCATGCATGCATGCATTGTTCATTCCCCCAATGTCCCATTCATATCCATACACGATGGCTGCAGGAGCGGCTAAAGCTGCCAGTAACACCCCCCGCCCACAAGCCCGTGTGGGCTGTGAGCAGGCACGCCAGCAGGAAGCAGCAGCAGCAGAAGCAAAAGCAGCAGAATCAACATCCACGCCCAAGGCACCAGCCAGGCCTGGCATCCTTCGGGTGAACAGCGTACCTGTCCTTCCGCCATGTCCTCACCTCTCACCCCGCACACCTGCTGAAAGAATCAGGCGTACCAACACGCCACGGGTAAGCTTTGAGCATCCTTCGAACAACTCCAGCCCATCGCAGGACACCCAGCGTGATGGATGTGAGGCCGCAACATCATCACCACCAGAAGCCAGTGCTAGGCCAAGAGCAAAAGTCATCAAGAGGATTGTCAAGAGGAGAAGGGGTACAGGAAAGACAAAGGATTTGTCAGTGAAACCAGATGAGCCAGAGGCTGAAAAGAATGATCGTCAGGAGCCAGAACCAACCAACACAGATCCGCCTGAACCCGAGCCACCTGTGACCAAGAACATGAATGCAGCGCATCATACAGCAAAGCCGGCAGCAAGAAAAGCAGCAGCCAAGCCCCCCTCACCACCAGAGCCATCACATGAAGATGTGAAGACTCAATCGCACACTCCTGCACGAACTGCTGAGCGAGATGAAAACTCCCGTCAACAAGCAGCCAAAGACAGCCTGACCCGTGCATCCACAGAGTCCCAGCTTGCTGATACGCCAGCAACAGACGCAGGTGGCATTGGTGACATAGAAGCAGAGCTTGACAGAGAAATCAAGAAAGAACAGCCTACAGGACAAAATGAAGCCGAGTCAGAAGCATCATCAGATACAGCGGTGCGAGAAGCACCAAATGCCACAGCAGGAGCAGTCCAACCTGTGACCAACACACCTCAGCAACCAGCAGCAGCACCGGAGAGCACAACACATGGAGAGCAACCAGAGAAGGGACCATCAGTAGAAACCCCAACAATTCCGAAACGAAGAAGGGAGAAAACACCGGCTGAAAAGGCTGCCCATGCAAGGTACATGAAGTTCAGCAGAAGTTTCAATCGATTCTCGGCTTCCGTGGTTGTTGCTTCACCGTTGGGCGAATGGTTGATTCAATCACTAAGGGAGTTTCTACAACCAGACTTGTAATTCGCATTCAGAACCAGGTTGTGTTCAATGTTATCGATATCATATATATATATAATATATATATATATATATTATATAAATTATAATGGTTTACACAGTATTGATTGCAAATGTTGGGCTGGTAAAACTGATTACTCAAAAAGTTTTTCCAGATTTGGGATGCCACTCATGGAAAGTGCAAAAAATGAGAGACCACAAAAAAGGATTAACATATTCTAGACAAGCAATGGCATATGTTGCAACATGCGTCTTGGGAGGACTGTTCTTGACAATTTGGACTGCCCTATCCTGAGGAGATGATTGCCCAGCCGCCATGAAAAAGGCCTTCCACAATGCTGCATACTGCTCCTTGGCTGACAGCAATCTGTAGCCCTGATCCATTTTTACGCCTATGACATTCATGTGTCTCCGAACTTGGAGTTTTATGCATAACTAATTATATTGACTGCAGGACATTTTGTGCAAGTAGATGAGCATTGGGGTCACACCCACACACTGATGATAGATATACTGGTAATAGTTTATGTTGTTGGTACCTTATAAGATTGTGTCATTCCATGTTTTGAATTTTCATATTGTTGCAATTGATGTTCATCTATTTACCTTGTTTGGTTTCTGGTCTTGTCAGATCCCTTGACATCTCTTTCAAATTTGTTCTTGCAAATTACCAGCAGAAATGTCCATCAGTTGGATGCTGAACTTCCACATGTCCTTTAATATAATGTATTATCATGTGGGTGAGTTTGTGCCTGGACTATCATGTAACTTGCAGGCTCTGCAAAGCTCCAACTCCTACAAGATGCGTGGGCAGAGTGTCAAGGAGAGTGGCGCAAGTCGGGCTTGTACAAGCAGATTGTGGAGCGTAAGAAAACGAGCAAACATGGTGCCAGGGTATGGTTGACCCGAGGTCAAATAGCAGCCAAATATCAGAGCGACGAGATAGCAGCTGAGATTTGCAACGCAAAGCTCAATGATCCCGAGCTCTACAAAAGCCATACAAAGCGCCACTACGATGTTCCAGAGAATGAGGCCAAACGTTTTCCGTTGGGATGTGCTGAATGGGGTTGAAGTGTTGTGAGTAGTGAAGTGCTGATGCGCGTACTATCTTTACAACAATGGTTTGACACATTTTTATCGTTTGCATTGAGCAGTGTTGATCTCAAACCTGGACAGGTATTCGCTGAATGTTGCTTAACTATTTATTTATGAAACTACTATACTCTTATATTGCAACACCATTCATTCATCTTAATGTGCTGTGATATTCTGTGCAATTTGTTGGAGACTGGTTAAATTTAGAGCTGATTTTTTGATTAACTTTTGATTTTGTTTTCAAAAATAAAGCAACACAGCCTGACCAATGAACCAGTGTGTCATTGCACAGTGTCCCCAGTGATACCAGCTTTGTTGCCCTTGTGGATAATGCTACGAGCTGTCAAACCTGGGCACGCCCACTAACATCATCACATGATCGATTCTCACTTTATGATTTGAACAATATATATATATATATATATAATGGTATACGGTATTAATATTAATATAAATATATATATTATATATATATGATGTTATATTTGTTGCAAATGTTTTCTCGTGTACGACCTGGTCTATCACCACTCCTGCTCACCATTGCGTGTCTTGAGCCTTTGGATTTGAAATTGCCGCTCAGACCATGCGCCTCTTCTTAGTGTGGGACTCGGAGGGGGTGGCTGAGCAAGAAGATTGCATTGTTGAAGACATGTTCCGTGCATGTGAAGAGTCAGACGATGAAGCTACACAGAAAAGTCAGAGAAGGAGCAAAGGATCTCTCAAACGAAAGCAGGAACCCGCCAGTTCTGAAGGTGAGAATGAAGATGAACAGGAAGGGTCTTCTACTGGGTCTCATTCATCTTCTGATGACAAGGCCAGACAAGCATTCTCCTGCGCAGTCTAATCAATTTTTGTTTCACCTGTTCAACAAGTTCTGTACCAGTTGATGTGCTCAAAGAGGTGAAATATTGGAAACCATATATTTCGTACAGATGTTACATCACACCGGCTTTAGCATACATACATTATACAACAAGTGGATGGCATCAATTTAGCCAACCTTAGAATCAATAACTGATCAAGCAATCATGGATCAGATCCAATCAAACAATATATATCATTTATTATCAAAATGTAATCGCCAATCAATCAATTGATCAATCAACCAACCAATGAATCATACTTGGAAAAAACAATCAACCAATCGTAATCAATTCATTAATCAATCTTTCAATCAATCAATGAATCAATCAGTCGATGGTTCAGACGATCAATCAAGTGATCGATCAAATCAATCAAACAGTCAATCCACAAATCAATCAACATACTCATCAACCAATCAACCAACCAACCAACCAACCAATCAATCAATCAATCAATCAATTCAATCATGCACTGAGCTGGTCAATGAATTACCATTTGTGTTTGAATTGCGACGAACCCAATTCAAGTGATTTGTTTGTGATATAGATGAATGATCGTTATTAAGAATTGATTTCATATGTGATATTATTGGCTATCTTGCGCTGTCAGCTTTACCGCCAAAGTTGGTGTTTTCTGGTAGGGCAAGAAGAAGAAGAAGAAGGGTGGCAAGAAGGAAAAGAACAAGAAGAAAGGGAAAGGAAAGAAAGGTAAGAAAGAGACCAAAGAGCAAAAAGAAAAGCGATTGAAGAAACAGACAGAGAAGCTGGAGAAGGAAAAGCAACGTGAAGAGGCAAAGAAGCAGAAAGAATTGTTCAACAAAGCAAAGAAGGTGAGATGCGTGGCCGTTGGGTGGGAATTGACTCACTTGGCCATCTTAGGATTTCGCTATGGGACTGGGAAATTCACAACAATCATTTTTAATCATGTTTCATGTGGTTTAGCTTGTGCGTTTCAGCTGAGTTAAGGGGGAGTGTGATTAATGTGAACATGAATTAATACCCAGCAAAATATTGCTGAGATGATGGCCATCACCACTATTGCCATCACCTCAATTAGCAGCATTACTATTACAACCTGATCATCATTCTGATGCCACCATCTTGCATTGCAAAAATTGTTTCTTGTGTAGCAGGTGATTGACACTGGCGTTGAACATGTGCACTAAAAACAGCTTTGTTTAGCATGGAAATGTCCATATTTTCAATGTGTTTCTCCTGGCTGCCATTTTTTGGATGATACTTAATTTGATGCAGTATAAGCAACCTAACATGATGCGTAAGTTCTAGTGCTTGAAGATCTGTTCCTGTTTATGACAAATCTGTGCATGTCATGATGTTTTCTTCTGACACGACAGCAACACAATATTGTTGGTTTACATCAACTAAAGCACATCACAGGCATGCACATTCATGGGTGCACACACATACATATACACACTGTTTATCATATGGGATGCGTTATATATGTAACCACTTTCGTGCATGTAAGCTAAGCACTGCTACTGCTGTTCGATACGAAACCTCTTTCCTACCCTGCAAGCACGGGGGCACACCCTGGCCCATGATGTGAAAGCTGTGGACAATGACTACAGATCACCCAGTGGCTCCAAACTGAATTGAAGCCTTAACCCCATGGACCATGAACCAATGAGTTTGATCTCCGGCCTGTCCAGGCTATGACACAGTTGAATGACAAAATCGTCGACGCCTCTTCTCGAGAAAAGTCTTTTGAAAACTTGCCAGGAACCTCAGAACATCAGTGGCCGGACCCTGGTGGAGTCACTGCTGTGCTCAGAAGAATCTTACCAACGGTGGACTATCATACTACATGGCACTGCTAAGTATCAGGTTTCAAATTGAATATTATATGTAGATCGACACATCAAACATCTATTGCGCTACGTGTATATGTTTCACCAGATATGTCATGCCATCTTGTTTGATTCCAATATTTGAGCATTGTATAGTACATACGTTTTTCATATCCCATAAATGCTAGATTCTATATTCGGGCATTTCATGTATGGTGTGTATTTCGAATATTGTCACAAAACTGTATGAAATATAGAGAGTAGTCCAGTCAATGATCAAGGTATGAAAGTTGTCAAATCATCTAAGATCTGAGTCGTGTATGCATCTATGATATTAAAAATTAATAAATAACATGCATATTTGGATACAAAAATTGTTTGGAACCCTGCATAGTTCAACTAAAAAAACCGTTTGCCTCAACAAATGGGATAAAGTGTATAGATAACATGATGGATCCTTTCCGAGTCTGCAACATGCATGCAACACAACATCAACTCAGGGTATGGACGTTACAAGTAAGGCATTGATGCCCATCATCCTTATGGTACGTTCGGCTCTTGGATGTGAAGCAGTTAACAGTTGTTTCATCAAAGAACTCAGGTGGTATGTCTCAGATTTAGTTGAAGTGTTCGAATCATTTGACCTCAGCCAAATTGTTTTGGTTTTCTGTTTCACTGGTATTTCACGGTACTACGACCACCAGAAAAAACATTGTCTTCTTGAGCAAGGAATGACCACTGAGAATGCCCCTGATAAAAAGAATCTAGAACTGATTGGTTGAATCAATGATACTTACGACAAATACGGACGTGATGGCTTTGTCAAAGCACCAAAGGAAGCACAGTTGCGCATTTGGAAGGGCATCATAGGGGGAAGGGTGACTGTTTATTACGTGATGATTTATGTTGATACATGCAACAAACTAGTTTGAAGTTGAACGCTACATAGCGCTATAGATTATCAGGGGAACATGTTAATAACTAATGTTCATTCACGGATGATCAAAGGGAACGATCCATTGTGTCCAATGACTTCCCCACAGTCAGGCAACAAATCAGGGGTTTGGTTTCCCGTTTGGGATCGGATGCCCATGGAACCATATGTGTTCTCCTTTGGATGAGATCGATTGTATAAGCCATGATGATCCATGAGCTATACCAGAACCCTCTGACTCCCAACCCAAGTCTGAGTGCCCTGAGCGATCTGATTGCCAAGGGCTGATGATCTGAAAGCCGTGTTCTTGAAGCACCTCTACGCCAACAAGAACAAGATGTGTGATTTGCGTGGCAAAATCCAGAAGAAGGTCGATGCCATGGACGCGTCTTGTATGCCAAATGCCATCAAGCATGGACATCATGTGGAGTTCCATTTGCAGTCAGCATCGATAGGCTATCACAAGCCATCACCTATCTCGTTCACACAATGCAAAATGCACTGTTATGGATTTCATTCTAAAACCCCACACTGCCAACCCGTCATTACATGATGTTCTTCCATTTCTGAACCCAGGAGACTGGTCTTGAAACGTTGGCTGCCAGCGCAACCAAATCGATCGAGACCTACACAGAATTTCTGACTCGGTCCAATATGAAATAGCGTTGATGGATCCTATCAGCCCAATTTTTGATGGTGCATTATGGATCTTCCCAGTGTAGTTAGGAGGTGGCACTTGCAAGGGGGAGCATGGTGTTGGCGGGAAATCCGCACTAGACCTGTAGCCTAGATCGACTCTTTGCATGGACTTTAGAATCATATATCATTGTATGCTTTCGGGTTTGAAATTTGGAAAGGTTGTATGAGCTGTTGAAACCAAACAGCCAGTGAACATTTGATATTTTTTCTCGCTCTTCTTTACCAACCTGGTGACACCAAGCTCATGCGGGGCAAATGTGCCTTACCATCTCTATCCTGAGATTGTCCAGGAATGCCAGTGAACATATTTGGCAAAAGGTTTGAACCTGCATTTTATGTCCATTTCCAATTGCCCCGAACAAGTGGGCAAAGCACAAAGATGCGTCTTAGATTGCGATGCGGCTGAAAGCTTTTGAACCGGGAGTCTGGATCATGGAACAAAAACAACCATGTGATTTCAGTGGCTACAATAGTTGGATTGAATCCCACATGTTGTATACCTATCACTGTCAAACCCAGTGTTTGTTCTTCTCTTCAACTCCCTCTGCAAGAAACACATGGCGTATTGCCACGCAGGTACAGATCGAGATGATGACGTAGCTCAATCAAGTGTCGTCACCAACGCCATCGATGATGTTTGCGGTGGAGATACTAGGCTGCAATAACTGCAACACATTTGTGAAACATCATCCAGATCTACTGTAGACTTTGCGGGATGATCTGCATGCTCAAGGGTTCGAGTCACATCAGCCATTGCTTACAATAAATAAGAAACGTGTTCATAATGATCAGCCGCATGGAAATTAGTCATGTTGATTCACAGGTTCAAGCATTGTAGAATATACCCTCAGCGCAATAAAGCATCTCAGGGTTCCCTTCCTTGACGCTTCTGAGTCCAGCACTGTTGGCAAAGTGATGCGCGGTGTGCATGCTCATCACAAAGAATCTCGGCAAGAGTTTTGGGGGTACCCGTCCCATCATCCTAGGAGCATTGATCAATCGATATAATATAATATATAATATAATATATATATATATATTACAGGACAGTATATATAATATATGTTTTTATATATGCTATATTATCATGTCAAAAATGTTTTACTTCTAGAGTGATAGCTGAAACCGTTCCTATAGGAAATGTGGTCAACAAGCACTAAAATATCACACATTGTTTTTGACTCAGTAGGGACTATTTGATTTTATCATAGCGACGACCCTTGACAGAATTCAGACGTGCATGATACAGCATTTCACGGGGTATAGTGTCGACAGTAGTTCTTAACTATTTCCGAATGTCATGAAGATGAACCATGTCACCATCATCATGAATTGAAAGCTGTGAAGAAATCACCGCTCCCGAATCCGTCATGCATACTCTAAGGACTCTGGTCATCTCAAGCTGGGGCGCTTCGCTAAGAAAGCCCGGTGGTCAGGAAAAAATGCAAGCCGGGACTGGTGGCGTGCTTTATCTGGTGGCCCTGAACCTTGGCCTATATATCCATAGGAGAGGTGCCGCTGATGGTGGGATTCACGTGGAAGGGGTTTCAGCAGCTCATTATGTAGTAGAATCCTGTATGGTATTAGTACCATGACCAACTGGATGGGATGTATGCCCAACAAACGAAATTCATGTTTGATCGATACATCGCACAAACCTGAAAGAATTAAAGTACATGTCATTGCACAACCAGAATTATCATTTGTATGCATTGATACTCTACAAATTCGAGGGCAAAATATTTTGCCATACACGTTTACTGTGAATCTAGTGACCGGCTGTGAAGAGTGCGCAAATGCAGACATGTGCAATCATGCACAGCATCGTTTGTACTTTACTAGTTTTTTGTTGTAAATTCAATTTGATCCAATCCATGTATAACATGTGACAGCCAAGGATATCTCCTACGTCAACTTGCCAGTGAAATATGTGGACAAAGATGGCAAAACCATTATTGAGCTTGAAGCCTGGCCAATCATTGACATCCATGATACCATGGGTTTCTTGTTCGATGAGGGCAAAGTTGAAATTCCCCGTCGCGACCTTGAGACTTTCTGGCAACGTTCTAAGATGTACGGTGAACCTTGGGCTGAACAAATTCTTCCCAATGAAATGGGTGTCACTGTGCCCATCGGGATCTATGGAGATTCAGCAAGGATTGACACATCGTTCGGGCAAGTAGAACATATCTTGGCGTTTTTCTGCAACGCCATTCAGTGGCGTCCTCGGTCAGTTCGGTGGTCTCGTTTCCTCATATGCTGTATCCCTGAATCACGGGTTACAAGTGAAACAATACCTGCACTACTGCGTCGCATCACTTGGAGTGCGAATCATGCCTTCTATGGATTCTACCCAAAAGTTGGACATTTGGGCCAAGAATTATCTCCCCAAGCCTTGAAGAGAGCCGGTCTACCACTAACATCGAAACGGTTGAAATTTCAGGTGTGCGAGCTGCGAGGAGACTGGAGTTGGCATAAAAAAATTTGGCGATTCTCAAACAACACCCATTGGAATGGACAAAACGTATGCCACATTTGCAACGCAAAAGGTATATCACCTTTGTGGGAGGAACTATACTGGAATATTGACACCAACAACCACATGAATTTTTCGGTCGCCCAATTCTTGGCTGAAAGAATACTAGCTCGGCGAGTTTGAACCTTAGCAGTCTACTTAGCATACAGTTTTG
>VSDK01023041.1:0-21084 GCA_009767595.1 Symbiodinium kawagutii
CTGAAGTAAACCCCCTGGATCTGGACCCCGTTTTAATCTAGCTGAGATTCATGCTTGGATAGTGATAGTTCATTGATGATTGGTGGTGGTTCATTGGTAGTTTATGACCGTCAACGAGTGTTTCAGTCCATGCGCAGTTCACGAAGCTGACATTGCGTTTGAGTTTTTACGGGATGATCTGGGGGGTCCCACATTTTGAGAACCACCACATCCTGTAACCACAAGGGTTCCCCGCTAGTTGTAAGCTGCAACCTCGAACCACTAGCTGAGCAGGGAATGCTGTACGAAATACCGCATGTCAATCAACCGGGGGCTCATCAGGGACTAACAAGGCACACAAACCCAAGGATGGCCATAGCGCAATCTCATGGAACTTGTGTGAAATTCTTTGATTACAAAATCTTGAAGACCTTAATTTTCGATTTACTGGATTGCTGGATTTTTACATTCAATTTTTCAGGTTTCCGGTAGTCAATGTGTTCGAGAATCAATCCCGGGATTGCAGTGACAGCATTAAGTTTCTTGGATATTGTAATTTTCGTGCACACAAAAGGCCTGAGATCAGGATAGGGAATCCAGCCAGGGATCATCATGGGGACATAGTCAGCCTTAGCACAGTTTCCTCCTACGATTGTCACATGATGGTCAATGCGAGCGAGTGATGATAACAACGTACCGATGCGCCACTTCTTCATATTATTGCGCCACTAACACGGCTGGAAGCGCAAGCTCATCCTGTAAAACACGACGCCGCAACGTCAGGAGGGCAACGGACTTGCAATTTTTCGGTGAACAAATGTGACCATATACTTCAGCGCGGGGCTATTTCCGGCTCTTGGGTCGATAAATTGCTGGTAAACTCGGTGATTTTTCTGATGTTTTCCCGGGGCCTGTCGAAACCTTATGCGCTTGCCTTACTGCGAATCGTTGGTTGAATGTGGACGCGTTGTCCTGGGGCGCAGCGACTGCTTGGTTGTTTACCTGCTGGGTGTCCGGGTTGGCCCGGCGTTGGATATTTAGACTTCCAACAGCATAAGTTGGCTCAGGGGCTAGCGTAGATCCTTATTTCCAGCAGAGCATGTAGGTGCTCAAATCTCAGCATATCATTTCCATATCAGTCGTCAATTTTTCCATGGTTCCTGAAAGCTGCTGATCGCCAACAATAGTTTTGTTGGGGTGAGAACAAGCGTGAATCTAAGAGTATCACAGTTTTGATTTGTTGGTTCTGGATCCTGCGTGCACTATAGCACAAAAAAATGAACCAATTTATGACCACAACGCGGTTTTCTTATGTTTTCTTTCCTTGGCTTGTTATTTTGAAATTGGGGGAAATTTTGATGGCATTGATGATAGTTCGCCAAAGATAGTTCACCTCATTTTTTGGGTAGGTATGTCTGGTGAAAGGCTTTGAACTACCAATGAAACCCCGAAGTGGGAATCAGTTGCTCAAGATTTTTGTTGCTGAATCATTGGGAAAACATGGGTGCCATTTACAAATCACACTGCCGCATGATTCTGCGGGGAATGTTGTATGGAATCAATATTCCAGGTCCATCAGCCAACGGTTTATTGGTCACGGGCGATCAATACTCATTCATTGATGGCCTAAGCGTAATGATGAAAATTGTGTTTTTTGGCTTGCTGGGTTTGATGTTCCAAACCTAATGTTGCGAAATTTTGGGTTTGCAGATACAAAATTGTCTGCAATTTTGGTTTTCAATCCTGTAGGTTTCCGGTGCTCCAGGGATGGCAGCACCAAATTTCATGCAGATGTCCTTGTCGGGCACCCCAAAATGCATTCAATCAAGGTGGGGAACCGAGTCAAGCCCGCGGCTATGGATCATCATGGTGGACATGATCAGCCTTCGCGCAGATTTTTGCTGGGCCAGAGATTCCATGGTTGAGGGTGGTTGTCGATGATGCTAGCCGATGATGGCTTCGATGCCGGATTGATGATCATACGTGTCAAGTTGTACGGCCTTTGAGAACACGTTTCAGAACAGACATGTGCCTTCAAATCAGAAGGGTATTCATTTCAGACGTCGCATTTTTCACACTTTATTCAGTTTATTTAAATCACTTGGGGGCTGCTATGGCCTGTTATTGACGCGCAATGGCAATAACATGGTACTGAAAAGTACCCAATCTTAAATCAAACATATTCCTGTTCAAACATATTTTGCCAGCACAGTATATAAGAACCATAATGTATAAACATTGGCAGCATCGCAACAGACTCGTGTATGGCAAGGAAAGGCATAATTGCACGGTCAGGATGATTGAAAATCACAACCAGATCATCACCCAACATCATGACCAACTAAGCAACTCTTTCACAAAAAAAGTTGTGACTGTATTTTTCGCACCCCATGGTTTGGGCCAAGGCGGTAGTTCATTCGGGTGGATAGGTGCGTGTGAGCAGCGTTTTGTCCTTTAGAAAATGATATCGGATTGGTGGTTTCAATTCTGTTAAAAATATTGGTGAGTCAACCATTTGTTCATAATCATCACGGGAAAATAGCGAATGCAAAAACCGCCAACCAGGATATGTGCACCACAAGCCCTATATACCACATCAATTTGGTATTTATGTCGTTGGCCGCCCTCCAAAAATAGATTCCAAGGCTTAATTTCAATGCGTGTTGGAGCACCAATTTTCTCGCAGTTCCTCATCGCCGAGTGTCTTTGTCCAACCTCCATATCATAAGATCATAGTTTCGTTGTTCGTTGAACACCGACCCTTTTTTGAAAGTATGCGGCGCTGTGGCCTTTAAGACATATGATCTCTTCATGAATAAAACATTTGTGACACCAGGAATTCTTGACATTTTTGTAAATATGATGATGTAATGATGTATGGCTTAAATAGTTTCAGCTAGTTTGTAAATAGTTTCAAAGGGCTACCCCCCTAAACAGACATCCTAAAGTAAAGAGGCCATAGCAGGCTTTTATAAATCACAGCCAACTCGCTTCCCGCGAAAGACCTTGTCACACTAAGTCAAGGCAGTTCATTGCTGTTCACAATTGCTTCCGTTGGTAGAACCAAATAAGGCACGAACCCATTTGCTAAAAAGTCCGGATGAGCAGGCGATGATTGGCTGAGATTTTGACGGTAGCAGGGCATCGAAAAGAGGGGTCTCAGGGTCCATGCGTTGCAGGAGCAGGTTGGAGACCCCGCCAGCTCCTAGTTCATTCATACCTCATTCATGGCCCCTTCCAAACCACCAAAATCCACAATATACCATTAGCCAACACGGGACCCCCATGCTTGAACTTTTCATTTCCATGTTAATTGAAACCAGGAAGTAAGTTGCCAAAACCCCTTTGGGATGGTCATGAATCTCTACAATTATGGGTGTCGAGCACGGGGTCGCACCACGATGGTCAAGTAAGATTCTTTTGAACATTGCACAAGGAGGCGCTGCGTACGCAACCAGCCGATCGCAATCCGGTCGCACAAGTATGTCCGAAGACGAGCGCGCATTTTGCAAAACACGGCGCCGCAATGTCAGGAGGGCAACGCACGTCCACAAGTATTCGTGAAAAAATGTGACTTTGAAATCCTTCAGCATGGGGCGGCTCTGGGCTCTTGGATATTGTAATACTTGCTGGCGCGCCGGGTCATTTTTGGGATGATGTCTGTGGGTTTGGAATCCCTACGCGCTTGCTTTGCCGGGAAGCGTTTGTTGAGGGTGGGCGCGCCACGCCATTCAAGGGAAAAGCGACTGTTTGGTCGTTAGCAATTGTTTTTTGGCCGGTGTTCTGGCTGACCCTGTGTTAAGCCAGCCCACCGCATGGATGGGCACAGGAAATTTACGGGCTCTTGTGGCCTTGAGCGACGCTTCGACATGGCTACAGCACGTGCAAGCGCAAGTGAGATAGCAAATGCTTTTCGATTCCCCATATGATCGCTGACAATCAACGCAATATCACCATAACATTGCATTGTGATTTTTTTCAGGGCATGCGGCATGTTCCTTGTTTTCTTCTCCGTCCAACGACAAACCCTCGATCTGCCGGGAATCAACTGCAAACTGCCGATCGCAATTGGCCCTCTGGTGCGTCAATTGCATTTGAAACATATATGTCCAAAGATGTGGCAAATAGAACGCCGAAAAATATGTTCAAACAAATTTCAAAAGCTTTGCTGCATAAAATGTCAGGATATACGTGACATTGAACGCCAGAAATTATGCCAGATAAGGTGCCAGAACAAATGATACAAAATATGCCACATAAAACGCCGGTATGTATGCCAAAAAAAATGTCGGAAAATATGTTTTTTTTCAAAAAAATGTCAGACTGGTAAGTGATGGCGGAGATCAAGTTAAGTAAAACATTTTTCTATAATCAAGCAGGTCACCAACGATGACCCCCAAGGCCCACATATATTTTGGATTTTCGCCAGTTGTGAATGATCAGTTCGTGCCCGCGCGGAAGGTGTTGAACGGAACATGGTTTTTTCCAGCAAACCATTGTGCAGAGTTGTTGGGTAAACACCGTCAATTTTGTTCATGTCGTTGTTATTGTGGTACCCCGCTGCGTTGTTCACATGGTCCGGTCAATGGGAACAGTGAATAGTGGGAACACAAATCCCTGGATTGGACTGAAAATCGTATTTTTGGGTGATTTGGGCCAGTGTTTGGCGGTTACTATTTGGGCAGTCCATTGGTATCTATGGTTTACCTGTTCTGGTCATTGTTGTAATGTTGCAAAGGTGCATGGCGCAACGCAATTGATGAGTAGGTATAGTATATTATCACACACCACGTGCGGTAACCATGTCAAGAACCAAAATGGACACTCGCGAGCCGTTTACAACCAATAACCAATAATCCCTATTTAAACATTGATGTCCTTATGATTGTCCATGAATACGTGTTTGTGTTAGCCCTCTTCAACAATCATCGGTTTGTGGTTTCCAATATGTTCAACTGCAATTGGAACAATTAGCGCAACATATTCTTTGGATTGGGCAACTAACAACCAACCAGATCATTGTTATTTGCTTAAACATTTTACTTATGACGAGCGTCACCATCACCCCCATCACCATCATCATCATCATCATCACCATGATCAGCATCAAATCATCATCATCATCATCATCAGCATCATCATCATCATCATCATCATCATCATCAGCATCATCATCATCAGCGCCATCATCACCGTCATCATCATTAATCATTAGCCATGATCAAGGACCATGACATTCATTTTCCACACATTGTCTTTGTGTTTGAAAATTGTAAGGGTACCCTCAATTATCATCATTTTGCAAACATTTACAAGTAAGAAACCATCGTTATCAGCATTATCATTATCATTGCCATCATCATTTTCATCTTCAATTATTCGCTATGATAAATCACCAGCACACCCATCTACCATGTGTGTGCATTTAGCTAATACACCGTTTGTTATAGGTGGTATATCCGCTATCATTGTTTTAAATTCCCTAATAGTTCTTAACCCTGGTATTAACCATAAACTATTGTTTTACATTTTTCAACAATAATATTGTTTAACCATAATTGTTGAATGCAACTGTTAAACCATAAGCTATTGTTAACAATCAATTTTCGTATTAAAACACCCGTTTGCAGCAACAAGGTACCAATTGACCCCCTGTCCACGGCACCGTTGCACCCAGAGCGCTGGGCCCGAGGTGAGTCCGGTCACGGTTGCGGTGCGTTGATGTTCCTTGGAGACGGAGCGTGTCGGAGATGCCGGTGGTGAACGAAGGGATGGAGTGATGAGGGGTGAAATGAGGCTGAAGTCATGGGGAAATCCGGGTGGAATCATGAGGAAATCAGTGGTGAAATCACAGGGAAATGAGGCGTATAACGATCAAACAAGTTTTGAATGATGATCAGGTGCCGATTAAGTGTTGGTGAAACATGGTGAATGAGAATGGTTAAGGATGGTTTATGAAATGTTGCAAATCTGCTTAATGCTGAAACTCATAGATGTGTAATTTCATTGTTTGGTGTCATGCTATTCCTTTTGATACCGGTCAATTGATAATTTGTGGTTTTATTTTAAATGCAAGATCAATTACTGGTTGGGACAGGTTATTGAGATGGGTCATACCAGATTCAAATTGCTGGGAGATGTTTCATCATAGATTAATTGCGGTTGATCAATGCACAATCCATCAATATCCATGGTTTGTAAAATGTTCAGATTGTAGCTATATGCACATTTGCACATGCATCAATATTGATTAAGCAATTTCTGGCAGTAGCTGAGCAACTATACTTGAAGCTGGCCACGGTTAGGGAATGGTAGCAACTGGATGCAGTGGATCATCGTCCTAGACACTGGCGGATGGTTCTTCGTGGTGCAGTGAACAACAACGTTTTCGATGTTTCATCGGTTTCACTCAGATAGACTTTTTGGTCAATTATGTTCAAGGTGGTTCAACCTGCGTCAAACTACTCGTTTAACCCACGGCAACCATGGACAATCAGCCAATTTAACAATGGTCAACAATCGTGAACAAGGGTGAAAACAGTGATGGGTTCATCATAAATAGAGCATGAAATGACTCATGGTGATCGAGATTCGCAACCAATTGGTATCCGTTTACCAGTGAATGAATATCAATTATGATTGACGCTTGACTCATGTTGGCCCGTGACTGACTGGCCTCGACTAACAATCATTGGATGATTAGATACAACAATGGGTGGATTACAGCCACACAATCATATTGTTTTCAATTCTTTGGATTCAGTGGATGCAATTCCCATCCACTTGCAGGGTATTTGTGCGGAGGGCAACCATTAGCATCATCATTGGTTCAAACCATTGTCAACCACCAGCAGAATCATCTACAGTCATTTTATTGTTGATGAACCATGTACCAATTATGGCTGCACGTTTCCGGCTGATAAGAAACATGGTGTTCACCGTTAACGGGTGGTTCAATGTGGTTCAAACAGCTAGCCACCGTTAACGGTCTCCAGCTTAATGAACCACCATCAACTAGTCACTCACCAGAAATTCACCACCATTGATGCGTGGTCCTACTTCCACCATGACAATCGACCGCCATGCTTGGCCGCTACTGCAGCTCAATTGATTAACCACCATACATGTAGAAATTTATATTAATCAGTTTCCACTACTACCTTATTCTCCACCAAGGGTCAAGCTTGATTAAGTATAAACAATGATTAGCCACTATTGATTATCCACCACTAATAATTACTAGTGACTGTGTTGGTTCAGCTTAGTGAATCACTATTACTTATGGTCAACGCCATGATCAACCACTCGAGAAGCGTATACTTTATGAAGCACCATAGCTTATTGTTAATCAATAAATTGATGAAAATTAAGCGCCACTAGATTGATCAGCCATAGTTTTTCATTTATTGACTAACCACCATAGGTTATCACCACTAGTGAGTACCAGAGTTCGATAGCAGTGGGTCAAAACCCTGTACCCCTGGTTCCCCTATCGTTAACCAGGCTGTTTACCCTATGAAATTGTTGGTGAACTTATCCCCCATGAAATTGGTTGGTTAATATTGTCCCATAGCCGTATGTACAGTAGCTGGTATATCCCCCATACTTGGTAGTTGTTGTCCCTTATCATGAACCATTAAACCGGTTTAGGTATTGGTTGGTTAATATTGACCCTTAGCCATATCCAGCCATATACTTGGTATACATCCCGTATAATGCCCCTATAATTGTTGATTATCATCCCCTATTAAACCGGTCAGTTTTGACCTAAAGCCCTACAAACACCACAATGATTTCCAGCCTTCATCTCCAGGCATTCGCAGCCTCACTTGTGCCTCAGGTTAGCTGTGCGTTGCTGCGAGTTCGAGCTGGCCTGCCAGGTAGGAAGAGAGCTTCAAGGATTGACATCCATGGCAAGCTGGGCTACCGCAATGGTTGAGACATGTGATTCATAGGATGATGACCATGTCCAATGGTTCATCAATGGCTAAGTATATGGAATGATAAGCAATAATACTAGGGAACGTAGGGTTCTGGATGATTCATGATGATGATGGTGATGATGATGATGATGATGGTGATGATGATGGTGATGATGATGATCAATCACCGTTGGCGATGATCATTCATCAACATGGTTAATCTGATGATGGTTTATCGTGATTGCTGATGACTGCTGGTGATGAATGATGGTCAACGATATCCAATATCCTGGGTTGAAGTAGATTGGCTAATCATCATGTTTTATAATATGGTCAATTGATTGTGGATGATGGCATATCAACACTAATTATCGCTATGGGTCATACGCATGTAGAGTCCAAGAGTGGGTAGTAATTTATTTTCATATCCCAAAAACCTATGCTTGTTCTTTCCGGGATGTTTGCAATGGGTACGGGATAAAACCATGGTCAGTAATGACTGTATCATGTAGTGGTGGGTCAAGTGACTCCATCGACACACCCTGGTGGCCATCCTTAAAGAGGACTCCGAACAGCCGCCAGTCGTTTGATTCTCTTTTCAACAGAATGCATGTGTCGGTCGGCTCAAACAAAACTTGAGCGCCATAAAGGTCAATCATGATTAGTCATCAGGGTTAGTAGTGATGACTATCGTAGAGATTGGCTAATTTCAAGACAATTCAATGATCCGCGACTATACTCCATGTTCGACACTGATTAATGGTTGGGTTATGTTGAGTGGCCTTCAATTCGGTTAATTGAGGTGATGCTGATGGTTAATACTTTGTTATATTGTGTGGGAACAACTGAAGAACCAACAAAAACAACAACAAACGATTGTTCACATGAGCGTTTCTTGAAATAAGGGTACCCCTAAATCATTTAATATTGAACCATTTAAAGTGGTAAATCAGCCATTTTCAGGGCCCCCTGTTTTGAGAAACCACCACATGTGCAAAAAAAACGCCAGTGAACCATTTCCACCATAATTACTGTGCATGAAATACTCACCATGAATGTGGAAATGGTTGTGGTTAGTATCCATGGTTACTTGATCAATAGCCAGGTTTTCAATGATGTTCATCAAAAGTAGAACATTTAGAATGGTTACCCTCCGGTAAACTAACCTGGCAATGGTTTTTCACCATAATTCATGATGAAACCCGGAGAAAACATAGATTAATGACGGATTTTTCATTGCCAGGTTAGTTTACCAGAGGGTACTTTGCAAGAAATGGTCATTTGTCTCCTTATGTGACCACTGATTTGCAAGGATTACGAACCACCTTTGACTATAATGGCTTACTATTACGAACCATTACTCACCATTTCTCACCGTTACTAACCATTTTGAACGGTAATTATCAACCATTACCACCTGGTGATTTATAAACTTTTTAGGTAATTACTCACCTATTTACCAGTGCTCACCATTGCCAACCAGTAGTTACCAACCATTATCATTACCAACTCCACTACCATTTATAAACAGATGTTACCATTGCCAGTTTGGTTGTCTCCTTACTAACCATTTGAAACCAGTATCACCTAGTTTATCACCGCCGGTGGTTTATCATTTTGCAAACTAACCAATAACTTATCACCAGTAATAATTACGCACCATTACTCACCATTACCATTACTCACCATTCGTAAACTCAACAACATATCATAACCAGTTTGGTGCAATAATCATAGCCAGTAAAGAATTTGCAACCTGGTTATTACCAAACCAGTATATACATAATTCCCAGCCTGTGACTACTAGTAAATTTGTTGATGAATTTAACATGCTAGTTGTGAATGGTAATTGTAACCATAGGTTGGTAAATTATTTACATGGTTTAGTAATCGCGATTCAGTACGAACCATTACTAACCATTAATTGTTACCCAATTACTAGTTGGAGATGGTTAATTGTTTCCTAATCATTACCTACTCCATTACCCACAACAGATGCTACCGTTGCCATTACTAACCACTACTGACCATTTTGAATGGTCATTGCCAACCATTGCCAACCATTAATTCATAACTAACCATGAATAACCATTGGTTCACCACACCACTAATACTCATTAATAAGTAACCATTAATAACCAGTTTACCAACCGTTAATACTCATTACTAACCATTGGTTTACCACTTTTCAAACTCTGCAAATAATGGTTGGCAATGGTTGGCAATTATGAACTAATGGCAACCATTAATTCTGTGTCACCACTGTTCTGCCAGGTGTTGCAGAGTGCTGCCTACATCAACGTGGATTTCGCTCTTGGGGAACGTCGCGGGCGAGAGAATCACAGGCTGGGGGGTAATTTGTTGATGGTGGCAGGGACTGTTCACGGCTAAGTGCTGGTTAGTTGATGGTTAATGATACTTAGTTGATAAGTGAATTGATGGCTAACTGCTGGTGATTTGATGATTACTGAGTTAATCATACTTATATAGTTGATAGATAGTGTTTAGAGGCATTGTTTCGACAAATTGTGAATTGTTATATGTTAATCTGATGGTCAATGATGAATTCATCGTTGGTCAAAGGTGGGTCTTTGTGGGTTCACTTGTTCCCTTGGTACTGGTTACTGTTTCCAAATCGCGGTTGCGGTGATACCACGCGATCACCGGTGATGTTGGTTTTGACCAGCGTCAAAGACACTGAGTTATGCAGGGTCTATTGTATTTGCCGGCTCCGGTCATTCTTGTTTACATGTACATTAGAAGCCTAACTGCATACAGCAAATACAGTCATGCATGTTGTATAATGCACAATAAACCTTTAGGCATACATGTTATGTTAATGCCATTTTACGCCTACAGACTCGCAATCACATTAAATCATATTCAGTCCAGTGTTGAGGTTTTTTCGGTCCTCCTGCTGGTTCAAGGATCAACTTGAAGAAGTTCCGGGTTTTTGTCACGTGTTCATCACCAAAAGGATTTTGAATCTCAGATGAGCGACACTAAACATCTCCGTATTCATTTGCAATTGTAGCCTTGTCATAGCAGCTTGCGTAAGGCCGCGTAAGCCCGCGTAAGCTCTGTCACGAAAGTTGTTCCCGCCGAAGCCTGCGCTGTACGCGGGTAAGCGATGCGTAAGCTCTCGCGTAAGGCTTTTGTTCTGACATGGGAAAGCATCAAGGTTTTTAGCGCAGCTCAGGTGACAAATGACTTCAATCTCACCTAAAGAATCCAAATTCTCAAAAAATCTCACAAAGAAATCCAGCTCAGGATCACACAAAAGATTGAGCTTGGTGTTTGAATCTCAGCCACCACTGCAGTGTTCTGCTAGGCCAGGCGACGACGGCTTTCAACCAGGCAGGGGGACCATTTTTCCCGGGAATTCCCAGGTGGCTAGAGTTTAAAACCACTGGTGGTTGAAGTGATAAACCCAGCACTAAAGGTCATTTTGAACCCCAACATTAGTGTTGCTAAAGGTGATATAACTTTAATATGATGGTGGTTGAAGATGATTGAAGGTGATACCTGAAAATTATGGTGTGTACGGTGCTTCCGATGGCCTTCGGGGGTTTTCTCACCATGGATTTCGGGTGGGAAATCCATGGCCAGCCTCCAAGTTCCTGCTGGGCACGGAGATCACAGCTTTCCTATATCAGTAGCCTTGATCAAGCATGAGAAGCCATCAACCATGAAGGCATGATCACCATCAACCTTAGTATCCACTAGTGATCATCAAGCATCATTAGGAAGACATAACAAATCGGCATGTACCAGCGTCAGCCATTGTTATCATCAGTATGCTGAACCATGTCTTTAAACCCGTGTTCACCCGGAATCAACCATCATTTCAATCCATCCAACATCATCGATCATGATTACTGACCATTAACGCGTGTTGGCTTTGTTGTTTCTTGGTTCGTCAACAAACGGGACTCGCAGTCTAAGGCACAACCAGTAAATCAGCAGGTTAGGAGCTTGGGTCATTGGGGTATGACGCAACCATTGCTCCAGTTCAGGCCATGCTTCCAACATGTTCCAACAAATGTTGGTATACCACCGGGAGGCCAACATTTTTGGACTTTGAAGCGCGGCTCATTCTCAACCATCAACCATGCTTGACCGGCCATGAACTGTGATTCTCATCGACACTGATCATACCACCATCAACCAAATTGAGTCGACCATCAGCCATTCTTGATTTTCGCCATTTCGTTCTACGAAAATCAGTTTACACCACCATGAGTCTGATTCCTCGAACCAGCTCCTTGATCTCCTGCCATGGCCAACATCAACCACCAACCACCAACCACCAACTACCATGGCTCCACCATGTGGCCCCTAGCCTGGCTCAACCCACCAGCTACCATGGCTCCACGCCCCTGGCTCCAGCGTTCCCCCCACGGTAGCCCAGGTGTAACGACCCGCGCCACCATTTTGTTGGTCGAGTCTTTCCGGCGCTTCGCCAGTGGCTTGCAACGCCTCAGTGTGGAGGAGGCCCACCACGGTGGGCGGACGGTGCGGACGTGGAGGGGGAGGGGTGGTGGGCTACCATGGCTGGTGGGTTAGGAATGGTTGGTATCAATGGGTTGGTGGGTAATGAATGGTTGGTATTGATGGTTGATAAGAGGAAACCCTGGTTGGTATAATGGTTGATTGGCAGTTTATGGTACTAGTAGTTGGTATTAATGGTTGGTATTAATAGTACGGAATTAGTTGATAAGAGGAAATCTAGCAAACAGGGTACCCGACCATTAATAGTTGCTGGATGAATTGGATGGTTGGTGTTGGAACGAATAGGTACTTGATGGAATTGATGGTGTTGGCTGGGTTGTTAATGAATTGGATGATGACAACCCTGGTTGTGAATGGTTGGTATTAAGACAGTGATAAGAGGCAAGCCTGGTTGGTATTGGAAACCCTGGTTTTTGGTGAGATGATGGTTATACCAGCTATAGTTTCTAGTGGTGGAGGTTTGAGGTTGCTTACTTTGTATTTAGTGAGTGATTATAGTAGGATAGGAATGATGGTAATGATAGAGATTAGTAGTCAGTCACTTGGTATGATATTAACCATAGTCAACCATAGGACCATAGGAAAAAAACATGGTTTCCTTAGAAGGTGTTGGTTTGTCACAAACTCGAGGATGGTTGGCAATGATGGCAACGGACGGTTACTGCAATGGTAAAGGGGAATATGCAACAATAATCGCTAATCCACTGGATAAGATTTTTTAGGTACTAACTCGTCATTTACCATAGGCTATTGGTGTTCAACAGCAGTTTGTGATCATTACTATCGTGGCTCCTTTGCAATCACAGTAATGATTAGTAGTAATCGGTCTTAGGGATGACATAACAGATTGATTAGTAACTCGTAACTTGCAGTGGATGAGTAGGAATTTGCAGATTAGTAGGATGCTTGGATACTAATGATGGACCATTTGCTTGGTAAGTTTATTGTTCATCACTATTAGCATCACTAAGTGACAAACCAGAATTACTAGTGGATGGTAGTACTCAATGATATACAATATACACTATGAATTGCATTGTTTTGGTTTGTTATTAATAATCCACTAGTATCAGCCAAATGTAAGGCGCAAACCAAAATCACGATCTCTTGGTGGAACTTGTTTCTAAAAACCATCATTTCCCTAGTAGTCATTAACCAATGGTTGGTTGACTTGCGCATATTTTTCATAAGGGTTGAAACCACCAACCAGTGTTATACACAATACTATCATATGGTTTGGCCACTATATCTTATAATTATACTATCATACTAGTCATACCAGATATTACTTTACAATAAATAGTATTATTGTATTGATACAATACTATTATATACGATTTTCTGGCTATTATACTATTATACTATTATACTATTATACCATTATACTATTCTACTATTATACAAGTTATGGAATGTAAGGATATACAACATATAAGTGCCAATGTGCATGGTGATATACAGTTTTATGCTGTTATATTCATTATATCATATTTATTCACTATTATACAATATAATATTATTTACAATAAGTCTATTATATACAACATATAGATAATATAAGAACATCACTATATAAGAACATCACTATATTCATATTTTTATAATATTATTATGTTCACTATTATAGATTATCTACAACATATATGCACATTTTCCTGGACCTCCTTGGCTCTACTCCACCGGCTGTGCCTCGTATCCAGGTCTCAGTGGCCGGCTTGCGGCAGCATCTTCCAGGGCCCCATCCGGATGAGAACCTCTATGCGACCTCCAACATGCCATTAGGCCGTCCCGGTGGGCACCGGTGAAGCCTTGGTTGCGCCTTGGGAGGTAGCTCGGGGCACCGGTTTTTTGAGGGAGATGGTTGTTGCTCAAGCCATAGGACAGCCCCAAGTTCTGGTTGGTTTGTTACTATAAATCGTTTGTAAACTGGATGATGTAGGGGTACCCCTGTTTTAGGAAACCATCATATGAACCAGTGAGGGTTGTCAAAGAAAAGGGGATGAATTCGCAACCAGTAGGTGTAGAACTTGTGAATTGCTATGCAATCAGGGGTCATTAATGATGCTTGATGGTGAATTCAGGGCTAGCTAGTGATGAATTGATGGGTAAGCATGGTCGACTGGTGCCCATTGGCCATTGAGGTGATTTGCCTGATGTGTAGCTAGCATGATGACCTGGGATTTCCGTGGGATTTGTGACACCGTTGGAAGCGTTCAGGGAGATACGTCGCTGTCACAATTTCTTAATGTGGTCAATGATTGAAGCGGCATAATTTATGGAGATATCGTTGAGAATTGCTATTTAATGATAGTATTAGGTTTTCATGGCCAATTTATCTTAGCAAGTTGTTTTGCTTTGAAATCGTTGGTGTGTCCGGAGGTGTAGGTACCTAACCAGCTGTACGCCATTGATCAAGCCATGGTCAGTTGCTGCTGTGTGATGGTAATTACCCCCCCATGGATGGTTTTGCAAGCCTAAGGATGATGTAGTGGAAATATGTTTTTGAATTGCTTCGTAAGCGCAATCAATATTTAGCCATGGTTTAATCATGAGCCACACTAATCAAGAACCATGAAGTATGATTCCTAATCGAGAGTGGAAATGAGAAAGCATTCATTACTACAATTAATAGTTGCTGCATGAACTATTAGTATAAGTTGATTTATCACCCTGGATGATAATATGATTCCATTCTAACAGCCACTATCAACAACCACTAACCATGATTAGCAATAAACTCACCACAGAACAAATAAAACAGCTATTAACCACCACTAGTCATCATCAACAATCACTAACCATGATGAGGGTGTTTCTCAAAATCGGGGTACCCCCAAATCACCCATGTTTGATGAGCTTTGGTAACAAACCATCCATTTTTCGGGTCCCTATGGCTTGAGAAACACCCAACCACTTATAAGTGGAGTTATAAGCCCTAAAACAGGTAGTTAGATTAGTCATAAACCAACTTATGACCCTTATAAATGGTAGAAATCACCCTGGTTAACCCTAGTTCCCCCTAGTTCACCCCTATAACTGGTAGAAATCACCCCGCTTGGGGGCCCACCTTGTAACCATGATCAGCACAGCTCTCCCAGCATAGCTGGTTCCACCACCATCATCCCATCACTCCAGGAGATGTGCTTCACCCCTTGGCTTCGAATCTAACCTCGCCCATGCACTGGGTGCGGCCCTCACAACGATTCGTTGTGGAGTGGAGCCGGGGTGAGTGAAATGGCGAGCGACCGGGTCAAGCAGTTCACCAACCAACTGATGGTTAACTGGCTGGTTAATGGCTAATTATAGGGA
Source organism: Symbiodinium kawagutii (assembly GCA_009767595.1). Lineage (NCBI taxonomy): Eukaryota > Dinophyceae > Suessiales > Symbiodiniaceae > Symbiodinium > Symbiodinium kawagutii. Next base: position 15,723 of record VSDK01023041.1, read on the forward strand.
ATGATGGCCAACAATTGTAGTGGATTTATGGCTATGGGTCAAGATTAACATATATTAACCAACCAAAAATGGTGGTTACCCAGCCAACTATAGGGAAAACAGCCTGGTTAATGACAGGGGAACCAGGGGTACGGGATTTTGACCAGCCAAATGTTATTTGATGATGGTTAATTAGTATTAATGAAGCATGAATACAGTAGTATTGATAAGTACAAGCAAATAATACATGATCAATGATAGTCAATGTTGATTAATGATGGTTGTTGATGATTAATGATGGTCAATTAATACATTTAACTAATATAGATAACTATGAATCATACTACTATTAATGATGGTGAATGAATAATTAGTTAATAATTGGTGATTTTGGTTATTTTGATGAGGAATGGGTCTTTCTCAAGCCATAGGGGACCTCAACATTGTGATTGGTTTGTTCCCTATATTTGTTAATAAACTGGATTATTGGGGGGGAGGTACCCTATTTTGAAAAACACCCGTTTCGATATAGTTGCATCAAACAGGATTGCCCTGGAACCAAGCTCTAGTTCAGTCCAATATTGAAACACCTGGTCAGTTTTGTTTTGACATAGGGTTCATGATGCCGATGACCCTAGCGTTAAAGTGGACCACAGGATTGTCAACAAGGCCTTGGATTTTGGTAACGATAGACCCACGTACGGTAAAACTATACCATAGCTAATGATGGTGATTGATTATTGGTCCATATTACAATGACAACAAGTTTGTTAATATGGAAGTTGTTAGGTATCAATATTCACAAACCAATCATTGCTAACTTTGGTCAATATCACCCTTTGGTAAACGAACCTGGAAGCTAAAAAATCCTTTTGACAGGTGTAAAATCAATATGAATTATGGATTTTCCGCTTCCAGGTTTGCTTGCTGGAGAGTATGTAGTAATGACTGGTTCCTAATGGCTAATGTTGGTTAACCATTGTGAATTGGAGAGAGATTCCGAGGTATGGATACTGATTCTCCTAAATCAGAAGGAATTGAGAGCTTAGGTAACCTGTCGTGGAAAGACAATAACAATTTGTTAGGTAAATCCCTGTTTTATTGGAAAGGTACTTGTAAAACAATACCATCAGTTGATAAAACATTGTAATTTTTGGTTGCACAATTCTCAGTAAGTAATGTAGTTATTTCTCATTTGATTTCTGCACCTGATGGCCCTATCTTCATGTTGATTCACGGGAAAGTCATCATGCCAAGTAAGTGGGCCACTGTGAAGACAGAGCCATGATGCGCTGGTTAAAGGAAGTGCCCGTTGGAGGGCTCACTGTTTGCCAGTTCTGGTGTCCTACTTCTTCTGGTTCACCAATCCACGCGAACGGCAAAAACTGTGAACCGTTGAAAGATAGTTGGACATCACTGGTTAGTAACAGTAGATATTATAGCTCAAAGAATTTTGGATGAAGCTGGATGATTGAGTGACTCTTTGGTTGGCAAGCCAACTTGCCTGTCTACCATTTAAGACATGATATAGCTTCAATATACCTTGACACTCAACTACCCCATGGATGAAAATCCCGAAGCAATGGATAGTAATCCCAAGCATAAGCCGGGTAATGGAGGGTCAAGGTAGCTGGAAGTCTGGAACACGGCGCTAAATGCAGCCTCGGAGTTTGTGAGTTGCAAGCACCCGAAGAAAATCAAAAGCTTTCGAGAACTGAACGATGGGCTGCAAAGACTCAGACATGTTGATCACTCATCGCACCATCCCACCATCCCACGATCCCACCATGGCTACCATCCCACCATGGCGATCATCCCACCATGACCACCACCTCCCTTGCCACCGGCATGGCTGTCCGGCTGAGGTCCCATTGGAGCTTCGTCCTGGCAAGATGCCCATGCAGTGGATCAAGAGGAGGGGAGGGGTGGCAGTGGCGGATTTCTAGGGGTGAGAATGGTCTATGGTGGGTAGTGCCTATGGTGAATGGTTAATAGTAATGGTGAATAATGGTTGATTAATGGTCAATGGTTTGTGATTATGGTTGACCTAGGGTTGATGGTTGATAATGGTCAATAGTGGTTAATGATTGATAATGATTAATAATGATTGATGATGGTTGATAATGGCTCATGGTTAATGATTAAGAATAATGATGGGTCATGCCTGTGGTTCATAATGGTAAACCATGATTGATGATAAATAATGATGATTAAGAATACTGATTCATGTTGATTGACAATGGTTAATGATGGATAGTAGTGGTTAGTGCCTGTGGTCAATAATGGTTAATAATGACTATTGATGGATACCTTTGGTGAATTATTGATCAATGTGATTAGTGTTTGATAATGATTGACACTGGTTTATGATGGGCAATAGTGGTTCATGATCATTAATTGTGGTTGATACATAATGTTATTTGATATTTAGTTGGTAGTTCATGATGGTTCATGATGAATAGTGACATTAGCAATTTATGATTAAAACATGATGCATTATTAACCACTTCCATGAATAGTAATCGAGACAATTCAGCAGTGGTGAATTCATGATGTTTAATAATAATGATTTATCACAATTGATAGATAATAGTGGCTAATTGATGATGGTTTGTCAATGATGGTTGATCAATGGTGACTAATTAATGACGGAATAGTTGATAGATGTTGATACCTATGAGTAATCATGACTAGATAATAATGTTTAACAGTCGGCTGTTAATGATGGTTATTGTCGTTGATGATGTTTATTGCCAATGGCCAAAAGTGGTGCTTAATACATTTATGCAATACCTTTACTTGATGGTGCATAACCTTCATAATTTATGGTCACTAAATTTGGCAGTATATTTGAACACACATTGGCCCCGATTTCCCCAGGAGACAAGTAACTTTAAGAGTCACAATCTATACAAGTGGGATATCCCTGCGTGATATCTTTTTAGGTGCAACACCCCGAACTGATGCTGATCCTTTCGAAGGCATGATCGGCTTTTTTGAGGATGACAGGTATTTTTATTTTGATTGTGGCGCCCCTTCCAAGGTTCCATTTGTGGTACCCTGCCTTTGCTACCAGAACTATTTACAACAGCACTGAATCAATTGTCCTCTATCCGCTACTGCAGGCGCCCTGCTGTGGAGAAGAGGCCCCACTGACTGCCAGCGCCCAGCAGCTGCATTGCAGGAAAGCTCCTGCCCCCAAGCTGTGTTGCCTGCTACCATAGTGGGGTACCGGGCAAAGGTTTGCACTGCTGTGGAGAAGGCGGATCCGGTGTGCGGCCACCTCTCGGCCACCTCAGGACTGTGTTTCCTATCAGACAAAGTTGCGAGGTTGCTCCTGCACTACCCACCGGAGCGGGGATTGTTACTGGAACCTATTCTACGACCGGCAGGCCCAGAAGAAGGAGGCGGGGACAAACTATGTGTTTCCTCGCGCAAAGCTCGCCACATCTGCGCTGTGGGCCTTGAATTCTGTGAACATCATGGGGATGAAGAGGGACTCAATCATTCATGTGCGGGTTATTGCCATCGGTATTGCACCGGGCGATCATCTGCCATTGCCACTGGAGGCGATCAGGATGCAATGCGTCAACAGAGACATCCGACATCCATTGTTCGATCGACCTGTGGGATCCTCGAAGGTTGAGTGGCCCACTCCAGTGGTACATTGGAATGGGCAAGGCCAGACATCATGAATGCGGCTTCACACTTGAAGATGCTGTTTCACTTGCCTCAGCAAGAATGCCTGGAGAGCATTTCTTGCTGCTCTCTCCCCCATGTACCCTTTTTGGACAAGCACGGTTGATTGTACCCATTACTATACATAATAGTACCCCTCACTTAACATGAGTGGACATTGAACAACTCTAGTTCTTTTTCTACACCTACAACTTTGCCATTGTTTTGGCATCGACTATGACCAAATGATCAAATTATTAGCAGCAAATGTTTATATTTACGATTCACCACCAGTAGCTATCGGCAACCTGATCAAATGCTGTTAATGCCCATCATGTCCGGTCCTACATTGATTCCCAAACATGTACCATTGTCACTTATCTTTATCGATGATTCACCATGAAAAAGCAAGTTCGAAAATTGTAGTCCATGATTCCAATTATCCTTGGGCACTTGATTGATCATGGTTATATAGAATGATGGTTCCAATCTCCTGGAAAATCTTATGCTATATCAATCTTGAACCCCGGTTTTTAAGTTGATTTGATGTTTTGTTCATTGCCATCATCAATGAGTTTACTCGCCATTTTTATTCACCATAAACCAGTGTATCAGCCATTTTCAACCACAATCATGTCATTAGCCAGAATCATTGATCACCATTGAAACGTTTCTGAACCATCATTTAACCACCACAAAAACATCACTGAACCATAATTTCATCATCATAGAAGCATCAGTCACAGTAATCATCACTTAAGCATGCACGGGATATCCATTGACAATCCCATCTTGAGAACCACCCTTTATTTCGAGCTGACTGCGGCACTGCTCAGGGGTGTTGAGCCCTGGGCCCCCGCTCGTCTGATGGTGGAGCACGGAGACCTAGGGTGTGGTGTCGCCACTTTGGAGTTCATAATGGTTGATTTTGGCTGATTACACTCTGGTGATCTAACATAGCAATGCCCAGAGCTTCTAAGTACAAGTTTAACTTAAACATCCGGAAATACTATGTTTAACCATGTTGAAGCCTATGAAGTTGTCACCTTCACCTCACCTTTTCCACCGCAAGCCTGGTGAGAGATTTGTGGCTCAAAACCAGGTTTGCAATGTGATTTTCAAAAACCGTATTTGATCAAGCTACTATCATAAACTGATTGCGAACCAAAACGAGAAGGAAAATATTAACTCCACTATTGTTGCTCCAACAAAGACTGCAGTGTGTTTGTGACGTTTGGCAAGTGCCCTGGCAGCGTGTTACCCTCACTTTCTTGCAAGAGCGACGGCAATAGAGTGAAACAGTTACAATTACTGAAGAAGTGGATTATGGAAACACGGGAGTGGAAGTTGGTGGAACTAGCTACTGATATTTACACTGATAGGCAAATCTTGGAGTTGGGGACTAGTCCCAAGAAACGTTGCTGCAGGTCAAATATTGATACGCTGTGGCAAGCTGGGTGCAGGATAATTCAGGAGTTGGCACATGCGTTTAACATTTATCTCTATAAGATTTGATTGGGCTTCCGTGAAGTTTGCGTGAAGCTTGCGTGAAATACCAAGTTTAAGCGTGAAATACCATGTTTACCCGTGAAGTTCCCGTGAAACTGGCCCCACCAAATTTTGATGTTTTGAGATGCATTTTAGTGCTTAATGCCCAAAGTCCAGATCAGCCATGCTTGTCAAAATTTTAGACGATCACCGAGTT
>VSDK01023041.1:21160-48169 GCA_009767595.1 Symbiodinium kawagutii
ATGCTTGTCACAATTTTAGACGATCACCGAGTTGCCGAACCGAAATTAGAATTCCGGCCATAAAACCATTTCGAACTGTGTAGATTAGATGTGTTCGTGCGTTTTCACCGCTGCTGAGCTGGGCGCTCAACCAGTCTGTACTAGTGCAGTACATGCAAAGACACATCATGACCCGGTATCAGCATATAAAGTAAGCGCATTTGAACTTTGGCAGTGTGTGGATCAGGCGTGCAAAGGTCTTCAGATGTCTTGGGGCAGCAGTCCACAGCTTGCATGCTGAGATTTATAAACAAGTTTTGTCTCCTGGAGCCAGAACAAGAATCAAATTCTCTCTAACTTCGCAAAATCGATGGAAATCTTCACTCCTAGTGTAGCAAATCTTGGATCCCTAGCAAACACCATTGCCCGTCAGAAGGAATGAGAATGTGGTGACGTGGGCATTTCATGGACAAACTTTGCATTTACAGAAATACTGAGTTAAACTTGAACATTGATCAATTACTAAGTTTAACTTGAACGTGGGAAGATGTGGGAATGGATAATCCACCATTTGTAGATTATTTACCTATTGGAAATGGTGATTTTCCATTGCCATGTTCGATCACCAGAGGTTAGCTTCAGCTTCTGATCATGGCTGGCTAGACACCACCAAGATCAACCATTTGTGTTTCTCAATGGTCCCCTGTGGCTATGAGGTTGACGAAGTGACCAAGATCCCCTATGGCTATTCAATCAACCAACAAGATATGGCTTGACCATTTTCTAGTTTCTCAACTAGTTACTTCATAATTTTTGTTCATTAATGGTCCCCTTTGGCTGATCACGGTTCTCAATGGATGGTCAACTTCAGTTGGTGGTTTCTCAAGCCAGGAACTGGGGACCCCCCCCCCCACGATGGTTCACTTATGACTAAGGATGACTTGGGTGATTTTCCCTTGGTTTTTGGGACGGTTTCTGGCTTGACCACGGGGGAGCCCCCGAAAACAATGAAAAATATTGGATGATTTAGAAGATCCCCTGTTGAACAGCCAGATTTTGGTTTATGTTGGCTATCCCAATCATTTGTTGCAAGAACTCAGTAGCATAGGCTGTTGTAATATCAACCATCATTGAGCATAATTAGTGGAAATCCACTATAGAAATAGCTGGTTTACCTATTGAAACTGGTGATTCAAACTTCGATCTTAGTTTACCAGAGATGTGTGGTTGATTCCCGATAATTTATGGTTAATTGAAGGTTGATTTGTCATAATTGTATGGCGGAAATACAATTTATGATGGCTATTCCATCATTGTATAATCTACGGTGTATCATGATTAAATAATTGGTAATCTAATCCTCTGGTTCCCTACTAGCCAGAGAGGAACTTTTGATCATGGTTGTTTTGAATTATGGACCACCTTTTTTGTTTAACAAACCATAAACATGAACGGTTATCATAATGTCAGTGGAAAATGTTTAGTGGATCATAGCGGTATTGATTGTTAATGGTTGACCACCAATAATTGATCACAGTTTTCATGATGATCATCAAATGATGTCAATATATAATGAACAGATTTCTCACTCACATTGATTATTATAGAAATAGTATTTTAGATAGATTATAAAAGATAGATTTCTCACCTCACATAATGATCACACGGATCATTGATGGAGGTTCCTTCGGATATGTCACTACCCCTGTCTGTTTGACCAGCGCTACGCACTGAGGTCATTGCTGCAACGGGGCTTTCGACCAGATGAGGCGCCCGGTGCACCGCGTTGGTCGAAAGCAGGTGTGGTTGTTGATGCGTGCGCCGTTGGTTGCAAGTAGGGGCCCCCAAGATAGCTGAATTGGTTAAGAACTAGGGTTAAGTAGGGAAACTACTAGTTTTGAAATCCTATAAAACCATAGTTGTTCATTACTCACTGTTACTGGGTGGATTACAGCTACTACTGACTAGCTTTTGTTCGGCTTTTTGGGATATGATTGATTTACCATTGTTCGCCACTAAAGCCGTTAGACTTTTTAGCAAGGGATCTAGTTTAGCCACCAAGGCAAGATAGCCAAGTTGGGGGTTTTCCAAAACAGGGGTACCCCTAAAAATGGTTGGTTTAGTGCTAGAAATGATTAATGATGGATGATTTGGGGGTCCCCTATATGGAGAAACCACCAGATCCTTTCTAACTAGGCTTAAATGGGGAAACTAGTAGTTAGGGAAGATATGACCATACTTAAATGGTTCATTAACCAGCTTATAAGTAGGGGGCCCCAGCTTGTATGGATCAATATTAACAACCAGCAAATGGGTAGGAGACCATTCCATAAAAGACGAGTGCAGGGTCAGTTTGGAAGATGTTCACCATGACCCACAGGCATTGGTTTGTAGTAGCAATGGCCAGAATAGTCTGTCGACAATGGTTAATAGTGATTGACTGCTATAACCCTGCTATTTTTACTCTTATCCGCTTGAAAGTCAATAGAAATTATGTGCAACCAGTTGTTCACAATAACAAGCTAGCGTTACCCAACGTTTTTTTGGTTATACCAATAGTTTTATACCAATGCCAGTATCATGGTGCAATACCCAAGTCATTTGTCATTCTTGTACACAGCAAAGCCAAAAAATGGCATTATCCAATCTGCAATACGGTTACCACCAATATTATCTAACAATGAATGTGCCAACAATATTCCTCGGTATTCAATGAAGAGTCGTATGTGCGAGTTGACAACCAACGCTGATAGGTATAAAATGGTATAAAATCAAAGTATTCATGCAGTGTCAAGTGTAGAGATAGTTGCAGGGATAGTGGATGTTAATGCCAAGCGATGATGATGAGAAACATTCATAAGCACAATGGGACTCGGAGGAACACTACTAGGTATGTAATCAACAAGGATACATCCAGTAGCTTAGCAGGACATACAGGCAAAGCGCATTATCTCGCCGATAAAGTAAAAGAAACATCAACAATGGTCAACAATGACGGAGGCTTGGAAGAATCATGTTTTACAACCAAATTTGCAGAAATCCGGGTAGAACCAAGAACTCGATGGAGATCACAAAGACGATGATAATGTGAATAATTAATATTTAATCATTGTGACAGTGATGAATCAAGAAAATGATCTGAATAAGTAGAGTTCTACACAGTGGTACCCACAAGAGAGCAAAGTTAAGTTATAACTAGGGCAACTACCAGTGATGGTAGATACACCTAATATGGCTTCATTTGGCCACATATGACTAGGGGGTACCAACCTGTACAACTGGTACAAAGAATCTGCAGACAGTTCCTTTTGTCACTCTGGCAACGTCAGGTTTTGTTTTTCGACAGATGTGAACACCACGTGTCAGCCATGCGAATTCTCGACTCGTAGTAGATGAATGCTGAATTTCCTGATGAATCACACTGCTCAAATGGACAGCATCGAAATCAATGGTAATATCAGCATTAAGTAACATACGCAGTCCATGAACTTGCCTTAGATTACTGACCATCACTACAAACAATCCACTTGGTAGCAAAACCCTGTCTCATCCTGTTTTTGCTTTTTGTATGGTGATGGTTGTTCCCACCCCTACTGTCAAACATATTTCAGCCACTATCATGTTAAACACACATCAACCACCAGCAACCTTCAACGTGACCCATCAATGCTAGTATGAATTCACCTTTGTGATCTTCAAGAAGTGCAGAAACACCAGCGACCGATGTTGAAAAAGGTTACGGTCAACCATTTTGGTCCATGGCAAAACTGATTGACCATTCTAAGCATTTTGATCAGTATAATTGCTTGAGTTATAAGTTGGGCTGTAACCCCCCACTGATAGTTAAGCCTATCTGGTGTTTTCTTGAAATAGGGACTCCCTTAAAAAGGCGGGGCCCCCTATAACTTGAGAAACTGCAAGTTAAGTTAGTTGTAAACCAACTATCAGTAAAAAACTATCATAAGGGTAAAGTTGGGCTATAACCCACTAAAACTGGTTGACTCTTTAAACCATTTGAATCAATAATAGCTTGAGTTTTAAGTTGGGTCCTACAACTGATAGTTAAGTTAAGCCTAGTTGGTGGTTTCTCAAAATAGGGATACCCCCAAATCATCCATGATTGCCCATTTATAGCAATAATCCAAACACTTTTTGGGTTACCTATGGCTTCATAAACCCCCATGTATCAGTGGCTATTCTCCTAAAGTTTGGTTTATTGCTGTAAGTGGGCAATAAACATCAATAAATCACCATTGGCCAATGTTGCTGGTCATTGTCCCCTATAACTCCCCTAATCTCTGTTGAGAAACCGCCTTGTAAAGTAAGTCATCCCCTATCATCTTAAGAACCTTGATATCATCATGCCCTAGTAATCTCTATTGAGAAACCACCACTGAAGTGGTGGTTTCTTAGAAGAGGGAACCCCAAAAAGGGTTGGTTGATTACTACTAGTGGTTGATATTGGATGGTTTGGGGGTACCCCTGTGACTTGAGAAACCACCACTTAAGCGAGTTTAGTCAACTCAAGTGCCTGGTATCCCACCTTGTAACGAGGCCGCCACGGACACGCTGCGCAGCCAGGCCTTCTTGAGCAAGGTGAACCTGGCGTTGCCTCCCGAGGTGCGCGACTGGAAACGCCGCGGGTGACGCGGTCAACGGTTGTGGTAGCTACGGAAGATGCTGATGTTTATGATGGTTTGCCCATGGTGAACAGGACCATGGTTGTTTGCCAATGATGACTGGTTGGTTGGCTTAATGATGGTTAACTAGTGATTTAGAATAGTTCATAGTGGTTTGCCATGGTGAACAGAGGTCAATATGGAAAATGAGGGTGAGTGATGATTAATTGTGGTGAATCATGGTTATTAAAGAGGAATAATGACCAACGGCATTGGTTAATCAGCCACTGGTTGGTGGTTTGATTGGCATGTTTTATTTTCCCTGCTACTTACTATCAAATGGTTGGTTGACTAATAGTTGTTCAATGGGCTTGAAACCACCAACCAGTTATGATGGCTCACCAGTGTAAAACATCACATCACCATGATTATGGCTAGTAAACCTGGTTTATGTTTGTTTTCTAGATATAATGGTGGTGATTTGATGATTTTAAACTGAAATAATCGTGGTTTTACTATGGGTATCATTAGTAGAAGTGATTTTACTACGTATGGTGACTTGTTGATTTTGCAGAAAAAAACACCATATTGTTGATTATGGTTGCTATTGTAAGTACTGTTATTCATGATGGGTACTACTATGCTATTTCATGAAAATTTACTGATGGTTATCGCAACGGTTGTTTCGTGAAAGTTTTAGCTAATTGGTAGTGGATATGAGTGGATGGCAAACCATAGATGAATGTTATTTATCAATTACTTATACAGCATATAATTGTTATTTGTTATTTTATGATTGACCATCATATTGACTTAGAGGTCACTGGTCAATAGTGGATGAAAATGCTTGGTTGATGGTTCGCAATCATTGACTGATTGGTGGTTCCCAAATTATCTTCCGACCATGCATGACCATGCCATACCTTGGGAGGATTATTTGTTTTTCTTTTAAGGATGGGTCATGTTTTAAGGAGCCATATTTGATTATCATGGATTGGCTACAATGGTTGACATCATGATGACAACTATTTAAGATCAGTTGGTGTAGTCGATAAAAGTCAGTGTCCTACTACTGCGACTTTGGCACGGTAATTTCTAGTGACTGATTTCATTCATGGTATAATGCTACTCTCATAGCAATTTATAGTACTTAGTTGCATTGCGATTGATATCCATAGTGGCTATTGGAATACATCTTAATGACTTCATAATTCTCTTTAATGAACCATAGGGGATGGTACAACCAGCATATGCGACACCTAGCTCCATCCAAGCCTCGTGGATTGAAGTGCTTTAGCAGGAAGAAACGACGACTAAACGCCTGTAATCAACCACCATGTGGTGCCCAAGTACCACCAGAAAGGGGTCCTGAAGAATCCCAGGAGTCCTTGGCTGAATAAAGTGGTTGATTTTTTGAGGATAGATAGGAGGGTGGCTGAACATCCGACACGATTATCGCAGATCATGTTCAGGATATGCAAACGGTGGACATGTTGTTGTCGTTTTTCAAGAAGCCTTCACAGCGGAAAGGGGACGACCCAGCAGTGATCTCCCCAAACCCGAGAAGCACCAAACGTCGCAAAACAAAACAAGTCACAACCATCAGGGAGCGACCCAGGTGGTAAATAACGTTGTCCACAACCCCTATGGGTTCCTGAATTCAGCATCATTATTTGGATTAACCAAGCTCGTCAATTGCGTGATCTCATTGCTTATACATGGGTCCTGGTATTCCAGAGACAAAGTACAAGTTTGGGACCATGAAATCAACACCGCTGTTATGTCCACCATGATAAAGATTGTCTCGTATGGATTCGTATGGGAAAGAAGGATCCCAGTGTCAACAAAGCATTGTGGGACGAAAAAAAAGAAACAATACAGACAGGGACATGGAGACTGGTAGTATTTTGTGGGGTTGGGGGGGGGGCAGGACGGTCAATAATATTGACAAATGATGGTTTCTTAAAATAGGGGTACCCCTAAATCATCCATTAATAGTCATTTATAGTAATAAACCAAGCATTTTTTGGGGTCCCCTGTTTTGAGAAACCACCAAATCAGTGCTCGTACCTTCAAACTGCGGCATGGCGAGTGCTTCGCTCATAGATGCGGTCATCGCCAGAAAATGTTGATTGACCCAATATGGTTGTTTCTCAAGCCATAGGGGACCCCAAAAATGGATGGTTTATTTCCAGTAATGACTACTATTGGATGATTCAGGGGGTCCCCTATTTTGAGAAACCAGCATATTAAAGGGGTTAGATCTTAACGCTTGGAACTATCGTGAACTACCAGTGACCATTCCTCACCGCTATTTGGCATCATTAAGCATCATGAGTATACTAGCATCCATGTGGCAATGTCCAAGGTGGTGTCCCCCACGCACTTAGATGTGTTGATGTATGAATTTAAGCGTCGTTACATCTACTTGATCCAAAAGCATGGCATGAACAGTTGTGAACAGTTGATGAATCAATTATCAATCATTCATTGGCCGTCAACATGCCGTTGATTAGCCATGACATTCCTAATGACTAATGATGAGCCAATGACTGACCTTGAGTTCACTAATACATTAACTTTGATTACCCACATATTGGACACATTTGATCCAACCATAAAAACATTGATTGTCCGCACACTTACCACGGATTAAACCTATCAAACTTGAAACTACCAACAGTTGACCAACGATTAGACATGAGTTTATCAACAGTTCACAACGGTTTCCAACACTTATCTACTGATTAAACATGATTTCAACAACAACTGGTGGTTTCTCAAAATATGGGACCCACTCAATCATCCATTAATAATCATTTTGAGCAATAAACCAACTATTTTTGGGTACCCCTATTTTGAGAAACCACCAGATAGTCATGGATCCTCCTCCAACAAAAACCCTTCACTTTTGCCTCAGGTTCGAGCTCTCACGAGCCGCTTGGCGGGTGAGACACCAGGCAGCTGCGCTGGCGCTGGGGCTGCGTATCGTGTTGGTTGATCCTGGGGCTGGGTCAATGACAACCAGCCTGTGGTTGATGATGGTTGATGATGATGGTTGATGATGGATGATCATGATGATGATGATGATGATCATGATGATGATGATGATGATGATGATGATGATGGTTGGTGGTAAGTGATGATAACTAACTGATTGTTAATCTACAGGGGTTGAGATTAACTGTAGGGGTTAATGATGATGGTTAATGATGGTTATTGATTAATGGTTCGTTAATGATGGTTGGTGGTTAATGATAGGGATTCATGATACGGATTAATAAGCAACTACAGGGGTTGAGCAACTACTGTTTGTTAATGATGATGGTTAGTGATGACTGGTTGGTTGTTTTGTTGTTTTAGCATGTTCATTGATTCTGGTTAATGATGGTTAATTAGTGGTTTAGAATAGTTCATAGTGGTTTGTTATGGTGTACAGTGGTTACTATGGTAGGTGATGGTGAATGATGATTGGTGGTGAATCATGGTTATTAAAAAGGGAATGATGAGCAACAACACTGGTTAATCAGCCACTGGTTGGTGGTTTGATTGACATGTTTTAGTTTCCACAACGTAGTACTTATTAGTAAATTGCTGGTTGACTAATATCTTTCATACGGGTTGAAACCACCAACCAGATGATGGTTTATGGTGGTTGACTAATGATGACTAAACGATTGCCAATGGAGTAGAGTTATAAGTGATCATAATGTGTAACATCAAATTGTTGTAATGTGAATCATTGCAAATTATGGTTCTTGATAATAGCTAATTGATATTCAGCCTATTATTATTGCTGATTATGGTTTATAACGGGCTGAATGATAGATAAGATCGCTTGACAAGGTGGTACATTGACATTGTCAACATTGCAACTGAGTCCCAGAAGCTTCCCATGCTGGTCACATTGATGGATCAATCAGGCACCAACATGGCTGCAGTTGCATACTTGTGGTCGAAACTGTATGTCATTCACGGAGCCTGGGACAAAATCCATCGTTTGGTGCGTGATCTCAAGTTGAGTGTGAACTATCGTCCATTTGGCACGGGTCGTTGGTACCAAGAGAAACGTGCCATTCTTGAGAGCTTTGTCCAAACTGAATCGGTTGTGGCTGGATGCAAACAAATGATAATGTTTCATTTCTTGGTATTTACTTTTTTTGGAAGAAATTAGATATTGGGATGAATTACTGGGTGTGCAACTGTTTGTCACCATTGTCTGTCAATGCTGGCGCTGTCACTAACTCTGTCTACTAAGGCATCTTCTATTTTTCAGCATTATGTCAATCGCATTGCTGCTGACTTGTCATTGCCAGCTTAGACTTGGGAACAGCAAAGGGTCTTGTTTGATGCTTTGACGAGTTTACCGACCTTTTCCAGGAACAGCGCTCTTCCCAAGACCGGTCGATGGTTCTCTTGGCACCAATCAGCCGATGCTGTACTTAAGGAATGGTGGGCCACTAGGATGCTGTTCGAGTGGTACTATCGACCTGAAATACCACCAAACCCAGATGACCTGAAGGACAAAAGCATGTTTGATTTTCGCCGCAGTGGTGCCGGTGGTCTGAAATTGGCATGCTTGGCGAGCTGAAGCTTGGGAGAACCGGGACCTGCTCTTGGAAACTGGACGTCCACTGTGGACATGGTAGACCAAGTTGAGAACTGTAAAGATGGTGATGCATCTTTGAAGTACGTGCTTGAGATACCTTCGCAGAGATCAACGAATGGAGAATGGAGAACCTGGCCAACAGCACTCAACTCCATCAAGTTCAACAGATGGACATGGCCATGGAGGAGACCAACAACGACGAGCCAACAGCAACTGGAACATCTTGAAGATCCAACAGGATGATGGCTACATCGAGATGGTCAACACGTGAAGGGCCAACAGTAATTCAATGGCGCTTTGAGCAACAGTGCGGTTCCCCAACACGTTTAATAAGCCAGAAGGGGTGCTTAGTGCTAACATGCACATATAAATCCTCAACAGTATAGTTACAGTTTAACAAGTTTGTAGTTCTAACATTAGTTACAACATGTTATTAGTGTGGAGGTTGGCGTCTGAGGTTTGGCACACATCCCCGGTTTGGCCCACACACTCAATGTGCCCATGTCACAAATAACCACCTTGTTAATCATTTTTGCTGATAACCAACCAGGTATTGAAAATCAAGTAGTAAGTAATGGTTGAAATCGGCAACTGGCTACTATGTATTCCATCTTATTTGAAAGATGACCTATAGTTTGACAAATGCTAGCAATTGCGTTATTTCGTGGTCGAAAAAAAACAACCCCCCATATCATCGCAATTTGTTACCATTGTCGGTGACATAATTGTTGCTGACCAAAGAATGGATTAAGAATAGGTTTTGTGCCTTTAGCCAATATCAACATAATCGTTGACAATTTGATTTTTTTTTGCTATTCACAATTTGGTTCATTAAATAGTGATATCCATACCTTGACATATTTTTGACCGTTTGTGTTTTTTGGGATTACCATCTATTAATTCGTACGTTCATTCGTTTATTCTGGGAAAAGTGAGGGTCAAGGTAGTGAAATTATCCATTTTGTGAAATCACCAACAAGTATGGATCAAATCCAATTTTTTAATTTCACAACCAATATGAATAACCATCCATAGCCAATGGATATGGTTTTTGATACAGTACGTGGTTTTCATATAGTTGTAGTACTATTTGGATATAGTTATAGCCGCCCCAAAGTACTGTATGTTGTCAGTTCACAACCACAATCACTTAAAAAATCATCAAGTACCAAAAGTAAAAACCTGCATTGTCAATGTAAATCTAGGGATCACCAAGACTAGCAACATGAATATGTTAGCACTGTAAGAAGCATCAATATATACCGTCAAGATAGGTCAGTTGCCAATTGAACAATCATCAACTAGTTTATCACATTGGTTGAATATTAATTGGTAGATTATTCAGAGTCGCTCATATTATTCATAGTATATTACCACTACATTTTTTTGACCATTAGCATAGCAATAACCATTGCCCTTCTCACATAGATATTGATTACCAATAGTATATTGCCATCTTACGACCAACGGTTTATTCTTCTTCAATTTTTGAAAGTTACCATCTAAAACCATTACCATGAATAAACTTTTATTAGCCATCAAGATTTGCAACCAGTAGCCATTCAGTCAACAACTATGAACTTGTCCATTGCATGGATTTGCTAACAGTTGAAAGTCGCCAAGTTTTATTATCAATAGGTATCGGTCAACTGGAGTCATTCATGTCAATAACCAGTTGAATCATGTTGCGCCTTGAATTTATTGTCAACACTTTGGAATTATGGTAGTCAATGACAAATGACAACTAATAGTTGAACCATATTATTTAACCATTTCGCAATATAGTTAAGTATTAACGGTTTGACCATGAAATTAACTAATATTAGTAGTAACTGGTTATATATTTTTACGGGTTATACCTTTTTAGAAATAGTTTTATAGAACCATCTAAATTTTTGTTTTACGCGTTGATATTTATTTAGGTCTTCAACGTGGTTGAAGCCATATTAGCCTTATAAACTAGTTATATTTCGATTGAACAAATTCACTTGGTTAGTCGACCACCATTACTTTAAACAGTTGAGTTAAATAACTACTGGTTGAACAAATGATGGTCAAAAATCAACTGGTCATATTAGCCATATTGGTTGAAAGATCAATTTGGTTAACGATTATCAGTCAATTATTACTATTACAATTAATATGATTGCCTGAAGTTACATCAAATTATCGATAACCACCATGAATAAACAACTGGTCATATAAGTCAACCAGGAAAAAACTACCAGCTTCAACGAGTGCCTCAATGAGTGGCTATAAGTGGTAGTCTAACTTGATGCAACTGGTCATAGAAGTCAATAACTGGTCAACCATTAATATATAAAAACCATGACTAGTTATAACCATCAGCCAATACTATTATTAGTTGATGTAGTGACTATATGAGTGACTATAACCTCAATGATTACTATAACCATCAGATGCTGCTGATGCTTAGTGAACCATTGCTATAACCAGTTGAGTTCACTGATCCCTCACATCGTCCTTGCCGCCAGGTCCCCCCGCTCTGCCTACGTTGCTGGCGGACATGATGCCCGAGAGGACGGGCGCTTCGCTGGTGGGAGCGAGAGGGTGTGGGCGGACGATGAAATGGTGGGTGGAATGGTGGAGAGATGGTGGTGAGATGGTGGGAAGACGGTGGTGAGATGGTGGGAAGATGGTGGAAAGATGCTGGTTGTGGTTGATTATTGATAGTTAATGGTAGTGTTAGGATGGTTTTTTGTTGCTAGATATGTCAAATTGATGCTAAAATATGGTTTAGAGGTTGTCAGTGATGATTAAGTGACCTACGAAGAATG
Organism: Symbiodinium kawagutii; assembly: GCA_009767595.1. Classification (NCBI taxonomy): domain Eukaryota; class Dinophyceae; order Suessiales; family Symbiodiniaceae; genus Symbiodinium; species Symbiodinium kawagutii. The sequence goes on from VSDK01023041.1 coordinate 33,166, forward strand.
GTTTCGTTGATGCGAGTATGGTGATCTAGATCATGTTTGATGGTGGCTAAGGGTGGTTTTTAATGGTTGAGTTGGTATCGTACGGTTGCTATTGTGAACGCTGCGGTCGGTACCTTCATCTTCTACAACCGCCGCCACAATTTCACCGCATCTTGAGAAATCGTCGGGTTTTATGAGCTCAGGTCGACCTGTATCATAGAATCTGCGGTTGCAGCCAATCTCATCACTGTCGAAGATTACGAGCAGCCCGTGCAAGATCCGGGATACGGAACAAATGCTGAGCAGCTGCTGCCCGCAGTATGTCGCCCACTAGCAATGGCATTTTCAGTGCTCCAATCATCAAAACTACTCTTGGGAAATGAATGCCTCTGTGTATTCGGACTGTCCAGATGCATCCGTTGACTTGAATGACATGTACTGTTCAGTTCGGATCTGCGGACGCCTGCTGCAGGGAGCGTCTCCTGCCAAAAAGTTGTTGAATCTCAGTGAGAATGTGTAGAAAGTTTTGCCTACCGAATTTACAGTCAATGGCAAACGGTTTGAGTGAGTGACCGCTAAATAATGATTCGGTTCTGTCTACACGATGGTTTGATGGTGCTGAATGGTGGTGGTGTAGCCAATCGTTGCCAACAATAGTGGTGAGTAATGAGTGGTATGAAAAAATGTGCATGTATGTCATGAATGTACGTGGGCATTTAAGTATGTGTGCCACTGATCTATTTTGGCACCTCTTCGCAGATGAACACACAGATTGGAAATGTGTGTGGTTGATAGATTTGATATAGGTACTTATTTGCATGAATACCGACATATATATATATATATATATTATACATATGTATGCTTTCATTCGCCCAAATCAGGTTGGTGGTTTATGGGATGATGGATCTGGGACATTGTTATGCTAGTGAGACAGTGGTGTTGGAAGAATCACTGATGTTTGATTTCAGTTTTGTGGCCGTCATTGTTTGTTGATGAGTGCTGGTAATCAACCATTGTTGTTACTTCTAGGGATGATCATGGCAGTGAATATTACTCGTCAATTATATAGTTGATAGTTTTCAATACTGTTTTAGATGCACATAAGTAATCAGTTATCCACTCGTAGTTTGTAATTACGATCGATTGTCAATTTCTATCATAGCATTTTTTTGGGAAAAAATCACTAGATTAATCGTTGAGTAATCGCCATAAACGCTCGTAGTCATTATTGTCAGTAAGTAATCCTTGACCAGCATTAATTGATTATGTTGTGTAATGTTTACCCAATTGTCAACGATCGTCACTGCTTATCGAAAGGGGCTGGTTCAGTGCGTGTCCCACGTGTCTCCCAAAGACCAGAAGATCAAGTATTAACAGTTGTGATATCACAACCCATTGTAAAGAACATATTGCTGGTTAATGAATGTGTTGCTCCACTGTAGTGAGCATCCATGTTCAGTGATTGTGATGATTGACAACTACCATTGACAATTACTACAAATTTGCAAACTACCAGCTCTCTAAACTATGATTGCAGTTGCTAGTTTGGTATACCCATTATAAGTACAATTGTAAGTGTTTGTTTTGCTTCATTACAGTGAGCATCCATGTTCAGTGATTGTGATGATTGACAACTACCATTGACAATCATTTTGATAACAGTAGAAAATTTACTCGTAAATTATCAAAATAACAATCACAATGGTATTGTTTGAATATCCTTCATCAAATTAGCCCACAATCATTGTTTGAGTATTATCCTTCATCAATCATTGTTTGTATTAACCTTCACCAGTTTTGTTTGTAGCATTGTTCTTGCCGCTGCGAGTGAGTTGTGGTAGCGAACCCATGGGTTCGCCCGTGGTCGTCCTTTGGCCGTGTGCTCGATATGGGGTTGACCAGGAAACCTGAGCATGCCATTGTTGTTTCCAACCACGCATGGGTGGGCTACAGCGGCTACAGCCACAGTTTCGTTGTTTTCACGTGATTTTGGGGAAATGGATTTACCATACTAAAGTCATTCAACCTTTAAGAGCAGGGGACCTAGAAGCCACCAAGAATCATGGTCGGAATTATGAGTGAACATAGCGTCATAGCGTTCATGTAAAATCCGATGAGCATCAGGCTTATTGTCCTCACATTGTTGAAAATAATCATCAAGAGGTGACTTTTGCCACATTCCCGTTTGCAGGTTCAGTATACCTACAATTGTTTGTTGATACGCTAAAGCTGTACTTTTTGCCCATATGACCCAACCTTAAGGCAGCTATGTCCGCAGTACTTTTCACTGTTATCATGTGAAAATTTCTTCACATTATCAACATTGTTCTTTTGAATGCAGAAATTAATCAAGGGTCAAGAACTAGTCATCATTACTCATCAATAGAAAATGGAAGATATCCCCGATGTGAATGCTGAAAGACACTACGCATCATTTGCAATACAGACGGTTCTTGTTATCAATCTACACTCTTCGCTGGCCATGTGAAAAATAATATTAGCCGCCATGAATCATCCACGACACGGTGTTTGGCGATGGTTGATAACAATTGAACAACCGCAAAACCCCTATATACTATACATTGTCATGGTCCATGTCCCTGATGCAACTACAGCAAATGATAGTTCGTCAATGTGTGTTCCTTCAGTCAAGCACTTGGTATATCACAGAATATTCGCAAAGGCATGATTATTTATGAATAAGCGGCCGTTAATCATCAATCATTGTTGATGCCAACGGTTGAAAAATGGGGGAAACATTTGAACAAGCCAGTGCTACTTGTGGTTCACAATTCTTACTACAAACCATCACTAGAACCATTTGTTATTACAATCGCTATCTTGAACCACGCACGAATAGTTGAGTTTGAAAAACTATGACTATCATTATTGTGAACCAGACAAATGGTTTGTCAAACTATAGCTGTTTCTATGTTTATACAAGTTTTGTCAAAGTGACAATTATAGTCACACTATCATAAATGGTCTATTTTAACTATCATCAACCATTACAATAACCATAGGTGAAACCATATCTGGTAACCATAAAAAAAAAACCGAATAGTAACTATAACTATAGGTCGCTACTATGAACCATCATAAACCACTGCAAATGACGCCCACGAGGTTGGCGAACCCCATTTCACGGACTGGTCAGTCAGCAACGGCAACGGCTGCGTCAGGCGTAAGTTGCCCAAAATCACGGCTCTCAAAGACATGTGCCCCTGGCAGATCTGGAAGGAATTGGCAGATATGGCTATGGGTCAATATTAACCCAGCACTAATGAGGGATAATGACCAACAATCATAGGGAAAACATGGTTGAATAATATGTTTTTTTGGTGGTGGCAGATGGTTAAGAATTGGGAATGGTGGCAGATCTGGCAGATATGGTGGTGATGAATGGTAAGAAATAGTTGACAATGGCTGATGGTTAATCTTAGGGAATAATAACCAACAAACATGGGGAATATACTATTTATATGGCGAGCTGGGTCAATACCAAGCATCCAATAAATTGGTGGGCGAATCCCAACAAACAATGGTACCCCTAAAGCATCCTTGATGAACCATTAGTAGGAATAATCCAATCATTTTTAGGGGTCGCCTATTTTGAGAAACCATCGTTTAGGGAATGTTCATTAGGAGTACAGGCTTTTGACCCTCAAATGGCCCTCTTGGTGAATGGTGGTTCCAATCCAGTGATCAATCGTAGCATTGGAACATCACCGCGTTTTTGTACGGATTGGTGGTTATTACAGTAGTTGCTGATAAGGGACGTTATTGGTTTATACCGGTTGATTAAACATGTTGATACTGAGGGATTACCATTGGGGGATTGGTGGTTGTTGTAGTGGTTCACAATAGGAAATTACTACCAACATGTGAATAATGTTTAACAAATTATTTTAGTGGCTAAAAACGGGGAATGGTAACCAACAATATCAAGGTGCAAAAAGTGCTAGTTGGTGGTTTGAAACGTTTCTTGTTTTCCCACAAATGTGCGATGATTGCTTGATTGAACAATATTCATGGGATGGCCTATAACCACCAATCGGGTGCCTTGATCTTTGTTTGGAATGTTGATGGTGGTTGAAGGTCGATGAATGCCGATGTTTGAAGGTTAATGAAGGTTTAGGATCGATATTCGTTAGTGCTGATTGTTGCCAGGGATTGCACATCACCTGGGGCATAGTGGGTCTTGGGACATGCAATTGACCTTGCCTTTTGGAACCACTGACAATTTGACCTTTCTTCAAAATAAACATCAAAATAACGATATTTTTTGTTATTTTACCATTTTCTTACAAGTGCTTGGAAGACAAAAAGTCCATCATTTGTGAACTGATTACACCCCTGGAAACTAACAAGGCTTCTTCCGGTAAGGTTCGTGTGACCAGCTTAAGCACGCAAGGGATATCCCTCTCTGGATAAGCTCCACGAGTGTAGTCACTTCCACTGGGTTAGCAAATTCCCAACGCATCAGCTCTTGCGGGTTATGGACTGATACCACGGCTGGTAACTGGTGAGTAAGTATGGTTTGAAACCAACATTTTTGGCGGGCTTGTCATCTTACAAATGGGTGATAACCATGCTTATAACCATGCTTACTGGCTACTTATTCGATAAGATGATGATAGATCTTGCCACCATAGAAAGGGTCGGAAATTTGCACGTTCCACAGAGTTTTTCTGCCATCTGCTTTCCAATACAAGGCCGTGAAGGGTCAACGCAGAGTGGGTGAAGTTCAGTATGCTCCGATGTGGTTGGGGTTGCAACTCAGAGTGTGCTAAACAAATTTTAAAAACTACTTGGGGTATGTGTATGTGCCAAAATAGGGTAAGCAATATCCCACCAAAAGATAATGATTTTACTAGGAAACCATTGACTTTGGGGGGTACCACCATTTGGGCACATACCTATTTGTGTCACAATGATCAGCCATTACTAGCCATGGCTTTTGGTGGGTTGAACTAGTGATTTGGTTGATGCAATTCTGATCATCACTTACCAAATGGCTATGGGTCAAAACCCTGTACCCCTGGTTTCCACCATTAACCATTGTTTTCCCTATTAATTATTGTTGCTTAATATTGCTGGTTAGTATTGACCCATAGCCAAATTATTATCCCTCATGACCCATGGTCATTAATCGTTATCAGCTATCGACTGTGATTAATTATGTATCAGTATCATTGATGAAATTATGCGCCATTATTGGCCATGACTCTACATCCAATTGAACCATCATTTACCATCTTACTAATCATCATTAGCCAAATTATTGACCACAACCAAGCCTGGTTGGTGGTTTTAAGCACTTTTTTCTCTATTGTTCATTGACAATTGGCTGACTAATATTTATCATAAGGGTTCAAACCACCAACTAGATATTGACCACAACCAAGCACTCATTTTTCAGCATAGCTGGTGACCTACCTTGTGTTCGCTTACCTGGCTGTCAGGTACCGGATGCCGGAGGTCTGGCTGTCTCAGCGGGCCTGGGATGGGGCACGAGATCCTGGGTGTGGAGAGGCATCCGAAACTGATATGACATGTGTGGTGATATGATATGGCTAGCTGGGTCAATATGAAGCAACCAATAACTAAGCTGGTTTAATGGTTAATGATAAGGGATAACAACTAGCAACTATGGGGGATATACCAGCTACATATGGCTATGGGTCAATATGAAGCAACCAAGAATGGTGGATGATAAGCAACAAACTATATGGAAAACAGCCTGGTTAATGATGGGGAAAGCAAGGGGACTAATGGTGAACTGACCCACAGCCATATGATGGCTTAGTACTAAATATGGTTGATATTGGATGATTTGGGGAGGGCCTTTATTTTGAGAAGCATATGTGCACATATATGTTCCATTTGTGCTTACATATTATATATGTTAATATATGCATATATACATCTACATGAGTGTGTCAAGTTTTTGGATATCTATACTTCCATGTTATTTGAATATCCATTGGTATAGCCTGGGTATTACATAACATTTACGGAAGGAACTGTTGTTGGTCGGTTACTGTTCGATAGATGTTCACTTGGATCTCTGGAAAATCACTATATTTGATTCTCCAGTGCCAGATCAATCTACCGGAGGGTATCAACCAACACTTACCGTTTGGCAAAACTTGTTGCATGGACAATCCCAGCTCTTGATTTAGTAGGTTTAATTTAATGACTTACTGAAAATGGTGATTCTGAACTTCCTGGCTGGCATTTTCCAGATGCTGGCCGCTGGTGAATGTGGGGATGGATCATTCACATGTTGACCCAAATTGGATAGGTGAAAGTGCCAATGTATTTAGACAATTCCGTTTGGTTTTCGAATGAAACACAGAAGGGGTCCATAGTTTTGACCCACAGTTGATATCAACAACTAAGAAAGAAAGACTACTGCATGAGTACTGAGATCATCGTTAAGAATGGTTGACAAAATACTTCATGGGCAACTGTTGCCAACAATTGGCTGTTTCTCAAAATAGGGTATCCCCCAAGTCATGCAATATTAACCATTTATAGTAATAAACCAACCATTTTTAGGGGTCCCCTATTTTGAGAAACCACCAATTGTCCACGCCACCAATGAACGATGGTCCACTGCACAGTTGCCGAGTTGTCCACAGTTGATCTTTGCCAAGGGTTACAGCTGGGAAAAGACGCTGGTCACCACGATGTTCGAATCTCTGATCGTTGGTAACAGCCATCACTATCCACCATGAATATGAAATTGTCCGTCCTCACCCATGACAAGCCTTTTTGGACAGCAGCATATAAATTGCATTAGTCATCATGTGTTAGTTAATCCTTGTTTACGCTTGTTGACCGTCAACATCATAGTGTCAACGTATTCAAGCATCCTTCGCAACACTGATTAGACACGATGACCACCGACCATAACTGCAAGCAAACGCACGCTTATCACTATCAAAATGGAGACAAATTTACTTAATTATTCAATTTATGGATGCACCTATTTGGAGCCCTTCGTAGTGTATATCATGCTTATAGCTGGCCATGTCCTACTATGACTAACCAGAGTTAGCCATGATTCACCATATTGACTGCCATGAATCGTTAAGCATAATCAACCATCACTAAACAAAAAGGCCCCTCCTTTTTTTGGGCACGTCACAACAGACTGATGTGCTCGGTTGCTGCAGAGTAAGATTCTTTGTAGTGCAATGACTTCAAACAGTGTTTCTTCCTAGTTTTTGCTCTCGATTAATCCCACCATCGTTGTCATATGAACGCCTGATCATCAGGGGCATGATCCATTGATGAATATCAATGATGAGTTTCGTCGTCTCGACCAAAGGTTTTTCGTGGGATGTCAATCATCGTTGTCCCTATTGTTGGTCGTTGGTTGATTGTTGGTTGTTGGTTGTTAATTGTCCCAAATGATTGATCAACATTAATCGTCGCCCTCTATTTCTGTTTGTTATCATCATTAATTGTTGTACCTGTTGTTGTTGGCTATTATCATATTAATGTTCCCTTTTAGTGATGCTTGTCACTTGATCCCCCATTGCTGATTTAACCATATTCTTCCCTTAGTTGTTGCTTGATGCCTTATATAGGGATTGTCGGTTGACCAACAACCCAAAGCAATCACCATGGGGTTGTTGGTTTGTTGGTTGATCCCCTATTGTTGCTTATGGAGGACAATAATGAAACAACCCAATAATGAAACTTTCATCATTGGTCAATCAGTTGCTCCTTAGTTGTTGGTTGATCCCCTATTGATAATGGATGACCCATGAAGCTAATACAACAATCAATCGGGGATCAACCAACAACTATCGACCCCCCGTTGATTGTTGAAGTTGAACCCCTACTGATTGCAAATGGTTCATAATTGATGATTTGGGGGCCCCCTATTTTTAGAAACCACCATAATCAAAAACAATCACAATAGGGTTGTGGGTTGATCCCCTATTGTTGCTCATTGTTCCCTAGGAAAAAAAACTGATGACCCATGAAGCATTTGTCACCCGCCAAGGTGCCATTGAACGGTGGGATGGACCCAGTGTTCACCGGGGCACCGGTTGGGTAGGGCTGTTTAAGGTGGACTAAGGATGGCTAAGGATGGCTAAGGCTGGCTAAGGTAAGTTAAGGTTGGCTAGGGTTGGCTAAGGCTTGCTAAGGTAAGTGAAGGCTTGGCTAGGGTTGGTTAAGGTTGGTTAAGGTTGGTTGAGGATGGTTGAGGTTGGTTGGTTGGTTTCGGCCACACATGTTGGACGAAAATTGTTACAACCAAGTCTGGGAGGTGAGTGATACGACTGGCTTTGTCACTTCGTTGCTAGGTTGCGGATGCGTTTTTTCGGAGTGTAAGGGAACATCATCGACCATGACTGCTTAGCCGACATTACCTGAACAGCCGGTTCATTTTGATCATGAAGTCAAGCTTTCACCAACAAAGTTGCAGGATAATCTCAACGCAGTGTTAACAAGTTGATCGCAGCCAACTGGTTTTCGAGTTTGACACCAGCGGGTACACCTCCTGGCTTTCGCTACGGTTCCAAATGTGTGGCGACAATTGATATGATGGCCAGTCCTGCGTCACCAGCCGTGATGATACACTAATCATGATTGTAAAACACTGTCATACACTAGTCATGATTACAACTTACTTCCTGAGTTGATCAACAAGCTGTTTTCACAACGGTGTAGCCATCGCAAGAAATCTTTATAACTCGTGGTCGAATGGCGTTTGCTAGGGCGCCTTCAGTCATGGTGTCCAAACTTGTGAGGCGCAGTTTAACCAGCGAGTGCTGGTGATTCAGCATCAAAAACCACCCAGCCCATTAGCAACTCATCCTGTTCCATCAGCTAAACATGTTTTTAGGGCTAATAATAGTAGGTAATCATAGTTAATAATTGGGGATAGTGACCAACAATGGTTAAACAACTACTGGCTGGTGGTTTGATTGACATGTTTTATTTTCCCTAGTAATTATTGACAAACGCTTGGTTGACAAACATATTTTTCATGACAGGGTGGTGAGCACCACCAACCAGTATGGCTTTGTCATGGTCCAAGTCAAAAGTGCCCCCCAAGTTCGGATTGCGGTTTCCCTTCTGACAATTATTTGGCTATGGGTCAAGCAGTTAACCAACCAACTACTGGAGGATTTACCAACAAAAATGAGGGAAAACAATGGTTAATCGTAGGGGAACCACGGGTACAGGGTGAACTGACCCACAGCCATTTTTGAAGGCTTAGTAAGAAGGGAAACCACAATGGAAGAGAAACCAGAATGGAATCCACAAAGGAGTGGGGAAACTCATGCAGGGACCACATTTTTGACAAATGAGTAATGAGTTTCCCTTCTGTAAGGCCATGTAGGGACCACCCCATGGACAAACTCATCGGTTGATTTTTCGCACCGCCTGGTTGCTGGGAACCGCGGTTCCGAGGTCACTTGAAAGTTGCCGCCGGTCTCAATGGCCAGGTGGGAAGTGGAGTTCATGGGAGCAGGGGCGGCTGGGCTGTTCCTGTAGTGGGGGATCCGAATTCAATGGGTCAAATTAGCAATTAGATAGTAAAGAATCCCTAGTAATCATGTCATGTTATTCAACATTACTGCTGGTTGATTATTATTTAATCTAATTACCAAGGATCCATGTAATCTAACATTTGTGATCCTTAGTAGATAGATAGCATTTAATTGATGTTCTACTATAGTGTTCAATAAAGGATCCTATAGTAGTTTAACATGGATCCCCATTATTTACTGATCAATCAACGCTAACATGTGGGATCCTTAGTAGAGAAGAAAGAAGCGTTCCGTCGGTTCCTGTTTCATGTTATTCAGTAGATTCATCAAGCACCCTACCCATAAATACCAGAGGAGACTGTTGGTTGTTCTATCCTTCAGCGGGTTTAGGAACGGTAAGTTTGGGTAACCATCATCTATGCACAAGCCAATTCATATAGCTAATAATCCCGAGAATGGATGGGTATACATCCCAAGAATCACTACTTTAGTCATTTGTGGGATGTTCGCCACGGTAATTACCAGGGTTTTGACACTCAGCCATCCATATGTTGCCTAGTTTTTTCTTGCCAAATGGTTTTCCTGTATACATTATCCTTCTTTTGTTGTAGGATATATGAGTATATATGCACAGGTATGAGACACACATTCGTTCACTATTTGTAGGGATACGCTAGTCTAGATTAGCGCACAAGAAAGATTCGGTAGAATTCTTTGCATACACTGAAGCAACTGGTTGGTGGTTTTATTTATTTTCCTCTTGCCAATATTTAGGATGGTTGGCTCATTGACTGCTATTTTTCACAGGGATTGAACCCCACAAGCAGAATTAATTTTGAGCTCTACCCTGATCAACAAGTAGAACTACCCTGATCAACAAGTAGAACAGTGACCAGTTTCTAACATAGTGGTTCCCGCTAGAGATTTTGCTGCTTTCCCATTCAGAAATCTAGTTATGTCTACCATTTAACTCTTAGTTTTGATGGTCATGTTCACCGGCTTAGCTAAGATACTGTAGTCAAGTATTCTCGATTGCTGTCCCTTACAATAGCCAACTGGTTAGCCAAGAATGGAACTACCAACATCATCACTATCACTGCTGACCTCCATTAGCCAACTGATTAAGCACTGTCAGTGCACCAACTCGGCCTTTCCTAATTTTCCTCTCGGCCTCTCTTGTGCTTTCTTGCGCGATGGTGAATCCACAAGCGGCAGAGCTATGATGAAGTAGGTTACATCATCGTTTGACCGAGATTTAGTGGCTTCACCAGCTACAAGATGATAATTGAGCTGCTTGCAATCAACAATTTACAGTCATTTGTGATCCACTCGGGCCCATGAACCCCTGCAGTAGTGCGGTCACTGCAATCTCAGGAGTGGCCGCCCAAGAGTGTGAATGAGGCAGATGGGCGTGGGCAGCCGTTTTTTAGATGTGGTGGGCATATCGTTGTGGGTGAATCGGACCGGCACGATTTTGAACAGTAGCAAAAACGGGTCAGTGCTTTTAAGCATTCTTGTATTTTGCAATTATTCAGGGATGGTTGGTTGATCAAGTTGTCTTTCGCAGGGCTTTGCCCCCCAAGCCAGAAAACATGAACAGCACATTTTTCCTGGCACTGATCCACAGCCCAAATTTGCCGATAGATGGTCATGAGCCACCTCCATGGATCAGACCACGTTTTTAATATGATTCGATTTGACCGTTGCCCTTCGGTCACGAGTGGAATCTCGAATAGTTCAAGCGGGTGGCAACAAATGCAAAAACAATGGTGTTTGGATTCAATGCTCATATTGCTATGGGTCAATATTAACCAACCAATAACTAAGCTGGTTTAATGGTTAATGATAAGGGATAACTAGCAACTACGGGGGAATAAAAACCAACCAATTTCATGGGGAATAATAACCAACAATAGTAGGGAAAACAATGGTTAATGTTCGGGGAGCCAGGGGTACAGGGTTTTGACCCGCAGCCATATCTATGTCTCTTCAATACTTACATTTACAAACATTGTGCATCATATGTTCAGCAACATCAACTTTCATCATTTTTTCTGTACACACATGTCACATATGTGTCATGTCAAAAATGCAAATAAGCACATCCGACATATTCGGCCATATTTGGTCAGACATGCTTAGACTGAATTATCTTTACGTACGTGTACATGCATTTATGCATAGAATGTGTATGAATGTGTGTTGTTTAAAATTCACACCTGTTCCATACATGTACATATATTCCCACTTGCAATTAAATCACCAGTGTTAGTTCGCATCACCATCACGGCCTGTCGAAAGACAAACATGGCACTTTGTAATGGTTAGGAAGACCATGAGATCTTCTGTGGGAGCCAACTGAACTACCAGGAATGTAACCACATTAATTTTGAATGCTGAAAATCACCATGATGCCGTAGATGGACAAATTAATCAAACCCCGGAATACTTGTCATGCAACGTCGCCCTCTCCCCCCATAATTTCAATGTCAGCACATGGGGTTTGATATCGGTCTCGGGGGTTTGATTTTTTTCGTCCACTTGCACCAACCTCATCAACAACAAATCTCACATTGAAATTGGGGGAGCGGGGGCGTTTGATTTTGTGCAAGGGTTTGAATACTTCGTCCACCTAATGCCAAGGGGTTGGAGCTATATTTGTTTTAGCTATATTTCGCAAAGCATCATGATCATGCATTGCAAAAGTACAGCAAATCCATGGGTAACAGGATGCTCAACAAGTACAACAAATCCATGATGGTAACCAATCCCTTTTGTTGTTTTGTTTGAGTAAAATTACAACAAGAAAACGGGCCCTCACCAGCCACCACCAAAACCAGGGGACCCCCTCGCACAGCCGGCTGAAAAACCCAGGTTGGGCCTCCCATGGAGCTGTAGTCGGGAAGTTCACGTGAACATAGTCTGGAGTGGAGTCAATGTAGTGGATAGACCTCTTCAATTTGTGATTGTATAATAAGTCACCTAGAGTCCTAAACCAGCATCTGAATCAGCTGACATGGGTAACTTAACTAGTAGCTATACATGTTTGGTAGGAGCTAACCTGGTCGTGGATGGGGACCCCCACATGATCCAGTTGCAGTCGTGACCACCAGGAGAAAGCAGAGCTTCGGTGTCCAAAAACCGCTGACTATTTGAAGGACGGCGCCCGGATGTTCAACTATAACTCTGGGTGATGGGCTGCTAATCTCACCTCACATCTAGTGGAAGTTGTGAGCAGTCAGTTGGTGGATGTAGACATAGTTGGCTCATTGAGGAACTGACAACTCCGGGGCATCACTTTATCACTTTGGTAGGAAATGTATGTATAAGATACATGTATTTAAGATATACATATATTCATACATATATATATATATGATATTTTTAACCATTCATCAGTGACAGGGATTGTTATCAAGTAATTGAATCATATGCATCATATGTGCCACATGACATGTGAAACAAAAGAGGACAAACAGAATGGCAGCATATAGCAACACAAGAGCATCTACCGCTACATACCAATTATGGCCAATTAACTATTTTATTGGAAAACTGTTTTTCAACCACTATAGGCATCAACACGCAAACATTGCAAACGACATACTGTATCCGTGCAAACGTCATCAATATCACAGGGTTATGAAAAACATGCAGATAGATGCATGTGTCTGAAATATATTCAATATTTACAAACATATGCAATACTCACATATAGTCACACATTTGGAGATTGCTGATTTTTGTTCACACAAAGCATGTTAAAACCCATTATACAAGGAATTCATTGCACTGCCAGATCTGGAATACCACCCATTGCAGGGCATGGGCTCCGCAGCTGGTGGTGATTTTTTTGAAGCGCAGCCGAATTGAGGGGCTTAGCGGCTCACATGTGCACTGGATGAGTTCTGGCCTGAAGGAACCAGTGCCTGTCAGGCCAAACGCATCCGCCATGGCTGGGACGGCACGAACTGGCGTCCAGTGGTGTCATGGCCTCCACATCACCCTGTCAAACCTTCAGGTCTGAGGTCGGAAACCTGGTCCATCGTGGATCTGCTCAACAGAATGGACAGTCAGATCCTTTGGCAATAAAAAATTCAAACTCCATGTTTGACTGTGATGTCTCAAATGCAGTTTGGTTAAATGATATTGCCTTGCTGTAAATTCTTGGAATGAACAGCCCATGCGATCAGCTGATGTAGCCTTGACATCACACACAAGTTGGAGTAGTTTATCCCTGAAGACGTGACGACTATCGTAAAACAACATCAATCCAGGATTTGTCAGCTGTTGGTTCTGCGTCTTCACATCCAACCATGGAAACTCCTCCGAATTTGGTTCATTAACAGAACTGCTCGGTCGTTTTGAACATTTTTCCCCAGTATTATCAAACGGTTGGTTGGTCCAACATGAATCATTGTGAGCTGCCACTGTTTTTTTCTATTTAGCGCTATTGATAGAGTAAAGAAAGGTTGTCAACTACCAGTCGCCCGTGGACGAACATGACAGATGAATATGCCCACTTCTAAGCATAGAAAACCCTTCTATATAGTTTAAAAATAATATGTTTGTTTAACTGTTTTTTAAACAGAACCGGGGACCACGGTAGTACGCTTTTTTTGTGCATTTTACTTCGATATTTGCTCATTGAATAATTGATCATGTGCATATTTGATCATTGATATTTCATATTTCTGTATCCACAACTTTGTGGGCCTTTGCCAATCTACTACAATCTGAAAGAAACCAAGAAAACCAAGAAAACCAAAAAAACCAAGAAAACCAAGAAAACCAAAAAAACCAAAAAACCAAAAAAACCAAAAAAACAAAAAAAAACAAAAAAACCAAGAAAACCAAAAAAAACAAAAAAACCAAAAAAAAACAAAAAAAACAAGACTATGGACCCAAGACCCTGTACTACCCATTGGCTTGGTCTTTTTGGTTTTTTTGGTTTTTTTTGTTTTTTTTGTTGTTTTTTTTGTTTTTTTTGTTTTTTTTGGTTTTTTTGGTTTTTTTTGGTTTTTTTGGTTTTTTTGTTTTTTTTGGTTTTTTTGGTTTTGTCGAGGTTTTTGCTATTTTTCTAAAACTACCATAAAAAACCTTGAGAAAATCAACAAAAATATCAACCTTATGCCCCAGGCACTCTGGCATTCTACCTGGGGTTGATCTTTTTGTTTTTTTTTGTTTTCTTGAGGTTTTTGATACTTTTTCTTCCTTTGCCCTCCTCTGTCCCCATTTGCTTCCTACATCCTCCAAATTACATCAGTGAGATAAATTTGTGTCTAAAGAATTGTTTTGGGAATTTACTGAATTATAATGAATATATGTATGTATATATATATATTTATTTATTTTATCTTTTCGAAATATCATTAAAATATCTATTATCTATTTATATATATATAAATATTTTTTATCAAAATTCTTTGTTTCTTTAAATTGTAGTAATTCAATATTGATGACTTATATTCTTATTTTGATATATTGCAGGCTAAACATTA